>OX101795.1:2020419-2083554 GCA_944452715.1 Ophion slaviceki | reverse complement strand
GAGAAAACGGCAACGAAGAGAATGAGCACATCGTGAAGTTCCAAATCCAAACAGAAAATAAATGATCGTCGATTCAGTGAGGAATCTTTTTTTTCAGAGACGCAAAAAATGTTAGTGTATAAATATGTTTTCGACAAGTCCATTTCGATGTATTTTCGTCCCCCAAATAGGAATTCACCATCCATTTCCAAATCCCCTACTTCCATTAAAAATCGTCGAACGTGTATAGAAATACGTTTTTCTCATTCAGCCGGCATAATTTTCCTTTTCGACGAAATCTCCGTGATGTTCTTAATCTCCAGAAAATTTCCCATCGTATAAGCTCGGAAAATGTAGTAAAAGTGATAAAAAAATGTTGTCTTTGAAAAAAAGAAAGAGCGTCGTGTTCCCTGTTTGCGTTAAAATAGAGAAGGGTGGCCGCTGTGCGTTTCTCTTGGCGTTTTACCAGCTGCGCATCCTCCACGAAATGCATTACGTATGCAACATGGCTACATGTATGTATTCAATGCCGCTACATATAGCAGATATACACGTGGATTATCGCAACGCGACGTATATACGTAGGTATCTACGGCGGGGGCGGAATTGGGAAAGCGAGGGATGAAGGTTGGTTGTGCTTGGATAGCTTTCGAGCAATGCAGAAGAGCGTAAAGGGCGGAGGTTCGCCACTGTGGCGAATGTTTGGTTCAAAAAGACATAGAGGGAGAGAGAGAGAGAGAGAGAGAGAGAGAGAGAGAGAGAGAGAGAGAGAGAGAGAGAGAGAGAGAGAGAGAGAGAGAGAGAGAGAGAGAGAGAGAGAGAGAGAGAGAGAGCCAGCAAGCTAGTACAATCGAGTTTTTGGGTTGCACTCTCGCTCTCCCCTTTTCTCTTGGGACCGGATGGAGAAATCCTGAATAGAAGTTCCGAGTAAGTGGATGAAGGACGAATAGTGTATAGCTCGTATTACGAGCCCGGTATGCTCTTTAGGGTAAGAGTGACTGAGACAAAGAGACAAGGAGAGAGAGCGAGAGAGAGAGGGTTGAAAATACTTGCAGTACGTTTCCGTAAACATTTGCATATATAACTCAGTCTAACTCTCCGTCGCATTTTTGATTAGTCATTTACTCAAGAACGATGACGCAATTCCGAAAGCGGAAGACAGAGACTGATAAGGAAAGGTTGAGAGGTCGATCTCTACGATTTCGATGAAATTTGGCATGCTTGTAGAATGGGTAAAAATAGGCGAGACGTATTTTTTTGTACCTGCAGAATTTGATTTTTAAGGGGTGAAACGCACCGTCGAAGAATAGGGGTGGTTTTCGTTTTTCGTCGATAACGTTATCGTTCTCATCCTCGATGTATAGTACGCGATAAAATGAAACATTGTTGCAATTTAAAAAATGTTCATATTTCGTACCGTTGAAACGTTATCGACGAAAAACGAAAAACACCACAATTTACGAAGGTACGTTTCAACCCTTAAAGATCGGGTTCCGCAGATATAAAAAAAAATAAAAGGAGTACAACTTTGCAGTGACCGTTTTTTTCAAAAGTTTAAGGCTTTATTATAAAAAAGTGGCTACATATTTTTTAATGAAAGTACTGCCCGTCGCTAGCTACGACCTCGGCCCATCTTTCAGGTAGCATTCGAATCCCGCGTCGATAAAAGTCTTGGTCCTTGGAGGCAATCCAGGAATCGACCCAATTTTTGACTTCTTCGTAAGTACCGAAGTGCTGGTCAGCCAAATCGTGTGCCATTGACCGGAACAAGTGATAGTCGGAAGGGGCAATGTCTGGAGAGTACGGCGGGTGGGATAAAACCTCCCATTTCAGCGTTTCCAAGTACTTTTTCACGACATTTGCAACATGGGGTCGGGCATTGTCATGCTGCAGTATCACCTTGTCATGTCTTTCGTTGAATTGTGGCCGTTTCTCTTTGAGTGCCTTACTCAAGCGCATCAACTGACGTCGGTAGAGTTCCCCTGTGATGGTTTCGGATGGTTTGAGCAGCTCATAGTACACAACGCCCAGCTGGTCCTACCAGATACACAGCATCACTTTGGATCCGTGAATATTCGGTTTGGGCGTCGATGACGGAATATGACCAGGCAGTCCCCATAATTTTCGGCGTATAGAATCCTCCCCGTAAGCATCTGCAAGCAAACGGTGGGCCTCAGCCGCAGATTTCTTGATGCTGAAGAAGTAAATCATAACCTCCCGCAAATGCTGAGAATTCGGTTCGTAGGTTGCCATGTTTGAGTGCCTATAACTTTATAATGCATACACGTATCCGTTAGCTTTTTTAAATTGTTTACATTGGCAGAGCCTCTAGTTTAAAATGCCACTTTTTTATTGAGCTAGGGCCACTACTTCGGCCGCAGTGGCTCTCTAAGTAAAACGGTCACTGCAAAGTTGTACTCCTAATACGTGCTGCCTATTTTTACCCATTCTACAAGCCTGACAAATTTCATCGAAACTGGAGAGATCGACCTCGCAACCTCTCCTTGTGAGATAGGGGTTTTTCGTTTTTCGTCGATAACGTTATCGTTCTCATCCCCAATGTATAGTACGCAAAAAAAAATAAACATAGTTGAAATTGGAATTTTTTCATATCTCGTACCGTCATCGGCGAAAAACGAAAAACACCCCAATTTTCGAAGGTGCGTTTCAAGCCTTAAAAATCGTTTTTCGCGGATATAAAAAAAAATACGTGTCGTCTATTTTTACCCATTCTACAAGCCTGCCAAATTTAATCGAAATCTGAGAGATCGACCTCGCAACCATTCCTTGTAAGTGTTCTTGTGCTCTGATGTCCGCTTTCGTTAAACGCGAATCATCCTTAACTTTACATACTGTTCCACTAAAATAGGTGTAACTTCGTCAATTTTTAGAATTTCAGGGCCCGGTTGGTCTTAAAATATTCTCAAAAGTTTACACTATAACAATATGCAAGAAAGATTTTTTTACGCTTCCGGAGAGGGAAACCCCCTTTAAAAATCTGCAGCTGAAGCACACATAATCCTTCTTGAGACTCACGGCAACCATGCTGTGTTGGAAACACCATGCAGAGATTGGTTCAAACGCTTAAAAAATTATGATTTCGATACTTTGAATTGGAGTCATTGACATGACGCGTCAGACGCCAGCTGAACTTTCACAATCATTAGCAGTCGATCATACAACAGTTTCGAAACGTTTGAAAGCCCGAGGAACCATTTTTTAAATTAAGGCGTTACCCCCACTTGTAGCGCAAAAAAGGCCTTTTTCATGATTTTTTTTAAAGAAAACTACAAAACTTTTTTAATCGATCAATATACCATCTTAAAGAACACATCTTGAAGAACTTTCAGTAATTTTCCTATTGAAAAATATTACATTGTTTAGTGGCAAATGGCCGTCAATGAAATAATGTTTTTATATACACGGTTTGCGGTGACCAACATTGCGGCGAAGTGGATCATCTGAAAAAAAATGCGGATGGATTTAGTCAAATATAAGTATAAACTAGTCTTTAATCGAAGGATTTTAAAAAATATTCATTTTTCACAAAATGGCGGACAGTCAAAGTTAATGGTTCGATTTTATCGAAAAAAAACGGCCGTTTTTTAGCCATAAAACGGCCATTTTTTTCTAAAAAAAAATCGAACGATGAAAGACTACATTTTTATGTATTAAATAAGCCTGCAAAATTTCAAGAAGATCGGTTCATTAGTGTTCGAGTAATCTTGGTCACCGACTTCAGAAATGCCATTTTGAGAAAAACGCGTTTAAAGTTTCAATTTCAGTTTACACGAAGAAAATATTTTTTTTTGTAAACTTACATAGAGTCATCTATTCCGGGCATCAAAAAAAAAACTGCACTTCAAATTGCACTTCAAAAAAATGCAATAAAAAAAGATTTTTTTTAAATCGCAAGTGGGGGTAACACCTTAAAGCATTAATTTTTGCGAAAACAGCGAGAACTTGTTCAACATTGCTATATCGTACATACAGGGTAGACGCTTTTTCTATGCGACAAGCACGGGGAAATATCGCGTCAAAATTCTCAAGTGCGTACTCTCGGCTCCACGAGATCCTCGCACCCCTATATGTGGGCGCCAACGAGACTGTGCACGCAGAGGTAAGAGTGCCTCGAGAGCAAAATGTGGGAGGGTCCTGGGAGAAAGTGCGCGAGGGAGGCCAAGATAAAGAGGGATGGTGAATTCAACACGAGAAGGGAGGGAAATAAAGGGTCGGAGGGATCTCTGACGCAGACCGCTCGACTCGAGAGATTATTCAAATGAAGTATACTGCAGCTCATAAAATGCCCTCTTCACGAGATGGAGATAGACATAGAGAGAGAAAGAGAAAAAAGTATCTCAGAGCATCTCATCATCATCGTATCTTCTTTATTGTGGCTTTTCTTCATTCTTCCAAGCTCCCGTCTTCTTTGTTCAGCCACATGAATTACAAACCCTCGTTCCTTCGATCTCATTGCTTTCTTTTTACTACGTGTTTTGTCGTATTTACGAGGCTTTTCCCATTGGGTAGTCAAGTGCAGCTTGGGTATGAAGGCACCTGTACTGAGAAAAAAACCAATTGAATAAAAAAAATCTATTGATTGATCCAAATAAATATGCTGCTGCAGACTGCCACCGATATATGAGATTGTTACAATACTATAAAATATTGGAAAATGTGATTGATTCAAATAACATATTATTTTATTTGAAAAAGCTCTTCTGTTCTCTGAATATCTACATTATCGTTCAAATAAAATTATATTCTATTGAAATCATTCTATATACAATCCGTAGATGTATTGGATGAAATAATTAAGCGGTTGCTACAAACATTTTTTATTTCGTACAAAGATATAATCAATAGAATTAATTATTTCTTTACTACATCGAAACGAATATGGCATGGGACGTAAGTTTTACAATTTGTTTAAAATCTTAAATAAAAAGTGAGCATTAGAATGATCATCCACGATAATAGTGGAGAGAATATCAGATATCAAATGGAATATCCATGGAGAGAATATCAGAATTCAACTGGTTAGAACAGATACTACACTTTGATCTTAGCCACAGGCCACGAAGCGAGACTCTTTTGAGTTTCTCCAGCGTTCAAGGGAGACTTTGTCCTTGAAAGCAGCGGGAGATGTTAGCGGCTCAACATGAGCAGCTAGAAGAAGAGGAGGGATGCCTCTATGGACCAGGCATTGCCGATTAGCGGTAATTATAAACACATTTGTGTAAACACATTACAAAACTTTAAACGCGTTTTTCTCGAAAACACGTTTTTAAAAATGGCTGACATTCTCCTGACCGCTGTAATTAACATATCGACCTGAAATTTGGAGAGCATACTCAGAAAATATGTCTTCACGGAATGACGGATCGTTTTTTCGATAGATACATTTTTGCATTTATTATTTATCTTCTTATGCGAAAAAAAACCGCGAAAATTCGATTTTTTTTAAATTGCCGCCATTTTCCGAAATTTGTACTAAACGAAAAACCCATCCGTCATTCCATGACCAAAGGGTCACAGATTAATAATATGCTTTGAATTTGTGTTTCAGATCAACAAAGAGGGGGCAGTGATGTCAGCCGTTTACCTCCCGCGATTTGAGGACCTGTCTTCGCGGAGCTGCGACGGCCGCCATTTTGGTATTTTTTTTTCAAAAAAAATTTTTTTTAACGTTCTGTATATCATGAATAAAAGCAAGAAAAAACCGCACTCAAAAAGCTTTACTCGTTTCCTTTAAAAAAAATAAAATGTAAACACCTGAAATATGGCACTCCAAGGACAAAGTCTCCGTTAAGTAGATTTTCGGTTCGCGCTACGCTTACGAGAAACGAGCGCGCGTGCGGCTTCTAGCGGTTACTCCGAGAACTACGGGTTTCCTTACACCTATAATTTCGGTGGCGCTCGGTCATGATTTGGTTGAATTTTTTCAACCAAATGTGCTAGAAACAAATGTTACTTCCGCATAATTTTTTAACCAATTCAGACATTTGCTTAATATTTTTCAATCAAAATAAAATATTTATATTTTAACGAATAATGTACTTAAAAATTAATATCAGATATGTTGAAAACAACAAAATAACCTATTTACTCAATAGAAATTTTATTGTCATCACACGAGTGACATTCAATTTTTCTTGTATACTCGAATCAACATTATTCATGCCATGAATTGAAACGTTTTTTTTCGTTCGTTGCAGAAATTGCATTCAAAACTATATAATTTGTTTGGGATAATTTTTTAGATAGTTTCGACAATATATTGTTCTCGGCTAACAATATATCTTTTGAATGAAAAGAAAACTTTCAATTTTATCATGTTATTGAAGTCAATAGTGTTTTGTTTGGACTAATAAATCCGATTATTGACGCCAACAATTTCACAATTGAATCAACGAAATTTCATTCAATAACACCAATGATATTGGATCAATAATTATTTTTTCTCAGTGTGGCTGCTTTTGGGACCAAGGAATCGCGAATGTCTTGGAAACATTCACCCCCCTCCCCTGCACGTACGCATGTGCCGAGGGAAGCGGGAAATCTTGAGGGAGAGAGAATTAAGGGAGTTTGTTAGGGAAGCTCGTGAGGAGAAACGAACTAAGCACTCTGTTTAATCTGGCGTGTTGCATAAATGCATAATCTCTGTGCTCTATTCGATGCCTTCGGAGATGCCGCGGAGCTTCTCGAGGGTACGTTGGAAAAGCAGCGAGTGTGTGTTATGGAGGGAGACAAGGGAAAACTTATTTTCCTACTTGCTCCCTTCCAGTCTCTCTCTCTCTCTCTCTCTCTCTCTCTCTCTCTCTCTCTCTCTCTCTCTCTTCAGCATGTCCATGTACAACGGAGTTCCCACTTGACTCTCTATATCCATGAAGATAGTAACTTCCGCTTCCGGGGGCCGAGACGACGAGCTCTTTTGCCTCGTCGGCTCCCGGAGTTCATCGAGCGCTAACGCGGGTCCTCGTCAACGGAAACAACGCTCGTCCGCGTAAACGAGAACGGTGATGAGAGCGGGTAAAACGGTAGTAGGTGGGAAGGTGAATAAGGATGAAAATTTACGAACGTTTTTCATAAAGGTTGTTCGGCGCAACTTGGATGGTCATTAGTGGAACAAAGCTCGTCGTAGTTGGGCGCCCGGTGTCTCGAAAAACACGATGAGGCGTCGAAGCGAGCGGCCAACGAATCACTTCCGGTCCGCGAGACTCTACTTTCCGCATGAAATACTGAGCTCCCCCCCCCGCGCCATCCACGTTGCTCTCGCTATCGTTCTTCCTTTTCACTTGCGGCGGTTAGCCGGCACTCGAAGGCTTAATTTAAACGAAGAGAGGCTGAATGGAAGCGAAATGTGACGGGCATGGGTAGATGGGTAGGGGGATGGGGGAGGTGGGGATGGGGGGACAGTGGGTAGATGAGATGGGGGATCGGGGATATGGGTATGGAGCCTGGGGGAGATGGGTATGGGGGATGGGGGGAGATGGGTATGGGTGGGATGGGGCGAAGTGGGTATGGGAGATGGGGGAGATGGGTATGGGGGATGGGGGGAAATGGGTATGGGGCACAGGGGCAGGTGGGGGAGATGGGTATGGGGCAGATGGGTATGAGGCATAGGGGATATGGGTGGGATGGGAGATGGGGGAGATGGGTATGGGGGGATGGGGGAGATGGGCATGGGGCATAGGGGCAGATGGGGGAGATGGGTATGAGGGATGGGGCAGATGGGTATGGGACATAGGGGCAGGTGGGGGAGATGGGTATGGGGGATAGGGGATATGGGTGGGATGGGGGGAAGTGGGTATGGGAGATGGGTATGGGGGATGGGGGCAGGTGGGGGAGATGGGTATGGGGGATAGGGGATATAGGTGGGGTGGGGGAGGTGGGGATGGGGGGAAATGGGGGAGATGGGTATGGGGGATGGGGGGAGATGGGTATGGGGATAGGGGCAGATGGGGGAGATGGGTATGGGGGATAGGGGATATAGGTGGGGTGGGGGAGGTGGGGATGGGGGGAAATGGGGGAGATGGGTATGGGGGATGGGGGGAGATGGGTATGGGGATAGGGGCAGATGGGGGAGATGGGTATGGGGGATAGGGGATATAGGTGGGGTGGGGGAGGTGGGGATGGGGGGAAATGGGGGAGATGGGTATGGGGGATGGGGGGAGATGGGTATGGGGATAGGGGTAGATGGAGGAGATGGGTATGAGGGATGGGGCAGATGGGTACGGGGGATGGGGCAGATGGGTACGGGGGATGGGGAAGATGGGTACAGGGGAGATGGGGGCTAAATTCAACCGACACATCGTTCTTTCATCCTCTCGCTGTTTCTCTCCACGCTGGTACATTCTGTACGAAACGTGCGTGCTTTTCGACGCCCCAACGTGCTCGTACTCGCGGAGGCATCGAGTTAAAGGGGCAAAAAGAGGGGTGGGGGAAAAAAACATCGCAGTCCTGACGCATTTTTACGGTCTCGTTGTAGGCCGACGAACGAGAGAGTCGAAACGGACGGGCCGGAAAAAAAGGGAAGAAAGTCGGTGCCCGTCTCTATTTCTTTATTCAAATTTTAGCTTTGCTCTCGAGGCCGACTGAATGGAGAGAGATAGAGAGAGAGAGGAGCCAGAGATCAGAGGGTAAGCGTTGAAAACGGTCATTGCAGCTCGCTCCTCGTTTCACTGTGTTTTTCCATTCTCCCGAGCGGGTAATCTTTTTCTTTGCTTTTCCACGCTTTTTCTTCGTTTCGCTTTTTTCGCGGCTCGAGGGGCTTGGCAAAAAGGGAGTCGAGCTCCCCTGCGGCCCGAAGACCTTGCGCGTATTTTCAGTCTCGTGAAAGGGTGATTTTCTACTTCCTCATTTCGGTTGGGAATCTGCAATGGGATTGAAGACTCCCAAGGAGTGGGCATGAAAAGATGAGCGAGGCTCCATTTATCCCTCATTTCCGATTTGTTTTGCACCACTTTTTTACGTCTTCTTTGCCCTATAATGTTCATAAAAAAGAGCATCATAAATATAGCCTAAGTGAAGACACGTGCAATTGGAACCGTTTCTAATCACGATTGGGCCCAATGCCCCGTCCCAATGACGATGACTAAATATTCCGTCATTCAGGTGGGAGCCTGAATTGGAAGGTGCAAAAAAGCGTATTTTCGGGATTTTTTTTAGAAGGGAAAAAAACAAGTGAGCCCAGTAAACATTGAGGTGTCTTTTCATGTATATTTGAAATGTATAAAAAAAAATGTTCAACATGAAACAATAAATGATTGCAGATTCATCACCCTATTCTTCGAAAATTCGAAAATATTTACAATTGTTCTGTAACTTTATAAATACATTCTTGGATAGTTCACCTATCGATTTAAGCAATGAAAGAAAATTATTTTTGACCTTCCAATTCAGGGACCTTAAAGGGACCAATCTTCCATCCCAGATAATTGCCACGTCAAATTCAATGTCGTCAAATGTCCGTTATTTTGGCGGGGTCGAGTCTTCTCTCTATACATAGCCGTTTTTTTTCGTTTCCAATGTTTCTGGGTCGTGACACCCGGCTCCTTCGGTTATTCATCCCCCTTGGCTATGCTGTTCCGGTGCATCGCGCTCACGGACCACCCGAGAGATAGCTTTTGTGTAGACTGCGACTACCCACTTCGACATTAAAATCAATTGCCATCACAGACGTTTCGCGGGTTTAATTCATATCAACCAACCCCCCCTTACTCCCCTCCAGAGCGACGGTAGAGTAAATTAAGCGGCCAAGAGGTGGAAAAAAGATCAAGAGGGCGAATGAAAAATAATAGAAAAATACCTCGCCGAGATTGAGATATCAACGAGTGCCCACGTGATGGTCGTGGATGGATTTTTTTATTCCAAGTTTATAAAATGTTCGTCACGTGTATTAATTTGTTGGCTCGGATAGCTTATCCTCTTGTGATCGAGGCTTGCTGCTCGTTGAAGCAAGGGGCGTCACGCCACCACCTGACGTGACGAAAATCCACGTTGTTCACACTCGGCCCGTTATTCGATTAGTTTGCTTAATTCGATGGAGTCGAGGATAAATCTTCGTCACCAGTTCTTCAATCCGTAGAATTTGTTTTCTCCGTACATATATATGTGTGTGTGTGTGTGTGTGTGTGTGTGTGTAGCCACTATATTAGGGTGGCACAAATTTATGCTCTGTTTTTTTCCTTGTTCTCACCATACAATTATCTACTTTAAAGAAAAACAAAAATGGTCGCAAAAGCTGCGAGCGGTTAAAAAATATTTAGAGGTCGCTCAAGGCTCCCAAAAATTCAAATTTTCATTGAAAGTCGATTTTTTTTTCGTTCACTTCTCGCTCATGAACTTTACGCTTTATAATGTTTAAATTAAGCTCGCGAAAGCTCTAGCCGGCCAATGAATATTAAGGGGTTACCCCCACTTGCGATTTTGAAAAAATCGATTTTTTTTATTGCATTTTTTTTGAAGTATAAGTATCCGGGCCCATACTTCTGTATGGGCCCGGAATAGATGACTCTATGTAAGTTTACAAAAAAAAATATTTTCTTCGTGTAAACTGAAATTGAAACTTTAAACGTGTTTTTCTCAAAATGGCATTTCTGAAGTCGGTGACCAAGATTACTCGAACACTAATGAACCGATCTTCTTGAAATTTTTCAGGCTTATTTAATACATAAAAATGTAGTCTTTAATCGTTCGATTTTTTTTCGAAAAAAATGGCCGTTTTATAGCCAAAAAACGGCCGTTTTTTTTCGTTAAAATCGAACCATTAACTTTGACTGCCCGCCATTTTGTGAAAAATGAATATTTTTTAAAATCCTTCGACTAAAGACTAGTTTATACTTATATTTGACTAAATCCATCCGCATTTTTTTTCAGATGATCCACTTCGCCGCAATGTTGGTCACCGCAAACCGTGTATATAAAAACATTATTTCATTGACGGCCATTAAAGCCACTAAATAATGTAATTTTTTTCAATAAAAAAATTACTGAAAGTTCTTCAAGATGTGTTCTTTAAGATGGTATATTGATCGATTAAAAAAGTTTTGTAGTTTTCTTTAAAAAAATTCATGAAAAAGGTCTTTTTTTGCGCTACAAGTGAGGGTAACGCCTTAAAGAAAAAGAAAAATGGTCGCAAAAGCTGCGAGAGATTAAAAAATAATTAGAGGTCGCTCAAGAGCTTCGAAATTTCCACATGTGGCAAATTTTTGTTCTCTTCTCACTCATAAATTTGACACTTTGGAAAATTTTCAAAACAATTAGCGCGTATGCAGCTATCTTCGTTTTTTCTGTCGACAAAAGTGGATAGAAGAAAAACACAAAGGGGTATCATAGTTTTGCCTGAAATAGGATTTTCGAAATTTTTTTGAACAGCGATCAATTTAATTAAAAATCGAAAACTTTGATTTTTCTCACTCATTTTTAACTCAGATTTTCCCATCATGTAGCTGATAGCCACTTCGAAACGTTTGATCAAGTAAATCATTCCATTACCGAGTTCACCGACTCAAAACCACCATCTTTTTACCGCCGAGGAATTTGCAATCTGCTTGACAGCTGGGGGAAATGTGTGGAAGCAAACGGAGATTACTTTCCCGATTAAAATGTACCTTGATGTTAAGGCGGGAAACCCATTTAGGAGTAGGTTTTTTAAGTGATTTTCATCATCTTTATTTGCAAGGAATGGATGAATAGAATTTATTCAAACTTTGGGAATGTTTTATACATATTTTCAAGCAAATATTTTTATTTTTCTGAACCATTTCCTCTGAAAATATGGAGCATAAAACCTGCCGCCTATCGAAGGTCGCCGTCAGACTTTGCTGTTTGTGTACTCTTTGGAGGCCACAGTTTTTATCGGAAATCAATACGGTTTGAAGATTGCTTTAAGAACATGTTTTCCTTCTATATGAACCTCACTGTGAGCAAAAAACTGAAAAATCCATTTCTTAGAGGTGTTTAAACAAAAGGGTATAATTTTTGACATTATTTTATAACCTTTTTCGCTTTAAAAAATATGCTTGAAACAATGATATTACCCCAATTTTAGTTTCCTATAGAGAGTAATTATATCAAGAAATTATCACTTTATAAAATTTTGGTTTTAAAATGTTTGAGCTAGAGTGTACTCAAATTGAAAAAAAGTCGTTTCGAGAAAAATGCGTTTGAAAAAATCTACCGAAAATAAAAAAGTGTGATGAATAATTTATACCGCTTACCGGTAAAAAAAATCGTTTTCTTGAGTCATCCAAATTGGTTTCCTGCCTTAAGGCCGGAGCCTGAATTAGGTCCGAAAAATCCCTTTTTCGCTTAAACCGATAGATAAACTATCCGAAAAAATATTTACAAAGTTACAGAGGCCAATTGAAAATATTTTCGAAGATACAAGGCCAAAAGCAGAGAAGCGATTGATATTCGATATTCATATTCCCTCCTATTGAAAACTTTGAAGCGCGTTTTCTCCAGTTTTAATTTGCATTTTTCAAAATTGGCGAGCATGATAGAAAAAAAAACTAAACGACCTATTGAATCAATCCAAAGTGTATTTTCTTCACTATGAAAATCTCTTCCAAGTGAATTAAAAAAGTCGTTAAAAAAGACTCTTTAAATAATTTTTAAAGCACGTTAAAGTGTTTTTTTAAACACGTTTTTTTTCAAACCTGAGGAAAGTTATAATTTCGCGATTTTTTCAGCTTTTTCTTAATTCGCCCAAAAGAAAAATATATGACAATTGAAAATTCAATTGTTTTTTTTTTTTTGGTTCAGTCAAGAATTACGAGCTGCGTATTTCCCGCCGATTGGGAACTGCAGTGGCAATACGCTGACAAATCTGCAGTAATTTATTGTTTCATGTTGATTTTTTTTATACATCTCAAATAAACATTAAAAGATACTTCAATGTTCACTGAGCTCACTTGTTCTTTCACTTTAAAAAAATACCCGAAAAAAACGTTTTTTTGGACCGTCTAATGCAGGCTCCCGCCTTGAGTAAAGAAATCATTATTTTCGTGAAAAAAGGCCGAGAACTTGTTTGTGCACCCAGTACGATACTTGCGTGTGTAAATGCGAGTAAAGGTGAAAAAGGCGAGTGAAATGGCGAGGAGCGAGAATGGTGTGAGGAAAAGAAACCCAAGGGCTGGGGAATTAGGAAGGGGTGTCTGTGAGCTTTGCGAGTAACTAGGCTGATGCGTCTAGAGCCAATGGCCCAGGAGGATGAGGGAACAAGAGTGGGCTACTCGTACCGAGCTGAAAAGAGTACAACGTTCGGGAAATTGGGGGAAGTATGGATAACCTCAATAATACGTAATTTATGGAAACGGTTATTTTCGTTGGATGACCCGTGTAGTATCGGCTGGTACACCACGTGACCCGAATCTCCGAGGGACCAGCTTTTCTTCCCTTCTCTTCCTTCGGGTTTCCTTCCATCCTCAATTCCTTCATCCCTCGTTTTCTCCTTTGCCCCCCTCCCCAACTCGTTTCGCATACCGTATACATGCCATTTTATTTACGTTGCATATGCAGCATGGCGCACGATCCTGGATAACGGGACGATACAGCATTTTTTGACGTACAAAGGAAGAGATCGCGAAGAATTCGCGGCAAGAATATTTCGACTTTACATACATATTGTATCGTGGGGGAGGAAGGTATCGCCGCGGTTTCGTGCCTTTTGAAATGTTCCGAACGAAACACGAAAAATCCCCAGCGATAGGGGAATTGATAGGATGGAATATATATATATATATAAAGGTGATATAACGAAAAACAATTAAATGAAGCATTGAGAGGGAAAGGGCGTTTCTGTCATTAGCTGGGCGCAAACCGACTGAGCACGCCTCGCGAGGCAGCCTCGCGAGCCAATGCCTCGGCCCGTGTGGACGTATAGCTAAAAAACTAACCGACCGATCATGAGGAAATTTGGCATAAATTATTCTAACCTTATTGCCCAAAACATAACCCTAAATATTTTTGAAAATTACAACAGTATTTTTTTAATGCAACATGTAGTCATTTTTTCGGAAAATGGAATATTTTGTTTCAAAGCGTATCAATTCATCAATTTTCAACATTTCTTACTTTTTCTAGGTTCATATTCTGGGTATGAGTATTAAGACGGTCCTCTAGTTTCTCGGGTCGAAAAAATCGATTTTTTTTTCATAAATCACATCTACAACATGTGTAGAAAATGTGTGCCAAAGGATTTTTCGATATTCGAAGTGGTTCACAAGTTACGGCCCTGGAACGGAGCAGGTATACGGAGCAGGTATACTTTCAAACGCGTTTTTCTCGAAACACCATTTTTCGAAACGGTGACCACGATATTTCAGAAACTACTGCACCGATCTTGTTCAAATTTATACAGCATCTTTAATATGTTATAAGCCAGCGATTGAACTAGGATTATCATGATTGCTTCGATAGTTTTTTTTGTACGAGCGAAAAACTTAAGAAAAAATGAGTAAAAAATAGAATGTAATTTTCAAAAGTGTATAAAAAAGTCAATTTTTGTAATTTAGAATTCACTCTAGTTCAATCGCTAGTCTTAAATATGAATATTAAAATGCCGTTTGGTTTTTTGATTTCAGATAAGCAGAACAGCCGCAATCTTGGTCACCGTCAAGCACCTCTTTTACTTGATGTCTTCCTGTCGGCCACTAGAACGTTTATTCTATTATATATTTTGACTTCAAAAAATTTGTAAAGCTTATTTAAATGTTAATAAAGATCATGCAAAAACAATGAGATTGATTATTTCGATGCTTTGCCCGTAAAAAATTATTGGACAAGCCGTAAAAAACAGCCGAGGAACTAGAGGACCGCGTTAATGAAAGAAAAATCCTCAGTGGTTTTTTTTCAGATTAATTCCGCCGACGCTACGTGTCACGCCGTCAGGCAACTTTCGCTGCAACCCGTTTAGAAGACCATGCCATAGCTAGGCCATTTTTAAGGATTGATTTTTTTTAAACCATGAAACAGCCAAAAATAGTGATTAAACATACTCTAAGTCTCAAAAATGGTAACGAAATCATTCCTTTAAAAAAAAATATGAAAATCGGCAATTCCGCCCTTCTCTTAATTTATCGATCGTCCACGAGTATCTCGCTATTCCTTGATTCGTCTTGTCCCGGCGATCTTTGCCGCCCTCCCCTTATTTTCCCAGCGCGATTGAACCGTAACGAAACGACTCGACGTCGGGCCGCATATTTCACGAATATGCTCGTGAAAGGGAAACGAAAAACAGGGAGAGAGAGGGAGAGAAAGATCTTGGTCGTATCGGTCCTTATCTCGGATGCCGTATCGTCACGGCGTTTTATTTTCTCAATTTCTACGTTGTCCTCCATCATTCGCCTCCCCCGCCACCCTCCTCACTTTATCCGTCCCGATATTCCCCCTTGCTCTGACTCGGACTGAAATTTTCACCCCAGCCACGAGAAATCCTGGATTCACGTTTATTCGACTCGGTAATATGAGGCTATGATCCTCGAAATAATTACGTAACGAGGTATCCCTCGTTAAACTTGTCTGCGCTAGGAGAAATTTTGAGAAGTGGACATTTCGGCTTTGAGACATGCCAAAATATTGCAACAAAATTGCATTGAAAATGAAGAAAAAAAAATATTACAAAAAATACCCCTGCAATAATCGTCCGTTCGGAAAATTTCCATTGTGAATCGCAAATGTGGGCAAAGTTTTGCATACTTGACGAACCACCGAGAGAATCAAGTCACATAGACGATGGCAACTGCAGCTGGCGGAACGAAGTCGGCGTACATGACGTTCCCTGTAAAATCGAAGTGGCAACCACTGAATTGCCAATTTTAAATTAAATAATTTTTTCTTTCGCGACGTTTTTGAGATGCATCGAAAGAACCAAGTTTTAAAGTGTGCGTTGACCCCTTAAGAATGACGTTCCGCCAAAACGAGAAAATTTGTATCGACTATGTTGACTGATTGTATTCCGCTGTAACCGATTTTTATTTCTACAAATTTTCGTCCATGCCGCACGATAAGAACTTTGAACGTTCGAGTGGCGGATGGTTGGGGCGAGTGGAATTTACAAATATGCAATCGCGTATTGAAACGAACTTATATTGACGTGAATTTAACCCGGAATGGCAAAAAGCTAACTAATTGTACGATGCACTTTACTAAAAAATTGAAGGGCAGTTTTAACCCCTTAATTGCGAGATATCGGAAAAACAAAAAAACACGTGTCCGCTATTTTTCCATCCTCTGCATATATGCAAATTTACATTTCAATCGGTTGGACATTTTCGGAGATACGTATGAAAAAATTGCATTTTTGCAATAAACAATATGAAATGTATTGTTGTCTGCATCGTTCTCATCTCCAATGTATAGTATACGCAAAAATAAACGTTGTTGCAATTTGAATTTTTTTCATATCTCGTACCGTTAAAATGTTATCGACGGAAAACGAAAACCACCCCTATTTTCAAGAGTGGATTTCACCCCTTAAAAATCAGGTCCCGCAGATATAAAAAAATACGTGTCGCCTATTTTCATCCATTCTACAAACATGCAAAATTTCATCGAAATTGGAGAGTTAGACCCCGCGACCTTTCCTTGTTAGCGTTAAACGTCCTGTGCGGCTATCCATTAGTCTTTTTCCACCGCCATATTTTCCATTTTAACGGGGGAACTAGCTTGGGCTTGATTAAAGCGAATAAGTGCACAGAGACAGTACGGATGCGGGAAGAGAAAGAGGGAAAAGCAGGCATGAGTAGTCAGACTGGCGTCGAGTTGAGCGATACGAAAATTCAATTTCCATCGCGCCGGAAAAGAGGAGCCGCCTGTTTTTCTTCCCTTTCTTCTTCTTGCTCTTCATTTACCTCTCGCTCGCACTTCTCTTTTTTTTGCCCGATGCAGCGTACACCGCTGCTTCACGAGCTAATCCCGCGTTACACACCACGTGAAAAAGTAAGCCATTCGGATATAATGAAGGGATAATAGGGGGATGAACGGGGAACAATCTCGAGGTGGCTCGAGGTCGGAACTTTAGTCGTTACCATGTAACGGCGGTCTTTGTACCTGAAAGTCGTGTAAAAAAAAGAAGAAAATGAAAAAAAATCGTGTGTCTAGCTTCGAGGAAAGGAAAAAAATGGAGTCTGGTCGCTTGATTCCAATCTTATTACTGTCATGTCAACCCCATTGGTTGGAACGCATTATTTTTTTTGCTCGCGGGGCTCATAACGATTCCTAGATCGAAAATAATCTTCTGGAGATTTGCTTCTTGATACGTTTCCTCTCCAATACTGTAAAATGGGGGCTTGAACAGGTTTGGAAGTTTTGTGTAGGTTACTCTTTTTTAACATCCTAAATTCCTTAATTCTAAATTTTTTGCCCCAATAGAACAATGTGTCCTTTGGCTATCAAATGTGTAAGAAAGTCAAGCCCCCCCCCCCACCCCCCAATTATAGGGACATATTTTTTAAAGTGTCAAAGTAACCTCGAGTTTGGGGTTTCTTTGACATCATTTTGGTTACAAGAAATGAACATTTTATGCATTATACATGGAATTAAATGAAAAACAATAATTTTTATAATCAAATTGTCATCATTATTAAAAGGAATCATTTTACATAAAAATATCAAGTACCTAGGGTACTATTATAGGCATTCAATCAGTGTCATAATCATCATTGAGATCAAAATCAACGTTAGCAACATTATCATAAACTTGAACAACAAATTTGAACACATTAAAATGCGCATGGATTAAACCGCATGTTGGCGCTCTGTTAAAGTATCCCCAAAAACTGTCAAAGTTACCCTTGATGTCAATTTAACCCCGTTTCACGCTGCCCATAACATATATGTGGAAAGAGCATTTGCGATCCCGTTATATCCATCTTACGTTGACACTCAGCAGAGCCGAAATTTTTTAGGACCGTCCCCGAAGTCTTCGAAATCGCCTTTTCCCATATTACGTTCATGTATATATTTGTGCAGGGTGTGTAAAGTTGTCCCAATGTAATCTATGGGGCGTGGCGTGATAGTTTTTCGATTTCTCGACTTTCGCACAAAACACACAGGGAGGGTTGGGCACCGAGAACGCTAGAGTTGGAAAATTTACGACGAGAGAGAGAGAAAGAGTGTGTGTAAGAGGGAGCGTTAACTTTCGAGTTTTCTTGTTCTCCCTTTACGAGGAAAGATTGAGGGGTGGTTGGAGGAGCCAAGAGACACAGAGCCAAACAGGACACTTTCGATCTTGTTGAAAAACCGACAACCATCTGTGTGTGTATTTTTCTTATCCGACCCAATGAGTTGACTATTGGCAGTTTGGTGTTGAGGAATTGACTGGAAATAGCGGTGACTGGGCAGTCCAAATAATAATGATAATTAGCCTAATGGATATTGAGGTGGAACATTGCTGGAGGATGGTTTGGTCGTGATGTTTCGATAGGGCTGACGATCCTCTGGATCCGGCCAGGATGGTGTCGGTTAGAACTTTAACCGTATCTAGTTTTTGGATCGCAACATGTCGGGTCACATACGGCGAGAACGAGAGACGAGGAGGGAGCGACGGGGTAATCAAAGAGAACACAAGGGTTGAATGCATGTCGATGGACGCAGTTGGCTTGTGTACCTTCCCTCTACTGAGTTGAGTACCGGCTCGAATAGCTGCTGTTGCTCCCCGCGCCCGAGTGGCGTGGCAATGTATCGCCAAGGGTGCTACAGCCAGGCGGTGGGCTGGTCCAGCCATGCGAGTATCCAAGGGTCCAACGGGTAAAAGTCTCGAAGCTTTCGTGGCCCCGCAAGGGGAGGAAGTGGCTTTCGTTCCCTTCCCTCCACTGGGCATCTTCCACGAAAATGCGGAAGAGACGCGAGAAGTGGTACAAGTGGCCACGGGGGTAAGAGGAAGAAGGAACACGACGAGAGACAGAGGGCGAAGGGGAGCCGTGCGAAGAGCACGGACGATGTCTCTGGCCCAGGGCCAATGTTTGTTGACTGGATATTTAGCGGCTGGCGATTGTTTTGGCCACGTGCCCATTGTTTTCCTGCGAGATAGACGGAGAGATTCAAGCTGGAGGTCGATGAATCGTGACGGATCGTCCGGGGGTGGGTTTTAGAGGGCGCGAGGAGAGGGCGAATAAGAGCGAAAATCGAGATAAACGGAGAGAGGGAGAATGATGGAAGAGGCAGGTCAAATTTCCAACAGATTCTCCTACGCTCCTCGTTCATTCTCATCATAATTTTCCAACACCCTTCTCCTTTACTAATACCCACTTACCGTTCCGGCTAATATAAAAAATCGCTGTTTCCTCCTCAACGAGGTTGCTCGCGAAACTAGATAGACATTACCAGCAAGCAAATTCTGCATGGAACATCATCCGCCTTGGCTTCATTTGGGTTTGTGTACCCTTTTCACGTTTGCGGAGGGATGATCTTGTTAACCTCGGTATCCGCGCGAGTGGGATTACATTTGTGCTTGGCGGAGAATGAGAAGGAAGAAAAAAGAATACGGCAACGCGGTAGGGATGACGTTTTACAGGCTGTGAAACAGGCGGAGCTTTGGATGCTAGATGTAACTAGTATGGGGGTGACTGGGGTCATGCTAGGAACGTAGTCGAAGGGATGCTGCTTCGCTGCGGACGATACGGTTGATCAATGCTGAATCACCACGTACCATTCAGTGCCAACTATTACTAATTGAATAATAAAAATGTAATTATCGTATCGGTTGATTAAAATAGAAAAATACTAAGTCACAGCTCCACTAACAAGGAAAGGATGCGAGGTCAATCTCTCCGATTTCGATGAAATTTGGCATGCTTGTAGAATGTGTAAAAATAGGCGACACGTATTTTTTTATATCTGCGGAACCCGATTTTTAAGGGTTGTAACGCACCCTCGAAAATTAGGGTGCTTTTCGTTTTTTTGTCGATAACGTTGTCGTTCTCATCTCCAATGTATAGTACACGAAAAAATAAACATTGTTGCAATTTGAATTTTTTTCATATTTCGTACCCTTAAAATGTTATCGGCGAAAAATGAAAAACACCCCAATTTTCAACGGTGCGTTTCAACCCTTGAAAATCGGATTCCGCAAATATAAAAAAATACGTCTCGCCTATTTTTACCCATTCTACAAGCATGCCAAATTTCATCGAAATCGGAGAGATCGACCGCGCGACCTTTCCTTGTAAGATGCTAAACTACCACTAAAGTTTTGATCTACCCCTGCAGTACTAAAGTACCGGTTCGGATCTTGACTGTAGACAAAATGACCGAGTAGCCGACATGTCAACTACTACTAATTGGTAAATAAAAGGCTAATCAGCGTATCGTTCTATAAAAATAGAAAAATACTAAATCACAGCTCCACTAAGATGCCACAAACCACCACTAAAGTTTTGATCTACTGCTGTAGTACAAAAATACCGGTCCGGATCTTGACTGGTGTCCAAAATATTCGAATAGCCGACATGCCAACTACTAATAATTGGTAAATAAAACGCTAATTAGCGTATCGTTCTATAAAAATAGAAAAATACTAAATCACAGCTCCACCAAAGTGCTAAACCATCACCAAAGTCTTGATCTACTGCTGCAGTACCAAAATACCGGTCCGGATCTTGACTGGTGTCCAACATGACCGAGTAGCCGACATACCAACTACTACTAATTGGTAAATAAAACGCTAATTAGCGTTTCGTTCTATAAAAATATAAAAATACTAATTCCCAGCTCCACTAAAATGCTAAACCACCACTAAAGTTTTGTTCTACCGCTGCAGTACCAAAGTACCGGTCCGGATCTTGACTGGTGACTAAACTGACAGAGTAGCCGCCAACTTCTACTGATTGACAAATAAAAAGCTAATTAACGTATAGTTCTATAAAAATAGAAAAATACACTAAATCACAGCTCCCCCAAAGTGCTAAACCATCACCAAAGTTTTGTTCTACCGCTGCAGAACAAAAGTACCGGTTCGGATCTTGAGTGATGACCAAAATGACCGAATAGCCGACATGCTAACTACTACTAATTGATAAGTAAAAAGCTAATTAACGTATCATTCGATTAAAATAGAAAAATACTAAATCACAGCTCCACTAAAATGCTAAACCACCACCAAAGTCTTGATCATCTACTGCTGGGTACCAAGATGCCGGTCCGGATCTAGACTGATGACCAAAATGAACGCATAGTCGACATGCTAATTACTACTAATTGACAAACAAAAAGTTAATTAACGTATCGTTCTCTTAAAATAGAAAAATACCAAATCACAGCTCCACTAAAATGCTAAACCACCACTAAAGATTGAATCTACCCCTGCAGTACTAAAGTACCGGTCCGGATCTTGACTGATGACCAAAATGACGAAATAGCCGACATGCCAACTACTACTAATTAAGAAATAAAAAGTTAATTAACGTATCGATCTCTTAAAATATAAAAATAACAAATCACAGTTCCACTAAAATGCTAAACCACCACTAAAGTTTGGATCTACCCCTGCGGTACGAAAGTACCTGTCCGGATCTTGAGTGATGACCAAAATGACCGAATAACCGACATGCCAACTACTACTAATTGATAAGTAAAAAGCTAATTAACGTATCATTCGATTAAAATAGAAAAATACTAAATCACAGCTCCACTAAAATGCTAAACCACCACCAAAGTCTTGATCATTTACTGCTGGGTACCAAAATACCGGTCTGGATCTAGCCTGGTGACCAAAATGACTGAATAGTCGACATGCCAACTACGACTAATTGATAAAGAGAAAGTTAATTAACGTATCGTTCTCTTAAAATAGAAAAATACCAAATCACAGCTCCACTAAAATGCTAAACCAGCACTAAAGTTTGGATCTACCCCTGCAATACCAAAGTACTGGTCCGTATCGTGACTGATGGCCAAAATGACCGAGTAGCCGACATATCCAACTACGACTAATTGATAAACAAAAAGTTAATTAACGTATCGTTCTCTTAAAATAGAAAAATATCAAATCACAGATACACTAAAATGCTAAACCACCACTAAAGTTTGGATCTACCCCTGCAGTACTAAAGTACTAGTCTGGATCTTGACTGATGGCCAAAATGACCGAGTAGCCGCCATGTCAGCTACTACTAATTCATAAATAAAAAGCTAAAAAAAAGCTTTCTATTTATATCTATAAAATAGAAAAATACTACATCACAGCTCTACCATGATGCTGAGCCACCGCCAAGCCTTGATCTACTGCTGCAGTACCAAAATACCGGTCCGGATCTTGACTGATGACCAAAATGGCCGAGTAGCCACCCTGCCTTGGCCCCGGAAGCTATTTCCGGTCGTATTCGTTGTTTTCGAGAAGCGCAACGGAAAAGAGTCCACATAGGCGTGCCTTCGTCGCGTCGCTCCCTCCCCTGTGTGATACAGCGCTTTATTTCCTAGCTCGCCCTTTTATCGGGGCGACGTATTCCTCGCGGGGGAGAAACGCGCGGAATTACTACCATATTTCTCCTCGCGCCGGCAAAGTCACGCAGTGAGATATGTCCCACATGACGGGAAGCGAATTGCCACGTAAATATTGTAGATGTACCGGCTTACCGCGGGCCTGACTTGCGTGCCCTTTCGGCCATTGCCCTTTTTCGCTCCAAGCGCAACGGAAACGTTGGACCTGCGCGGGTGCTGTATGGAAAATGCAATAAAGTCAGTCTCGATAGCAACGATCTCGATATACGGCTCATTGGGTCAAGTCCCGAAGCGAAATCTTGGCTGGCGAATGACCCTTAAGGGGGACGGAGGTAACGAATGTCTTTGTCGAGATGTCCCAGAGCTTTCCACAACATAAATTACGCCACGCTTTTCCTGGCTAACTTGCAGGCTTTTTTGCCTACCCTTTGTCTTCTCTTTCCTGGGATGCATCTTTCACGTTGAATTCTTCAAGGCCCCACTTCCAGGCTCTTGATCCGCTGGCCCGTTCACTTTGCCATGAAGATCCTCTCCAGGATCCTAACTTTTCGCGACGTAGCGGCTCTGAGGTCCTTATTGGGTTGACCGAGAAACACCCATCGAAACAAACGCACACGAGGCACAAAGGGGCCTTCATGGTGGAGTATCGGGCCTCGGACCACGGCACCGCGCTAATTACCGCTGGTCCTTTATGCGACGACACGACCCCCAGGATTTCACGCTAATTCCACGTGTGTGCCAGTGCATACATCAGCCCAGCAAGCAACCGGAGGCAGTGAGTTTGTACGTATATTCAACGCGCCGGTTCCGGGCCAGAGAAAGAGAGATAGAGGGGGGTTGATTCGGTTGGTTGATGAGAACGAGGGCTTGCTAGTGTTTTAGGTGAAGGTTCCTGGAGGTGTAATACCTGGCGTCTGCAGCACTAGCTTTTCCCTTGTCGACGCCGGCCAAGCTTCCCACCCATCTCGACCGCCAGCCTCATCCCTTCAACGTCTGCCCACCCGGGGATACTTGGTTTACACACCCTAGACCACCAACTTTCCTTCAGCTACCATCCCACCATCCTTTGTCTCTGTCTATCTCTCTTTCTCTCTAAACCCCTTCGGCAACCGCATCCCCGACGAAGAATTACCGTGATTAATCGTGGATGAATTTCCCGTGAGATGAATTCAACACGATCCCTTAGCAACCCCTTGGGCTCCTCGTATCATCCGCACCCTCCTCTCTCTCTCTCTCTCTCTCTCTCTCTCTCTCTCTCTCTCTCTCTCTCTCTCTCTCTCTCTTCTTATACAAACACACTCGCGCTCCTTCAACGTCCGCTGAATTATTTAATATCGAACTCCATCTAGCGTGGCATTCCCCACGAGCTTTGCATCCCGAAATATTTTCGGTCCACAAGTGCTGCGATGCATTTCACGATTCTGTCGCAAATTTAGCTGGCGAACGAGAACTTTATCAGAATCTGGCCTAGCTGAATGAATTTGGCAACTAACGTGTACACGTTTGTATACGCAGACGTCATGTATATAGAGACGAGTACCTACGGGGGCTGTTGAAGCTCGCGGAATCGCGAACGAAAAGTGCAGACGGAGTAATTGTGTCACGCCCGGGGATGATTTATTCACGCGATGGTGAGTCAGGAGCGAGGAGGTAAAGAGAGACAGAGCGAAAGTACGAGATTCGCAGAAAAGTGGCTCTAATTTTTTCGCCAGTGCACTCTCCCTAATGTTCAAAAAAGCGACGGAAAATCGACGGAGTTAACAGCCTCAAAGGAGAAAAATCGCTAGGCTACGAAAGAAAAAAAAATTCGCCCATTTCAATCTCGTCTTGCTCTTGCGAAATATCGCGGAAGCACAAATTAAATTTGCGAGCTTGCACATGGGGCGGGGGGGGGGGGGGTTGCGAATTCGCGAGGCGAGGAAAAAAAAGAAAAAGTTTTTTATACACGCCAATCTCAGACACGCTTCACGCGTCTCGGAAAATTCTACGAGCTAACAGGCCTCGCTTTTCCGCCTCTCGTTTCCGTCGATTTCTCATTCTTCTTTTACCTGCAAACCGATGAAATTTCATCATTCGTTCAGGGGTGAGGGGAAGGACGGAATTGAGCGAAAAATAAAAGGAAGAAGGCAAAGAAAAGTTGTAGAAATCCGTTGGTTTCTCGTCGCGATCGAATCTCGCCCGATAATTCAGATCGACAAATAATTAAAGCCCGTCGACCGTTCAGCCAATCCTCCCATCGCTATACTTATTCACTGTGTGTCTCCCGCGGATCGCGGAAACAACCGGGCAACTTTTCTCATCGCGATTAAAACCCGCGGCGAATAAAGTTGACGTCCAACTTTCTCCATTTTGCGCGTGTATATATATATATATATATATATATATATATATATATCAGGTTGATAAAAAAGTTTTGTCGCAATAATTTCCATATAATTTATTTATTTATATATCTTATACAAAACATTTCTAATCAACAATATATTCGCCATCGGTTTCTATGGCACTCGACCATCTAGTTGGCAACTCATTTATTCCCTTTGCCCAAAACTGCGGCGGCTGGAACTCAAAGAAATTTGAAATACCCTTCTGAGATCGTCGACGTTTTCGAAAGTTTTGTTTCTCAAATATGCCTTCAAATGTCTGAACAAATGGTAGTCAGATGGCGCGATGTCGGGAGAGTATGGTGTATGAGGAACGGTATTCCAGTGAAGCTCAGTGATTGTTTTGTGGGTTTCCTTTGCGACATGGGGTCTCGCGTTGTCGTGGAGAAGGTGCACAGTCGCGCGTCTTGGCCGTTTTTTTCTTATAGCTTTTGCCAATTCCTGGAGATTTTCGATGTATCGTGTAGAGGAGATCGTCTTACCTACAGGGAGAAAATTGTGAAACAGCATTCCCTTTGCGTCCCAGAAACAGCACAACAAAACCTTTTGTGAGTGACGATCAGATTTCGGTTGGTGTGGCGGTTTTTGTCCGATAGGAAGTCAGTAGGGTAAACGCGTTCTGTTATCATACAAGACCCAGCTTTCATCTCCCGTCACAAGATCTTCTAAAAACTCCTTGCGATGGTGGCGAAGCAGGAGAGACTGGCAGATGGTCACGCGACAGTTCTTATTGTCGTCGGTGAGACGGTGTGGTATCCATTGAGCTAGAACCTTCCTGTATCCCAAGTTGTGTAAGTGATTGACTATTGACGGTTGGGTGCAGCCAAGTTCTCTTGCTAGCTCGTGCGTACTTGCTTCCGGTTTTTCTTTGATGCAGCGGAGTAATGCTTCATCATCGATGGTCGACGGTCGTCCGGAACGTTCCTTATCTTCGAGGATTGTGTCTCCAAATTTAAAACGATTGAACCAACGCTGGACTGTTCGATGAGAAACTACGTTCTCGCTGAATGCATCCTGTATATTTTTAGCAGTTGTGCTTGCGTTCGTGCCGCGCCGCCACTCGTAAAAAATGATCGCTCGAAGTTGCTCCTGCGAGATCGAAGCCATTTCTGTCCACTAGAACGCGCGCTCGCCCTTTTATACCCTGTCACGCGGAAGAGTAGAAAACATTCTAGAATATTCTCGACATAGCTCGATGTTATATTGCGTCAATACGTAAAAAGACATTTTTAAAATTGTTGCGACAAAACTTTTTTATCAACTTGATATATACATGTGTGTGTGTGTGTGTATGTGTGTGTAAAAATAAAAAAAAAAACCGAGGGGGAGCGATGGAATCTTGAGGGAGGTAATTTGGCAATTGTCAGAGTACACTATTTCTTTTTATACATCACGTATAATAATCACATAAATCATAATTCCCATCAACGCAGGACACCACTGTGACGAGTAAGAAGAATCGATTTTGCACATTTTGCCAAAGTATACATATTCAAAAAAATGTGATAAAATGATCGAACCAAACTTTAATCGCATTTTTCTCGAAACGACTTTTCTCGACCTAGCCGAAATTAAAAGTCTAAATAATTGTCCGATCTTCAATAAAAAAAACCAAAATTTTCGTCCTTGCAGTATACATTGTTGTAGGTAGCCGTTTTTTTTCTGACATTTAGTATTTTTTAGCCCCCGAATATAAGTAAAAATTTTGCCGAAATTACACTTTTTTTGAACACCCGTATTTTTGTCGAAATTCTTTTTTTTTAATCGGCTGCGTACAACGAGAACTATATTTATATAGGTTGAAACTTTTTTATTTCTATTTTTCAGATCCACCATTGACAAATTATCGAACCGGCCATTGAAACACATTTTTTATAAGAGGCTCTATTATACCTCAATTACGTTGTCAATTTTTTTTTTTCATAATGAATTAGACGAAGTAAGTTCAATGTACGTTAATAAAATACCGTTTTTTTCCAAATTCCAAATAAATAATCTAGTAGACAAAAAATGCGAAAGAAATAACATTTTTCGGCCTCAGAGTGGTGTCCTCTCTTTACCCTTCGTTGACATACTCACATTTGGCCATGATTTAGACACACTGGGTTGATTTGACCCGAATAGTACTTCATCCACCTGCCATTAACATCCCATCGGTCGGTCTTTATTGAAAAAAATCCGCTATACACTTTAAACATATCTAAATATGTCTGCATAATTAAAATTTGGAAAATATCAAATTAAATCGTTCGAAAAAGTTATTGATAATATTCAATTTTGGAAAAGTGAGCCTTTTACTGAAAATTCATCCTGGTCCAAACGACCCAGTGTGTCAACATAGAGTTAATAATTGCTATAAGCTAAAACTTGCCCCTAATTTACAGGGATTCACGTGTGGGACAATAAAAAAGGATATTTCTCTGTAATTTATCGATCGTTGCACGTGCACATTTCTGCTCGACAGGAGCAACGAAAAAACACATTCGTACGTAACGAGCGCCATTATTCATCTAAAAGTTTACGGCCCCGTCGTTGAGAAGGTTGAGAGCAGGCTGGCAAAAAGTGTGAAGTGAGCTCGGGCGGATATTGAAATTATTCATTTTCCATCAACTCGCCTATACACCCTCTCGCCTATACTTCCCTGAGCACCATTTGCATTGTGATTCCTCTCGTACCGTCGCGGTACACTTTTTGCCTCATCGGCCGAGATCTTTTTTCTTCCACTTGTGTACGAATGAGACGGATCGTATTATTAACGATTCCGATAGCGCCTCGTAACCGAGACTCGATTATTCTTCGCGACCTAATTATAAAAGTGCACCGAATGGTAGCTGTCGCGGCCGCAAAATAATTATACCCTCGTGAAAAAAGGACGAAGAGGGGCAAGAAAAAAAAAGTAGTTACCGAGTGTCCGAATTATCTGGTAAAATCGCGGCTAAAAGTCCGTCAATTTGGGCCGTTTTTTTTCTCGTATCCTTCAGCTTTGGCGATTGACAAGGCAAGCGGGAAAGTGTGTGAGAGAGTGTGTGAGAGAGAGAGAGAGAGAGAGAGAGAGAGAGAGAACGGTCACGTAGGGCTCATAAAAATTTCCACGACACAGACACACAGCTGGTCTCATAAACGTCAATGAACAAACAATTTAATCATCCACTCTGAATAATGCACGAGAGTACAAAACGAGAGTTGGGCGCAGATGAGAGAGGGATCCCCGATAAACGCTTCAATTTTCGATAGCCCCGGCGTCGAAAGTAACGTTTCAACCCGTCACTCGTGTGTGTGTGTGTGTGTATATATATATATATATATATATATATATATATATATATATATATATTTCGTGAAATCGTGTGCACTCGCGAGCAACGATAAACGAATTGTTGGCTACGCTACAAATGACACGAGCCATCGAAAGAAGATAAAAGTTACCGGCAATGAAAATCAAGAGGGAGACGAGAACCGGATGGAAAATCCCTCGTCGCGGCTAAATTGCGCGTGAGCTTTATTAAAAGCTCGTACCCGAATACGCGTGTCAATTAATCGATCGGGCCACGACGGATCGAACGCGATCGAGGCAACGAGCTCCCCCTGGCAAAATTCAATTCCCCCGTCGTCTGATTCTCGCGTCCGTGCGACTAGCGGAGATTCGCGAAAATTCGAATCAACCGCGAGAACTAAATTGTCAACGCCAAGTTATCAACGGCTGAGGTTGTCACTCAACCGTCAACTAAAGTCAAATGAGGCCGGAGAAGTCTTGGAGGATGTTAAGGGCGACCCAAATTGAGGAGTTTCGAGACAATTGACGAAGTAAATAATAGAAATGGAAATTCTTAGTCTAGCCTCAAGCGGTAAATGTAGAAACGTGAAATTTGGAAAACCTGTTGATTTTATTATGCAGGGAGTATTTGAGAAGGGATATTTCGAAATTTAACTCTTAAGAGGAGAAAAGGGTGGTTAAATTTGTATGGAAGTTTAAAGACATCAGGTTGAATTTACTTGAAATTTGGTATTCGTGCTTCTTGACACAATTAACGACACACATATTTCAGCGGTTTGAGAAATTTAATCCCTAGGGGAAGAAAAGGGGCGGCTACGTATGAATGGAAAATAATTTAAAAAAGGGTCAGCAGATTCACTTCAAACTTATTATTAGTGCAGCAGATTTACTTGAAATGAATTATTAGATTTACTTGAAATTTAGTATTAGTGCTCTTCAACATAATTAAGAAATACGTATTTTAGCGTTTTTTGAAATTCAACCCCTGAATGGAAAGGGGTGGCGAAGTTTGTACCGAAAAAAAAATCGGGTCAAATTTACTTGAAGCCTTGTATAACTGATCCTGGACACAAGTAATGAAATTTCAGCGTTTTTCTAATCAGCCTTCTAATCTAGCCGGAGCCTGAATTAGAAGGTCCGAAAAATCGTTTTTTTATTGCTCAAATCGATAGATAAACTATCCAAGAATATATTTACAAAGTTACAGATGCCAATTGTAAATATTTTCGAAGATCCAAGACCAAAAGCAGAGAAGCGATTGATATTTGATATTGACATTTTCTCCTATTGAAAACGTTGAAGCGCGTTTTCTCCAGTTTTCATTTTCACGATTTTTTCCAAATTGGAGGGCGTGATTGCAAAAAAAACTAAATGGCCTATTGAATCAAACGAAAATTTATTTTCTTGAGTATGAAAATCTCTTCAAAGTGAATTAAAAAAGTCGTTTTAATCGTCTTTTTAAATATTTCTTTCAGCACGTTATAGTTTTTTTAACACATTTTATTTCAAACCTGAGAAAAGTTATAATTCCACGATTTTTTTAGCTTTTTCTTGATTCACCCAGAAAGAAAATATTTGACAATTGAACATTTTATTGGTTGTTTTTTGTGTCAGTTAAGAATTACGAGCTGCATCTTTTTCTTCTTTTGGACCTTCTAATTCAGGCTCCCGCTTTAAGGAGCATTCAACATGAGTCTACGCGAGTGAAGCCGCGGGTGGAAAGCTAGTAATCAATATTCTTCCGCCTTCACAATTTTCTTCAAATTTCTTATGCAATGTGAAAGACACGCCGCTTTATTAACCAATAACCTTTGTGAGGCTTCGCCACTAGCCAATTTGCAGTGAAATTGAATTTCTGCTGTGCCAATTTAGTCCTCATAAAGAGACGAATAAACGCCAGCAACATCAAGATCTTATTGGAAAATATTTAACGAGCGAGAAGTGCATCTTCCGCATCAGATTACCATTTGATTCAAATTTATACAATAAATTCTTTGTCACATACTGAATGCACCCTTCAATTTTTTTATCGATCATCCGCGCTACAAAATTTACAATTGAAAAAACACTTTTCAATATACATGGTATTTATTTTATTAATCTTAAAAAATAGCGGAAGTATGACGCGGTCTTCTAAGCGGGTTGCGGCGGATGTTGGCGGACGGCGTGACACGTAGCGTCGGCGGAATTAATCAGAAAAAAAACCAACGAAGATTTTTACTTCATTAATAATCATACGCAGAATATGAACCAAGAAAAAGTGAGAAATATCGAAAATCGGTGAAATGGCACGCTTTGGAAAAAATATAGACTTTTCCAAGAAAAAAAGGCTGCATTTTGCAATAAAAAATACTTTTTATTCTAATTTTCCAAAGCATTTAGGTTCATGTTTCAGACAATAAAGTTAGAATAATTTGTACCGAATTTCATCACAATTGGTCGACTAATTTTTTAGTTATACGTCACGCCAGTTTTGAAAATGCAGCTCAGAAGACCGTGCCATACCACAGCCATTTTTAAAGATTAATAAAAATAAAAAATACCATGTAACAGCCAAATGTAGAAATAAAAGATATCCCTAGTCGCAAAAAGGCGAAGAAATATTTCGTTAAAAAAAAATCATGAAAATCAGCCAATTTTTGGCTCGCCTGTAGATATTTCCCCCCTTAACCAAAACAAAGTTTAATCGAGAAAGAGCATCAGCCAAGTTTACGACGAATAAAAAAAAATCCGAAAGACCCTGAAATTCGCACTAACGAATTCAAAATCGACGAAACGACTCTCAAAACAAACAAATTTATCCTCTAAAATTCGACCTCGAAACTTTAGCGAGGCACGCCGCGTTGCGAATAAATTTTTTTCGCCAACAAAAAACAACTACGCGAGGCACGGAGCAAAGTCGTTTTTCCCTCGTCCTTGCGCGTGCGCGGATAAGATCTCGCGAAGTTCGGGTATCTCGTCGATTCGGCACGCCCTATCGAGAGGACGCGACCGGCTAGGAAAGATCGGAAGGGAGCAGTTTTGACTCGTAGCCCAGTTTGATACGGTGCGGAGAAAGAAATAAGGCATCGCCGCCCGGGGCCAATCGTTGTATGTTGGCCTCGACTAAAACTCGAAAGTTGCCCCCGGGATAAGCAGGCTAAAGTGCAAATGCTCGTGCTGTACCTTCATTTATACAGAAAACTCGTTTCCCACGTATACACACGTAGCACACTCTACTGCAATTCTCTCTTGCGCTGGGAGGAGGGAAAAAAAACAAAACAAAAAAAACGGACAGAAAACTCAGCCATCGAAACTTTACCGCTCCGTTAACCTCGTTTTACTTGCATCGAGGGTAGTGAAGTTGATGTAAAAAAAGAAGAAAATTGAATGAGTTATCAGCAAACGTTCTACGAGGATAAGAATTACGAAAAGTTGTTTTTTAACTTTATTCCCCGACTATTCGTTACGGCTAGGGAGAGAGGGGGGGAGGGGGTTGCAAATTTCAGGTCCCATATTTCTTTTTCCTCCACGTCAACTTTACTCCGTCACTTTTCCTCTTTTTAGGATCCATCGTATTGTGAAAACTCTCCGCTTACCTCGTCCCAGCGAGCTGTCACCCTCTCACTTCCGATTAGGTTGCAAAATTTTCCTGGGGAAACGCGAGCCCTTGTTTCGCGATTTTTTTTCTTCCTCCGCTTCTTGCGCCAGCTTGAAGGGAGAACCAGCTCCGAGGGAGAACAAAAAAAAACAATGTGGAGGCAGGACTCTGCGTCGTTGGTCCTTAATCCTGATAAGGTTGTCGGGTATGGGAGCAAGCAGCCGGGAAAAAAAAATAGTGGAAGAAAAGATTGGTAGGAGAAACAGAGTGCGGGGTTGCAGGATAGTGTGAGGGGTGGAAAAAAGCGAAAATCCTGACGTACGAAGATTGAGGTGGGCCTTGCGGCGAGATCGGACGTACCTTTAATAAATTTGTGTTTACCGTGTCCGGCTGTCTCTCCCTTGTTGTCCGAGTATTTTTTTTGCCGTCCTGGCATGAATCTCGCGGACCTTTTGTTTCCTTGCCGCGCAATCTCTTAGCTCTTTTGGCTTCCTTCCATTCTCCTTCCTTCATCCCCCTTCTCTCTCTGTCGGTCTCTCTCTCTGTCTCTCTCTCTTTCCGCCAAACGGGACCCATTCTGCCACTGCCATAAATATATTCCGCGTCGTCCGGTGTCCGCTCGCGGCTGGAAAATCCACGAGCCATGAAAGCTCGTTCCCCCGAGCGTGGCAAACGGATATACAAGTAAGCACATACACAGGGATAAGAATCCTCGTATGCGGCGATCCCAGAATTCTCGGTCCCACCTACAAATTTCATTTCGATCCGACAGCATGACCCTCGTTCATTCCGCAGAGCCCTCTTTCCCCTCGTATTTTCCACAATTGACCCTCTTCAGGTGGCAATTATTAACCCCCTGCAAGGCATGACTGGAATAACGTATCGCTGATGTTTCACGACCTTCGAAAGTCTTCTTCACCAAACAAACTCCAACGGAATTGAATTTCTCCGCTGCCACGCTATTCCTCATTCAAAAAGGAAGAAACGCCTGCATCACCGAAACTTTTGTTCCCTACGCAAGATAAAAGGCATCCACGAATCAACCCAAACAAACTAGAACGCATAGCCGGAATGCGGTATCGCTGATGTTGCGCGATCTTTGAGAGACTTCGCCACTAGCCCATTTGCAATGAAATTGAATTTCTGCCATGCCAATTCATTCCTCATAAAGAGACGAAGAAACGCCAGTACCATAAAGATCTTTGATCCTATTGGGAAAGATTGAACGAGCTAGAAGAGCATCTCCTCATTAGCATCATCCGAGGATACAAAAAAGTGCCTCGTTTGGTCTTGGGTTAACCCTCACTGTCTGCTCAGCGGATGACAACTATTAACCCCCTGTAAAGCATGACCGAATAAGGTATCGCTGATGTTTCACGACCTTCGAAAGGCTTCTTCACCAAACAAACTCCAACGAAATTGAATATCTCCGCCGCCACGCTATTCCTCATTCAAAAAGGAAGAAACGCCTGCATCACCGAACCTTTTGTTCCCTAAGCAACATAAAAGGCATCCACGAATCAACCCAAACAAACTAGAACGCATAGCCGGAATGCGGTATTGCTGATGTTGCGCGATCTTTGAGAGATTTCGCCACTAGCCCATTTGCAATGAAGTTGAATTTCTGCCATGCCAATTCATTCCTCATAAAGAGACGAAGAAACGCCATAAAGATCTTTGATCCTATTAGGAAAGATTGAACGAGCTAGAAGAGCATCTCCTCATTAGCATCATCCGAGGATACGAAAAAGTGCCTCGTTTGGTCTTGGGTTAACCCTGACTGTCTGCTAAGCGGACGAGTACGTTGATGCGGGAATAATTGTTGCTGATGTGTGCGGGGAAACGTTAATCGAAAGTTTGGTACGGTGCGCAAGTGCCTAGTGCATAATGTGTAAGCCGTGAGACTATGGACGATCGAGGGGTCGTAGAGTTTCCGGTTAAAGGCCAGGCCAACACGGACAAGTAGCTGCAAGATCTCCGTGTATGAGTGTGCGTGTGTATGCAGCTGTGTGAGAGAGAGAGAGTAAGCAAGACGAAGAGGGCGAAAGCATTATAGTTCTCTAAGCTCCACGACTGTTTAGCCACCTTTGCCTCAACCATAATTGCCCCCTGGTCGTAGACCACATCCCTTGGGCACCCCGGTACAGAGGAGTTTCCTCGGCAATGCTAACGGCCAATTCAGCTTTACGAACATCCGAACGATCTTGTAGAGATGCTGCTCGTCGTACCATTTACCACGTACACCGTTGAACATCCCGCTTGTATACATTCACACCAGCTGAGACGAGCAATTCCCTCATCAAAATATTCATCAAGCTCATCCGTTCTCGGCATCAGAGACTTTCTTAATCAACGCTATAAACATCCCTCTCCTAAAATCCTCACGACATCAAACCCAAACAAACCCAAACAAGCCAAATGAAAAGCCGAGCCAACAGTTAATGTCCCCCAAAAAATTATCAAATAGAAAAAGCAGTAGGGAAGCAACAAATTCAATCTCACCACCGTAGGAAGACTTACAACGCTTCCTTTATAACGCATCTGCCTTACGAGCGGGAGGAAAAAAGGATATAAATTCCTTGCAGTTTGCCGTTGCTTCCATTCCCCCCTTGTATCCTTTTCCCGTGTTTCCTTTTTGTTTCATTTTCTTGTTGTCCGCGAAGCTTCCTCGGAATTCATACGGATTTGCCAAAGTGTCACGTTTCCTTTTGCGCCCCTTTCCCTCCTCTTGAAGCGAAAGCGATAGGGGGGTGCGACGTGGAGAATCATTTGTTCTCGTTTTTACCCTTCCTCGTATATTCGACGACAACGACGACGACGAGCCCTCTTGGCTCTACGACCCCTTTTTCTCTCCTGGTGACGATGCTCTCCCTCCGTGAAGGCACACCCACATGTGCTTTATAAATGGATATCCATGTCTGTGTGTGTAGGGGATGAAGAGGTGAGCTTTTCAAGCCGAGGAACGCACGTTTAGCGACGCTGTAGCGAAATGAGTTGCTTGGTAGCAATGAGACACCCCCCCCCCCCACCTCCCATGAGATCGATCCACCCCTAAGAGGGTTGCGGAGCCAAAGGGTGCAAAGCCAAGAAGGGCAGAAGAGGGATGGAAATAGCACGGGTTACTCTCGTCGCGATTGAAAAGTTACTTTTCTCCATTGACGAGGATAAATCTCCGTCTTTATTCTGAAGGCGCGCGGTACAACCCCCACCTCCGAGGGGTTGTTGCAAAGCCTTGTGAGAAGTTTCAACATACCAGACGGCTTTGATGGAGACGTTCGAACCTCAGGATCTGATATTATAAATTTTCTCGCTCATTCTAATTTCGTCATTGACGAGGAAAGTCCAAGCGTCGTTGCAAGCTCTGACGAAGGAAACTTCGGTGCTCTTTCCATTAGTTAATTCCGGTATAAATCGGTGAGTAGGAAGCAATGAGAGCTTGGCGGTCGGACCTTTGAGGCATTACATTTATGAAGCTCCCCGGAAAACGAGACCTTATTTGGATTTTTGTTTATACTAGAAAAGGAATCTACATGAGCTTTGACAAGGAAAGGTCACGAGGTCGAACTCTCCGATTTCGATTACATTTGGCGTGTCTGTAGAATGGGTAAAAATAGGCGACACGTCTTTTTTTACATCTGCGAAATCCGATTTTTAAGGGGTAAATCGCACCCTCGAAAATAGGGGTGTTTTTCGTTTTTCGTCGATAACGTTATCGTTTTCATATCCAATATATAGTACACGGAAAAATAAACGTTGTTGCAATTTGAATTTTTTTTGATATCTCGTACCGTTAAATCGTTATCGACGGAAAGCGAAAACCACCCCTATTTTCGAGGGTTCGTTTTAGCCGTTAAAAATCGGGTCCCGCAGATATAAAAAAATACGTATCGCCTATTTTTACCCATTCTACAAACATGCCAAATTTCATCAAAATCGGAGAGTTCGACCTCGTGACCTTTCCTTGTGGGAGCATTTTTAGGCGCTCTGCGAGAGGACGCAGAACTTTCATGGATCAGCACCTATGACTAAAAAAACGCCATTCATATTAATTTTACTAGTGAAGTGTACCCATGATTATTGAAAAAAATATGGTTGTTTTTCGCAAAATGGCAACATTTTGAACACATTTTTCTCTCGCTACAAAGTCGCCCTCAATTTGTTAACAAAAACGAGAATTGTTGCTGAATCGTGAAAATTTCGAGTCCACCGGCTGAAAACTGGCCGAATTATGTGTTCTCCCGGCCACAAAAATGCGTTTAAAGTTTGAAAACTAATTTGATTGATGATGTTGAAGGTTGCATCGTTAAAACGCAACGAAAGTTAAGTTTTTTCCATTGCCTACCATTTTTTTGCCGCTTTGGATCACGAAAATCACCGGAACGGTTTTTTAAATTCTCTTTAGACATGTACGACCTTAATGGATGAAACAATTATTTATTATAATAAAAATGAAGCAATAAAAAATTTCAAAGAACTCATTGCATTCCTACAAACTTCAACGCCACTTTGATAGTAGGTCTTCAGTTGTTACGTAGTTGAATATTTTTTGTACGACTGGACTAAAGAACTGGATATTGTTCCTTTCTTCGTCTAGGCTATTTCGTACGTTTCGGATCGCTCGGAGGCGCTTCCGAGCAACAAAAACATTTTTGTATATCATTCTTGTGACGTTTTTTATATCATTCTTGTGACGTTGATACAGCATTTGAGCCACTAAAAAAGGTGAACAATTTTTTTCAACTCAGATGTAACACCTTGATACGGGAGGTTTTCTTGAAGGAACTTTTCGCTATGGGGACGAGCGACCTTGCCTTGCGTCGTCACGGGAAATAATCAGCTGGGAACACAAGACGAGCCCGCACAGCGGCATCTTTTGCTTCATCATTAGCGTGTGTGTGTGTGTATATAGATATATATATATATATATATATATATTTGTATATATAAACAAATGTTTGTTTTTGCTTTTTGTAAAATTCATTTGTTTCCCAAGATGCAATAGTGCCAATCAATAAATACTATGGTTTAAAAAAATGCAGTGTACTATTTCATTTAGATTAATGTTTGGCTCAGAAATATCACAAGTAGTATCTGAATTTGCCGCTAAAATAATAAAAAATTATTAAAACTTTTTAAATATGCTAATATTATATTCAAAGTATCGAATATCATAAGATCAACCATTAAAAATTATGTCATGATAGGAAAATGCCAAATTTTGAAAAATCAAGAACAATATTTTTTCAATTTACATACAAAAATATAAATAAAATTTTTACCACGAGTCCTGCGACCAAAAACGCTGAATTTATCAAATTTTTTTTACGAGAAAAAAAAATCAAAAATAAAAAGTTGAACTTTGAAAAATTCGTGTTTTTTTCCACAAAATAACAACATTATATCGAAGATGACTGAACATTTTTTATATATTTTATTGAATAAAGTACATTTAAACAAAAAAATTGAAAAGCACGAGATCTTATTTGGTCACTTTTTCAGAATGTTATGAGAATTATAAAAACGCCGATGTTTTTTTTAATCGCCACATATTTCTGATTGAGTAAAATTTGGAAAAAATTACACCAGCGTTTTTAGCAGGGAACAATAACATTTGTCTAAACGCGGTCAATTTGGCGTAGAATTCCCCATACACACACACACACACACACACACACATATATATATATATTATATATATATGGGGCATTCCATACCAATTCGACCTGGGTCTGACCCTCGACCCCTCAAATCTGGTTCCCGATTTTTCCTATCATTACTCTCACTCTATCAAGCAATTACAATTTTTTTCAGATTTGTCAAAATAAATTTGTGCGCGTCATGAATTGTTTTTTTGAACACCTCGATGGCCGTAATAAAAAAATCTGATAAAATTCCCAAAAATACAGTGTCAGATATAAAAAATGTTGGTGTAAAATTCATAATGTCTGGGCTTTTGCTTCAACCCGTTTTTTAGCTTTTTGAGCAAAAAAAATGAAAAAAATAAGAAGCAGAGGTCAATTTACTGTAGACTGTTTCTCGAAATTTTGTATGCATAATACCAGATTTTTAAAGAAATTTCTCCGATTTTTCTAAAGTGTATTTTGTAATTTTCGATTTTTTTTTATCATGGTTGACAAAAACCCTAATTAGGGGTTGAAGCAAAAGCCCAGACATTATGAATTTTACACCAACATTTTTTATATCTGACACCGTATTTTTGGGAATTTTTTCAGATTTTTCGATTACGGCCATCGAGGTGTTCAATAAAAAAATTCAAAAATTCATGACGCGCTCTAATTTATTTTGAAAAATCTGAAAAAAAAGACGTAAATGCTTGATAGAGTGAGAGTAATGATAGGAAAAATCGGGAACCACATTTGAGGGGTCGAGGGTCAGACCCAGGTCGAATTGGTATGGAATGCCCCATATATATTCCATTATACCCCCCCTTATATATATTATATGTATATATATATATATATATATATATATATATATATATATATATAACAAGGGCGCCTCCTTCTCGGGTCTCTCTTGACGTCGCCAAGCAGAAGGGTAGGGCGATTTACAGCGGGCTATTTCAACCTGATATCCTCGTTCTTGCCTCCTAATTATTTTCCTCACAGTTGGAGCGGGTCCTCTACAAGCTAGACGCCTGCCCTTGCTACTTTCCCGAGTCCTTCGGGGCTTCCAAGTCGCGCGGATAGAAGACTGCGAGGATTGTTCAATTATCTTCGGGCTTGGAGCTTTTGCGATGCTGTCACTCTGTCTCTCATGACTGCATCTCGCGAGCAGAGGCTCCTCATTGGATCGGGTGAAACTTTCCTCGAACTTGTTCAACAGCCTCGCTCATGAGTCCTGGCGAGCCCGAAATATCCCCGTCGACTTTTTGTCCTTTCGCGGGGCCGATCGACGAGGTTGATTTTTTTCAAGCCCAACAGGAATAACCACCTGTTTAATTGTTATTTTTTTTTTCTGGCGGGTATGAACGAACCTGTCGCTGGGGGTGGTGGGGGCGCAAGAAAAAGGCGCCAGAGCGGAATAAGAAGCTACACGAGTCTTCTTTCACACTTTTTTTAAAGCGGTCATCCGATATGACAGGTCCAAAAAAACGAAAAAATGTTCTTGCACAAATTGCCAAAAATGTGTGGGTGGTATGAACTCGGTATAGCAGAGTTATGGTAAGTCAACATTTTCTTTGTGTAAGTCGTACTTGAACTTTTAAACGCGTTTATCTCGAAACTGTAATTTTCAAATTTGCATCCATGATATCCCAAAAACTATTGAAAGGATTTCGCTCAAATTTTTATGGTGTGTTGAGCACATCTATGGTTCTCACCCGAACTCGAATATTTCTGATATCTGCCATAGTTTTTTTTTAAAGCTGAAGAAGTCGAAAAAAGAACGAATTTTGGAACTTGAGTTTGAAAACCGTGCCAAAAATGTAATTTTTGATATTCTTAAATAAATGTAATAATGTTTATATAAATATAAAAATATTTTTGTAAAAATGTTAACGGAGACTTTGTCCTTGGAGTGCCATATTTTTCAGGTGTTTACATTTTATTTTTTTAAAGGACACGAGTAAAGCTTTTTGAGTGCGTTTTTTTTCTTGCTTTTATTCATGATATACAGAACGTTAAAAAGATTTTTTTTGAAAAAAAAAAACCAAAATGGCGGCCGTTGCAGCTCCGCGAAAACAGGTCCTCAAATCGCGGGAGGTAAACGGCTGACATCACTGCCCCCTCTTTGTTGATCTGAAACACAAATTCAAAGCATATTATCAATCTGTGACCCTTTGGTCATGGAATGACGGATGGGTTTTTCGTTTAGTACAAATTTCGGAAAATGGCGGCAATTTGAAAAAAAATCGAATTTTCGCGTTTTTTTTCGCATAAAAAGATAAATAATAAATGCAAAAATGTATCTATCGAAAAAACGATCCGTCATTCCGTGAAGACATATTTTCTGAGTATGCTCTCCAAATTTCAGGTCGATATGTTAATTACAGCGGTCAGGAGAATGTCAGCCATTTTTAAAAACGTGTTTTCGAGAAAAACGCGTTTAAAGTTTTGTAATGTGTTTACACAAATGTGTTTATAATTACCGATAATCGGCAATGCCTGGTCCATAGAGGCATCCCTCCTCTTCTTCTAGCTGCTCATGTTGAGCCGCTAACATCTCCCGCTGCTTTCGAGGACAAAGTCTCCCTTAATAAACTGAAATTCCAGCATACAGTAGGACGTGAGCGGACCTATCTACAGTTCCAGGATTCTCCATTAATTGCAGGAGAGCCTGTATATATCTATATTCATTTATCTCTTCCTCCCTCGTTCATCGGGTGCGCGTAAGACGTATAGCCGGTGTTGATCGCCGGTGGTGATTCGTGAAAGGGCTTCGACCATAAAAAGAAAGAAAGAAAGATGTTGAGAAAGAAAGGAGAAGAAACGTCAAGTCTCGGGTGGTCCCTGCGGTCCAAGGGAGCGCGGGGGTGTGAGTTTCGTTCTCGTAGGGTGGTGCGCGGGCGCGAGCTTTCCGGGGGTGCAGATTCGCTCGGGTCTCTAGTCCCTCGCCAGCGTTTCAACGCGTCGCACGTGCGGCAACCCCCTTCCCCCTCGGTCCGTGCACTTTTCAATTCTTACCGCGTCTTCGTCGAGTCTCTCGATCCCTTTGGATCTTCGTTGGGCTTTTATTTTTCTCGCTAAAAAATTGCCGAAAATGTTGAATAATAATTGACAGTGTTGGAATAATCGAGGTGAGCTTGCGAAGATTTAGCAGTGACTTCCGGCGGAAGTGAACTAACAAACGAGACAATGGATTAATTCGGCTCACGAGGTCGATATTCGTCATTTTTATCATCTCGATCTCACCCCCCCACCCTCGTCCTTGATGCTTGGTAGTCCAAACCGGAAGTGATTTCTCCCAGGACCGGAAGTGTACTTCGTAAAATCGAGTCTCGCATTTTTTGCCCTCCTCATCCTGTGCACCTCGTAAATTCCGACGCCGCAAAAAGTTTGTTGCCTCAGCACATACCGCAACGAGTAACGCAGTGGAAGACCACATAGTCGCGCGCCGAACTTGTTACGCGGCAGCAGTGCGGGACGGTCGTGCATTAGTTTGCTCTTCACGGATCGTCGCGATTTGTGATCCTCGATGTTTTTCCCGAGTGCGTTGCGATTGTAAAATTGGGGGAAAAAAAACGAGACGGAGTGAACTGCGAGGAACTAAACAATTGTTCTCGGTACTCGCCAGGATTATCCAGATCGCGGGTAAGTGAATTTTTTTCCGCGGTATTCCAAACCGAAAAATTAATGGGAGAAAAAGATGATTTTATAAATTTACGAAAAAAAAAACATTTTTCGTATGTCGATGTTAATCAGAATAGTAATAATAGTAAAAAAGTGGGAACTGGGCAATAGTAATTATTTTGTATAATTTATAATATATAAATATAAAAAATACATAATATTATATATATATATATATACATACATACATACATACATACATATATATATATATATATATATATATATATATATATATATATATATATATATATATATATATATATATTATTTGTATATTATTTACATATTATAAATTGTACAAATTCCAGGCAAAAGTTGTACGGTGTGAAGGGGGCTATCCAATGCGACCAATTTGTTTTATTTCGCTGGTGGCGCTGACGCTCAGTGAAGGTCACCTCCACTTTTTTAAATGGAATGGGACATTTTTTTTTCAACCATCTAGTGGAGCACCTCAAGATGCATAAAAAACATGAGGGCTCAAAGTCGTTCAAGGTCATTTCGAACACCCATTAAAATGAAATATAAATCCAAATATCTCGGATCTGAGATATTTAGATTTGTATCATCGATACCGACGTTGAATGACCTTGAACGACTTTGAGCACCAAATGTTTTTTATACGGCTTGAGGTGCTCCACAAATGATTGAAAAAAAATGTACCATTCCATTTAAAAAAGTGGAGGTGACCTTCACTGTGCGTCGGCGCCTCCACCGAAATAAAAAAAATTGGTCGCATTTTATGGCCCCCTTCACACCGTGCAACTTTTGTCTGGAACATTTTTTCGTGACGTCGATAAGTACCGAGTTATTTCGGGTGGCAGAGATAAGAGGGATTGTGTAATAATTTATAAAAGAAAAAAAAATAATTCCAAGCGTTTGTTCGACGTGTCGTGACCGTTTTGTCGATGTAGGTCACATCGCGAATCAAAGCCTATAATCGCTGCTCAAAGTGGGCAAATTAATCGTTTCCTTATCAAGAGGAAATACGATACCTTGGTAGCCCTCACGGTTCGTTTGCCTAATGCATCCATACTTGATACGTAGACACAGAGAGTGATAGCGAGTGCGGGGGGGGAGGGGGAGAGAGAGAGAGAGAGAGAGAGAGAGAGAGAGAGAGAGAGAGAGAGAGAGAGAGAGAGAGAGAGCGAGAGAGAGAGAGAGCACGAAGTTTGATACTATTACTGCAGTACGTGCTGTAAGTACAGTATACAGGAGATTTCAGTGGTCGTATCGGTGAGCCGTTAATTGAATTTATAGACGTTGGTCCCGTAACGGGGTAATAACCGGCTGGTAATCTCGGGCTTATCGGTCCACGGTCTCGATAATAATCAGTCGTACCCGCTCTCGCTACTCTTCCTCTTTCTCCCCCGCTGTTCTCCAATGAAATTAATAATACCGGCTGATTTTCGCACCTCCCTGCGATTAGGATCGCGCACCGTGCAGCGACTTTGCCGAAATTCGGAATATCGAAGACTGAAGATGAATGGACGAAGAATTGCTACGAATTCGAATTTTGATAGAATGGGAATGGGGAGGGTGATTGATTTTGCGTTTCTGTTTGACGTTTCGCGGCTAGATGCAAGTGGAGCATCAACTATTCGTAACGACGATGCGCTGCAATTAGAGTGCATAACGAGGGTTGTTCGAGTCGAAGGGGAGGAAACGAGGGGTTGAAGGGGGCGGGTGGGGAGGCCGGCGGAGGGAATGGCTAGGTTCGCTCAACTCCAGAACACTTAATTTAACTGGACTAAATTAGTAATGTAGCTTTGACAAAAGTCTCGTCGCGCGCGCGAGTTTAACTATTTCTCGCTCTCAATTTAGTCCTCCTTTGGTATATACACGTACATAACGTAGTACTCTCCGTAACACGCCCGGAGCTCGAGGGGTTGAGAGCTTAATTATTCAAGGACCAAGGCAATCCCTTTGGGGCAATACCAACCCCTCGCACCCACTCATCCTTCTTCTCCTTTTTACGCCCCCGGAATCGCACGCAATACGGTAGGGTAGTGCAGAGAGTCAGGTGCACGAAGGCCAAGGGCTAAGCGGCGTATATATGGTTATTTCGAATTTTAAATCGAGGAAGGATGAATTTTTTAGGTTGGTTGTAATGCTGATCACTATGGGCTGGCAACTGGCAATATTAGTAGGTAATTTACGTATTTGAACGGCTGCGGGTTGTCGTTGAGTAACTCGTTGAATTATTAACTCGGCGGAGGGTGGAAGAGAAGATTAAAGTCTTGCGAGGCCATTAAACTGTCGAGGCACGCGTATACAAGGGCTGTTTCTAGTCTCGGGAAATTCCATTACGACAGGTAACTGAAATAGCAGATCCAAGAGATTGTCTGTTTAGGTGCACTATTTTGTTGTTTGATTTTGAAAAAAAGTGGATTCGAAACATTCATATGTATATGCGATTTATATATTTGTATGGTATTTTTATTTATGTTTTGTATTATGCTTGTTTCATTATTAGTTTTAATTTTCGATACAGGAATAGATAAATTCTATATACTTTTATATCCTTTATATATATGTATATTATATCATATTTTCGAATGTAAAATAACACATTTTTCTATGTATTATTTGTATTTTTATATAATTTTCGTATATTTTAATTTATTTTTTATTTTAGTTTTCAATAAAGAAATATATATTTAAATTCATTTTTTTCTTCTAATTTTATTTTGAACATTTTTTACATATCATTTTACATTATTATTTGTACATATAAAAATCTAGATTGTACATATTTATATATAAATTTAATTGATTTATTTTCCATTTCGTTGTTATATCATTGATAATTCAATATATAAAAATATTATGCCGTAAAATAGTGTCTTACCGTATAGTGGAATTTCAACTTGGATAGCTCACGAGGTCGAACTCTCCGATTTTGATGAAATTTGGCATCTTTATAGAATAGGTAAAAATAGGCAACACGTATTTTTTTATATCTGCGGAACCCGATTTTTAAGGGATGAAAGGCATATTTCTATATCAATGTAATTTATTCATTTTCCATTTTGTTATTAAATCTTCAATAATTCAATATATCAAAATATCATGCCGTATAAACATACATATACATACAGATGCACCAATTTTTTAAATACATACAGGATGTTCTTTCACGCATGGATAATCCTGCAACTGTCGATAGTGTCCTACTATTTGGTGAAATTTCAGCTTGGAAGGCTTACGAGGTCGAACTCTCCGATTTTGATGAAATTTGGCATGTCTATAGAACAGGTAAAAATAGGCAACACGTATTTTTTTATATCTGAAAAACCGAATTTTTAAGGGGTGAAACGCACCCTCGAAAATAGGGGTGGTTTTTGCTTTTTTTGTTTGGAATTTCTTGTTATCTGCATTGTTCTCATCTCCAATGTATAGTAAACGGAAAAATAAACGTTGTTGCAATTTGAATTCTTTCATACCTCGTACCGTTAAGGCGTTACCCCTACTTGTAGCGCAAAAAAAGGCCTTTTTCATGAATTTTTTTAAAGAAAACTACAAAACTTTTTTAATAGATCAATATACCATCTTAAAGAACACATCTTGAAGAACTTTCAGTAATTTTTTTATTGAAAAATATTACATTGTTTAGTGGCAAATGGCCGTCAATGAAATAATGTTTTTATATACACGGTTTGCGGTGACCAACAGTGCGGCGAAGTGAATCATCTGAAAAAAAAAATGCGGATGGATTTAGTCAAATATAAGTATAAACTAGTCTTTAATCGAAGGATTTTAAAAAATATTCATTTTTCACAAAATGGCGGACAGTCAAAGTTAATGGTTCGATTTTAACGAAAAAAAACGGCCGTTTTTTGGCTATAAAACGGCCATTTTTTTCGAAAAAAAAATCGAACGATTAAAGACTACATTTTTATGTATTAAATAAGCCTGCAAAATTTCAAGAAGATCGGTTCATTAGTGTTCGAGTAATCTTGGTCACCGACTTCAGAAATGCCATTTTGAGAAAAACGCGTTTAAAGTTTCAATTTCAGTTTACACGAAGAAAATATTTTTTTTTGTAAACTTACATAGAGTCATCTATCATTCTCAGATACGTATACTTCAAAAAAATGCAATAAAAAAATCGATTTTTTCAAAATCGCAAGTGGGGGTAACCCCTTAAAACGTTATCGACGAAAAACACCCCTATTTTCGAGGGTGGGTTTCACCCCTTAAAAATCGGGTTCCGCAGATATAAAAAAGTACATGTCGCCTATTTTCACCCATTCTAAAAACATGCCAAATTTCGTCGCCTGTACACCCTGTGTGTGTACATTATTTTTACCAAATGCGATAAAAATGGCAAAATGATTGACACGGACGCACCGTGTACATTTTTTATTCGGCAACCGTCCGTGCGTGCAGCGGTGGCAAAGAGGAAAAGGCAGGCAACGCAAACGCAGCAAGGCACCCCGAGTGACTTGGTAGCGAAGAAGCGCGATTATTCTGTAAATAATTCAGGCACCAAGTGTACGGAGATCCGGTGGCGGTTTTTGCCGCATACGAAAGGGAGGGAAACGTCGCGGAGGAAGCAGCGGTGCGCGAAGGGTTGAAACTCGAGGGTGGTCGTTGGGAAACTTTGGGGGAAGAGCCAGTGGTCGACGGAAACAAGAAAAGGAATGGAATATCAAAGGAGCAAAAAACAAAGAGAACTAGCGAGTAACAGCGGGGTGAGGGAGAGGGGGTGAGAGGAGTCGACGATAAGGGAGGAATCGTGAAAACACACGCGACAGGAGAGCCTTTTTTTCCCCCTTTGTACACAAATTACGAAGAACCACAAATCTTCGATCGTATCGACGAGAATAGAAAAACAAAAATTATTTGCCTACTGTTTTGGTGCGTTGATGCTCCGGGGGTGGAGGGGGGTGGTGGTGAAATGTCAAAACTTCGCATAGTGTGGAAAATAAGTTTTTCCATATATCGGGGGGGGGTGTAAGACGAAAACGTTTTACGTTAAATTATTCACTTTGGTGTGCTGGACCCCCGAGGGTGTTTTCTGGAATAAATAAAGCAGACGGGACACTCGGGAGACTCGTAGGTGGTACGTTTACTCGGCGAAGGTCGCGAGACCCGCGCAACGAGCGCTGAGGGAATATATGTGAAAAGGAAGAGAGAGAAAAAAAACACGCACACACAAAAGCGAGAAAAAAACGTTCCCTATGTTCTCGCTGGTCATGACACCGAAAAAAGGGGTTGCAAGGTTATTTGGGGGTTGGTGTGCTCTCTTTCTGTTGTCCATTCCCTCAAGGCCCCAGGCGCCATCTTGTCCCTTTTTGTCCGGCTGGTGTCACGCACCCATTCACCCCGAATTATCGCTAATTTCGTTCTCACCCCCCACCCCCCGGGGGCGCGATCGCTCGATTGTGACGGAAGAGAAAAAAATCCGCGTTTCGAAGGGTCCTAGGGCGCGCGAAGGGCTTCCAGCTCTCCATCAATTAGTTGCGTCCTATGCTCATTCACACTCCCACCAGCGTTACGCTGGATCGCGGTTTCAGCGAGGCTCAAATTCATCCAAGGATTGAAGCCTCCCTTAAGGGGCTACTTGCGATTGTGAAAAAATCGATTTTTTTTATTGCATTTTTTTGAAGTATAAGTATCCGGGCCCATACTTCTGTATGGGCCCGGAATAAATGACTCTATGTAAGTTTACAAAAAAAAATATTTTCTTCGTGTAAACTGAAATTGAAACTTTAAACGCGTTTTTCTCAAAATGGCATTTCTGAAGTCGGTGACCAAGATTACTCGAACACTAATGAACCGATCTTCTTGAAATTTTGCAGGCTTATTTAATACATAAAAATGTAGTCTTTAATCGTTCGATTTTTTTTTCGAAAAAAATGGCCGTTTTATAGCCAAAAAACGGCCGTTTTTTTCGTTAAAATCGAACCATTAATTTTGACTGTCCGCCATTTTGTGAAAAATGAATATTTTTTAAAATCCTTCGATTAAAGACTAGTTTACACTTATATTTGACTAAATCCGTCCGCATTTTTTTTTCAGATGATCCACTTCGCCGCAATGTTGGTCACCGCAAACCGTGTATATAAAAACATTATTTCATTGACGGCCATTTGCCACTAAACAATGTAATATTTTTCAATGAAAAAATTACTGAAAGTTCTTCAAGATGTGTTCTTTAAGATGGTATATTGATCGATTAAAAAAGTTTTGTAGGTTTCTTTAAAAAAAAATCATGAAAAAGGCCTTTTTTGCGTTACAAGTGGGGGTTACGCCTTAAAACATGCCTCAATATCTTAAAAATGACATACTCAGAGGATTAAGGTGGGAAAATGTCAAAATACTTCTATTTTGAATTTTGGCGCAGCCCCTCTCGCAAAGGTGTCAGGTGACACCCTTCGATTTTGTTGAAATTTGGATATGTTATAAAGCACCGAAAAGTAAGTGATACGTATTTTCTTTATCGGCGGAAGAACGGTTTTAATGGATGAAACGTACCCTCAAAAATGGGGATGTTTTTCGTTTTTCGTCGATAACGTTTTAACGGTACGAGATATTACAAAATTTCACATTGTCACAATGTTTACGTATACGTATTTTTTTTATCGGCGGAAAAACGGATTTAAGGAGTGAAACCACCCCTTAATATAGGGGTGGTTCACCCCTCAATTTTTGTTTTGCAATGTCACTATAGTGGATTTTTCATTGCTTCGGATTAGACGAATTTTCGTTTTTGTTTCATTAAAATCGGTGGACTCCTTGTGTGTGAAACTGCTATGTTACCCCTAGAGATGCCTTTTTTGGAGGGGTGGTTTCACCCCTTAAAACTGTTTTTCCGCCGATAAAAAAATACGTATCGCTTACACGTAGGCACGCTTTTTTACCCCCCCAGGTACGTACTGGGGGATTATTGGCTGTTTTCCCTTCGAAACAACACCGAGAGGGAGAATCGTTCGACTGGGGTTTGAACAAGGGTTAAGGAAGAGCAAATCCACGCTTTGTATGTCACCCGCGTAATTGTTCCAAGTCTTCCGGGCTTTGTTTAGTCCCGAAAAGCCCGGACTGACTCATCGCTGTTTACCCCCGCGTCCGTAATTCGTTTCAACCCTCGAATTATGAAACGCCCTTGGCGCGAATGGTTCGTGTCCACGGGGCATTTCGTCCCCGAACGTCTCGAACTCCCAAACTTTATCACCAGTACCGATTCTTCTCCCCCGCGGCGAAAATTCCACATTTTTATTCGCCCTTTTCCGCCCTTAATTTTTTGCCCATAGTTTACACAAAGGAATTCGAAGAACTACGTTTCGGCAAAAGGGGCGTGACCGAAAGGGGATGAAAGGAGCGAGTCCTGGCGAATCCTCGCAGAAGGGGTGCTCGTAAAAAATAAGGGTGGAAACGTCAATGAGTTTGTTCGAGTTAGTTCGATACGTTCGAGGCGAAGTGGCCCGTGTAAAGCTTTATAATCGGGCTTGTTTGCGGTGACCGTTTAATCCGGGCACGAAGAACTACAAGGAGGCCCTTCGCGTTGGGGATTTTATGGTGGTGCTTCCCGGTAGGGAGACGTGTCGACGGGCGAGCCTCCGGGTGCGTTATAAAACATGCAAGCCAGCTCCTTGTGCCCGCAGACGTTACACGAGCCACCCCCTCGTCGAAAGGGCACGAGAGCGAGAGAGAGAGAGCGAGGAAGAGGGTGGGTGGGAGGGTTGGAGATACAAAAGGGATAATTCCACACAAGGGCGCATCTGTGTTGATGGTCGTAGTCAACGGTACGTGATATTGCTAAAAATGTGCTTTATATGTACCGCCCCTGTCGGCCCGCAATATATGTATTTTCTCCACCCTCGTAACAACCCCCGGACCATTCTCCACCCGCGTTTCTTCGCGATTTTGCGAGGTTCGCTCTCTTGGGTTAGTTACGCGTTTGGATGAATGGCGAACCTAAACGGATTATACGTTGATTGGCTCCCACCCCTCTGAGCCAGCATCCCTTACGTTCATCCCCGTAGTCTCGTGTCTCTCGGCGATCTCCACCCTTGATCCACAGGCCATCGCACACATGGCGCGGAAATCGCGACAGATGTCCCGATTAATTTCATCTTCCCCCACGTTTTCGTTCACCCCTCCGTCCATCATCCCTTGCGAATTTATTCCTACGTCTCCGAACCTCATTGCCATTCCCTTGGCATTACACTACCCCCACACCATACACCTACCGCGTTATCTTTCTCCCATTTCGCTCGTTCTTATTTTCATCCCATGTTTTCTTTTTTGTTTTGCCCTTTGTCCCGATCGTCCGAACTACCCTCGTAAACGCGAGTGCTGCAGCGACCGCATTCTACGGGGGAGGACCGTGCGGTATGCATTTAACGGCTCGAAGCCCGCCAGAAAAGACCCACGCCGAATTCCTGATCATTTCGGTAAGCCCGCTGCCGAGCAAACCAGAGACCGCACGGTCCGCACATCCGCCGCAATCTCTCTCTCTCTCTCTCTCTCTCTCTCTCTATCTCTCTATCTCTCTCCCCCCTCTCTATCTCTCTCGCTCTCTCTCTATCTATCTCTCGGGTTGTTGAATTTACCAAGCTTTGTGCGCAGCCCCGAAGAAAGTACATGCCAACGAGAGTCTCGGTTTTGCGACAGGGGTTGTCCACATGACTCGTGTCGATGCTGCTCTCCACATAACACTGTATCCCTTTTATCGAGGGTTGAATTCAAAAGTGCACGTGTTACTCGATTCAAGCGCCACTATTTATAGTGGCCCTTGAATCAGCAAGGGCCTCAAGGGATTGAAGGGCCACTATGCCTACTATCAACTATAAATAGGGCTTCGATGATAGGGCCTCAATGAAGGCCAGTATAATCGGCCTCAGGGGATTCAAGGGCCACTATTCATAGTATATACTATAAACTGTACACTAAACTATCTACCATTTATAGTATATGCTATAAAAAAGGGCTTCGATCACACGGTCGCAACAAAGGCCACTTGAATCAATAAGGGCCACTATGCCTACTATTAACTATAAATAGGGCTTCGACGATAGGGCCTCAATGAAGGCCACTATAATCGGCCTCAGGGGATTCAAGGGCCACTATTCATAGTATATACTATAAACTGTACACTAAACTATATACCATTTACAGTATATGCTATTAAAAAGGGCCTCAATCACACGTTCGCAACGAAGGCCACTTGAATCAATAAGGGCCACTATGCCTACTATCAACTATAAATAGGGCTTCGATGATAGGGCCTCAATGAAGGCCACTAAATCGGCCTCAGGGGATTCAAGGGCCACTATTTATAGTATATACTATAAAATGTACACTAAACGATATACCATTTATAGTTTATGCTATAAAAAGGGCCTCAATCAGACGGTCGCAACAAAGGCCACTTGAATCAATAAGGGCCTCGAGGGATTTAAGGGCCACTATGCATAGTATCAACTATAAATAGGGCTTCAATGATAGGGCCTCAATGAAGGCCACCATAATCGGTCTCAAGGGATTCAAGGGCCACTATGTATAGTATATACTATAAACTGTACACTAAACTATATACCATTTATAGTATATGCTATAAAAAGGGCCTCAACCAGACGGTCGCAACAAAGGCCATTAAAGGGCTTGAAGAGATTCAATGGCCACATTTTATAGTATGTACTATTTTATAGTATATGTCATAAATAGTGACCCTTGAACCCCTTGAGGACCTTTATAGTATATAGGCCCTTGATACTATGTAGGGATCAGTATAGGGACTCAAGGAATTGAATCCCTTGAGGGCCATTCATTGAGGCCCTTTATCGTGGCCCTATATGTTTAACATTTTAATATCGAATGCTATTTCCTCACCCTGAAATTCCTCACCCTGAAATTACGTCCAAGCACTGTCAATCAACGCTGATGAAAGCCCGCTCGTTGTTTCGTCAAAGCTGCCGAGGACGTACAAGGAGTATTTAACCTCGCGTTCTCGTCATACGTTTATCCGAACGTTTTCTCAAGCACAGTTGGATTATTCTCAAGTTTTCGATATAGGCGCCTCAAGTATTCGTATGTGAAAAGTTTTGTCGAAACTTCGGGGATGGTATTGTTGAGAGTTCTCAGGCACTCTCGAGGATTTGCCACGTTAGCGCCGTCACGAATCTGTTCCGCTACGGAAAATCTTCCCCCCCCCTCTCTCTCTCTCTCTGTCTCGCGAGACCTTGTGTCCCAGCACTCTCTTCGAAACTGGGTGCACTGTGAATTATTCTGTTTGATATCCTCGACGAAATGTTCCATGCAGTGAGTGTGAGTATGCTCTCGTCTAAAGGGTCCGGCAATTTTTATCAAGTCCGAGTGAGAGAGAGAGAGAGAGAGAGGGAGAGAGAGAGAGAGAGAGAGAGAGAGAGAGAGAGAGAGAGAGAGAGAGAGAGAGAGAGAGAGAGAATCTCCCCAACGAACGCCCAGGGGCAAAAGCTCCGAGAGTTGGAAGAAGAAGAGACAAAAAAGAGAGAAAACTCGGAAAAGCCAGTGAGTAACTTGCCACTCTTTTAATCTGAAGATCAAACGTTTCTCCTTCGTGTTGCTCGTTTTTTCCAAATGGACGATTACCGAGTGGAAAAAAAAATAAAAACAATATTTTTCGTCCCCATTTCGAAATCTAAAAGCCATTCAATCCTTTTCCTCCTCATTCGATCTTTTATTTCTCGTCGAGCCAGGGATTTACGTACACGCCCTTGGAGAAGGGAAAACGAAGGGAGAGGGGTGAAATTCGGGGTTGACTTCTCGTGGACGAAATCGCGGTCGACTTACCCGACACCCAGCTGTGCGGTGGTTCACCGTGTGGCAGCCGGCCTTAAGGGCATAATTTACGTTATCGAACATGGCTCTGCCTGCCCCCCCCCCCCCCCTATACCACTGGCTTAGAACTTCGACGGTCCGTCCTTCATCCCCTCTCTTGCAGAAAAATCTGTCCGCCACCCCAAGGGGGTGTACAGAAATCGTACCCTCGTAATACCCCTTAGGGGAAACACCCTCTGTTCCGATAACGTTTAATTACGATTTATCGATGCAACACCCACACATATTTACGTAATAGCTATACCCATAGCAAGTATAGGTCTATACTTTTCGCGAGCGATCGACTTAAGGTTAGGCCACTCTACAGGCCGAAAAAATAGGCTTATGGGGATTTTTTTTTTCAGAAAAACTACATAATTAATCGAGATTACAAAAAAGGGTGTTTATCATACATATCAGTGACTATATACAATAATTTTTTTGAAGCGATTCATTTCAAAATGGCGGCTGTGCAGCGTTTATCTCAAAACTGCATTTTTTAAGTTGGCCGGATACATAACTCAGACAATTTTCAACCGATTCAATTTATATGTTGAATATATCTTGAAAAATACATTGTCTATGGAACTACGTAGGATTTTTTTTTATATTGCATAGTTCATTTGTTATTAACAATTATCTGACAGAATTTTTCACTTAAAAAATTTGCCTAAAAAATCGTCAGATAATTGTTAATAACAAATGAACTATGCAATATATTAAAAAAATCCTACGTACTTCCATAGACAATATATTTTTCAAGATACATTCAACATTTCAAGTGAATCGGTTGAACATTGTCTGATAAGGAACATCCCTCAGGTGACACCCTTCGATTTTATTGAAATTTGGATATGGTATAAAGCACCGAAAAGTAAGCGATACGTATTTTCTTTTTCGGCGGAAGAACGGTTTTAATGGCTGAAACGCACCCTCAAAAATGGGGATGTTTTTCGTTTTTCGTCGATAACGTTTTAACGGTACGAGATATTACAAAATTTCACATTGTAACAATGTTTATTTTGTTGTGCACTATACATTGGAGATGAGAACGATAACGTCATCGACGAAAAACGAAAAACACCCCTATTTTCGAGGGTTCGTTTCACCCCTTAAGTCGTTACCCCCACTTGTAGCGCAAAAAAGGCCTTTTTCATGAATTTTTGTAAAGAAAACTACAAAACTTTTTTAATCGATCAATATACCATCTTAAAGAACACATCTTGAAGAACTTTCAGTAATTTTTTTATTAAAAAATATTACATTGTTTAGTGGCAAATGGCCGTCAATGAAATAATGTTTTTATATACACGGTTTGCGGTGACCAACATTGCGGCGAAGTGGATCATCTGAAAAAAAAATGCGGATGGATTTAGTCAAATATAAGTATAAACTAGTCTTTAATCGAAGGATTTTAAAAAATATTCATTTTTCACAAAATGGCGGACAGTCAAAGTTAATGGTTCGATTTTAACGAAAAAAAACGGCCGTTTTTTGGCTATAAAACGGCCATTTTTTTTTTCGAAAAAAAAAATCCAACGATTAAAGACTACATTTTTATGTATTAAATAAGCCTGCAAAATTTCAAGAAGATCGGTTCATTAGTGTTCGAGTAATCTTGGTCACCGACTTCAGGAATGCCATTTTGAGATAAACGCGTTTAAAGTTTCAATTTCAGTTTACACGAAGAAAATATTTTCTTTTGTAAACTTACATAGAGTCATCTATTCCGGGCCCATACTTCTGTATGGGCTACTTGTACTTAAAAAATACTTGTACTTAAAACAAACAAATACTGTATACTTGTACTTAAAAAAATGCAATAAAAAAAATCGATTTTTTCAAAATCGCAAGTGGGGGCAACCCCTTAAAACCGTTTTTCCGCCGATAAAAAAATAAGCATCGCTTACTTTTCAGTGCTTTATGATACATCCAAATTTCAACAAAATCGAAGGGTGTCACCTGAGGGATGTTCCTTGTGAGTTATGTTTCCGGCCAACTTAAAATTGCAGTTTTGTGATATACGCTGCACAGCCACCATTTTGAAATGAATCGCTTCAAAAAAATTATTGTATACAGTCACTGATATGTATGATAAACACCCTTTTTGTAATCTCGATTAATTTTGTAGTTTTTTCCGAAAAAAATCCCCATAAAGCCTATTTTTTGGCCTCTAGAGTGGCCTTAACGGTCGTCCCAGGAAATTAAACGTCGCGATATTCGTACGATGCAATAAACTTTCGTCCATTGTGCTCGAGTCGTTGAGATTTTATTCGTGCAGCTCCTTCGGGCAACGGAAAGATCTTAGCGATGATAAAACTCGCAGAAATCTTATGAATTATTTTCTTTTATTTTTCATGAATATTTAATCGAATTTTCCGCGACGAGAATGTTCTACCGGTGTAATCGGTATTTAGCGAATACTCGTTCATCCTAATATATATAGCCTGGAACTTTAACGTAGCCTGGAAACTTTGACTTTTTCGACTCTAACGGGCAATCCCTTCGAAGTTTCATTCCACCCTTCTGCCCTCTTCGCAGTTTCGGTGCTTATCCTCGCAGTTGAATGTGACGCTTTGTCAAGGGTACGCGAACCCTTAAGGACGCACACGTAGTTGACATTTTTGAAAATATCGTTTTTGGTTTTTGATGGATTCTCAAAATATAACATGTTAAAAATATTCTCTGAAAATTTCAATCCGATCCGTTCGAAATTAAGGGGGTTGTGGGCGGTTATAGGAAGGTCCCGCGTACCCGCGAACTTCAAACACATTTTTCTCAAGACGACTTTTTGTACCAAAAATCGGTGCCTGTCGCCATTAAAAAACATCAATATTTTATTAAACCCCTCGTCCAAGAAGTAGATAAATTCACGCAAAAACTAAATGCCTTCGAGGGGACATAAAGTGGAATAATTGGGGAATGTATGAAGGGGGAAACCCTGTACAAATGGAAGCTTAACATTTTTTATAATTAAATTTTTTTTTTCAACTAAATGTCTTCGGTTTTTTCGGATGATTTGTTTTCGAGCAGCAGTGATTACCACGAAGCCAGTGTAATATCATATTCTTTGAAGTAACAAAAATCACCTGCACACATTTACGCAGAAAAAAAAATTCCCGAAACTTCCTTCTTTTCACTCATTTTTCTTCCCCATTTAAGGCGTTACCCCCACTTGTAGCGCAAAAAAGGCCTTTTTCATGAATTTTTTTAAAGAAAACTACAAAACTTTTTTAATCGATCAATATACCATCTTAAAGAACACATCTTGAAGAACTTTCAGTAATTTTTTTATTGAAAAATATTACATTGTTTAGTGGCGAATGGCCGTCAATGAAATAATGTTTTTATATACACGGTTTGCGGTGACCAACATTGCGGCGAAGTGGATCATCTGAAAAAAAAAATACGGATGGATTTAGTTAAATATAAGTATACACTAGTCTTTAATCGAAGAATTTTAAACAATATTCATTTTTCATAAAATGGCGGACAGTCAAAGTTAATGGTTCGATTTTAACGAAAAAAAACGGCCGTTTTTTGGCTATAAAACGGCCATTTTTTTCGAAAAAAAAATCGAACGATTAAAGACTACATTTTTATGTATTAAATAAGCCTGCAAAATTTCAAGAAGACCGGTTCGTTAGTGTTCGAGTAATCTTGGTCACCGACTTCAGAAATGCCATTTTGAGAAAAACGCGTTTAAAGTTTCAATTTCACAACGGATTCTTCTCTTTCAACGCTCATATCTCAGTCAATTTTGTTCGGATCGACTTGAAATTTTCAGGACATATTCTCAGATACTTATACTTGAAAAAAATGCAATAAAAAAATCGATTTTTTCAAAATCGCAAGTGGGGGTAACCCCTTAATCGATAAGTCGTTGTCCCGTGGCAGTCGATCTTCGCGAGTCGTCTTCCTCCGTCACGACACGTATATTTATTTGTCGCGATTTTGACGATAGCCCGCATAAATAATTGCACATTATGAATCATCTTGGGGAGAAAAACGCCAAGTCATACAGTTAATAAAGCAATTTATCACAGTGTCGTCTCATTCTTTCGTGTCAGTGTCAAGACACAAAGAAACGTCGCGAAAGTTTCACGCGCGCGCAAACAGCTACGAGAAACGAGAAAAAAGGGAATAACAGGGGCTGGGATTGTTTGGGGTGGGAATAAAATATTTATGTGTACACACGTGTGTATGGGCGAGAACGAACGTAGTTTCTTTCACTGCGAGTGAGTTAAAAGGGAGAAGGGGCGAAGAAGGGAGCGTAAAAACAGACTGGCCCAGTGAGATAGGGAGCTGCGAAAACGTCATCGATCTTCCCGTAAACTGGTGTCTTTTCAATCGGAAAAGGAACGAGAGTCTCGTGCACTCGCCCTCCGTTCCTGTATACGCTTCCCTCTTCTTTATTAGCTATCTCTCCATTACGCTCGTATCGCGATCGCGGACGAGAAAAGATCGAGTGACAATTTTTTCTGCGACGAAAAAAAAAAAGAAAAATAGCGTGAGGGTGTTTGAGCCAGTTTCTGTCTACCGTGTGATTCAGTGAATTTAACGCTACCTTGAGAAAGGCTTCAGCGTGGATAGGGGTTGGGGGATGAAGGGGCTGGGGAGGGGGGCTTGATAATAAACGTTCGTTCGCGCGAGACTCGAGTGAAACGATGAACGATGTTTTTCCATGTCTCCGTGTCTAGAGAAGGAGATAATATTGCCGAGCGAATTGAATGGAACGCGTGGAGCTTTTCACGAAAAACATTTTCGAAACACCCCCCCCCCCCCCCCCGGGGGGAGCTTCAGCCGCAGCACTTGCGTCACAATATTCAAGGGAATTATTCTGCGTCAAATCGTCGCTCTCCACCATCCTTTTCATTACTTTTTTATTAAACTGTTTTTTTCTTCCGAGGGAGGGGGAGTAGCCCCCCCCCTCTATTCATGTACTTCTTTCTCTTCGTCTTCTTTTTTTGCGCGTATAGATTCAACGAGCTCGGATACATGGTTTTTATTACTTCTGTATTATACTGTTTTCTTTTCCCGGCGGAGCAGGGGGCCCCCTTATTTTTGCACTTCCTTCTCCTCGTTTTCTTTTGTCGCGCGCATATATTTTACGAGCTCGGTTATAAGATTTTCATTACTTTTTTATTAAACTGTTTTTTCTTCCGGCGGAGGGGGAGTAGCCCCCCCCCCCGCCCTATGTTTGCACTTCTTTCTCTTCGCCTTCTTTTTTTTTGCGCGTATAGATTAAACGAGCTCGGTTACATGGTTTTTATTACTTCTGTATTAAACTGTTTTTCCTTTCCCGGCAGAGCAGGGGGGGCCCCCTATTTTTCCACTCCTTCATCTTTTGCGCGCATAGATTTAACAAGCTCGGTTACACGGTTTTTATTACTTCTGTATTAAACTGTTTTCCTTTCCCGGCGTAGCAGGGGGGGCCCTATTTTTGCACTCCTTCCTCTCCTTTTGCGCGCATAGATTTAACGACCTCGGTTACATGGTTTTTATTACTTCTGTATTATACTGTTTTCTTTTCCCGGCGGAGCAGGGGGCCCCCTTATTTTTACACTTCCTTCTCTTCGTTTTCTTTTGTCGCGCGGATATATTTTACGAGCTCGGTTACAAGATTTTCATTACTTTTTTATTAAACTGTTTTTTCTTCCGGCGGAGGGGGAGTAGCCCCCCCCTATGTTTCCACTTCTTTCTCTTCGTCTTCTTTTTTTTTGCGCGTATAGATTTAACGAGCTCGGTTACATGGTTTTTATTACTTCTGTATTAAACTGTTTTTCTTTCCCGTCAGAGCAGGGGGGCCCCCTATTTTGCCACTCCTTCATCTTTTGCGCGCATAGATTTAACGAGCTCGGTTACACGGTTTTTATTACTTCTGTATTAAACTGTTTTTCTTTCCCGGCGTAGCAGGGGGCCCCCTATTTTTGCACTCCTTCCTCTTCTTTTGCGCGCATAGATTTGACGAGCCCGGTTACACGGTCTATACTACTTTTGTATTGAACAGTTTTTCCTTGCGGGGGGATTAGGGGGTCTCCTTATTTTGCACTTTTTTCTCTTCGTTTTCTTTTGTCGCGCGCATATTTTTTACGAGCTCGGTTACATGGTTTTCATTACTTCTTCATTGAATTGTTTTTTATTCCGGGGGAGTAGCCCCCCCCCCCCTATTATCGCACTCCTTTCTCTTCTTCGTTATTTGCGCGCATAGATCTTACGAGCTCCGGTTACACGCCCTTTGTCTCCTGGTCTTTTGTTTTCCCTTTGCTTCTCGTGGTTTCTCTTTGCGCGACGGACACCGAGAGAGACGTCGGAGAGTCTCGAGATTCACTTGCCAAGCACACTGACGACAGTGCAAAAAGGAACAATGGATCTTCCATTTTGAGCGCCGCTGTACGGGCCGCCGATATACAACGCTGAAATATATTTCGAGGCAATTTCCGCAATTGAAATCACGTTGAAAGGAATATCGGAAATGTACTTGTTTTGTTGAGGAAGTGTCGCTGGGACAGTCTTCAACAGCGGTCATCAGGACGTGTCTTCATCCAACGTTTCATGTAGTAATTATCGGATGACGATCAACGACAACTTTGGACTGACGTCGCAATCTACGGATTATCCGGCCGTTGTACGTACGAATATTGCTCCGAAAGGGATAGCGTAGCGTGGATAGCGAGGAATGGAAAAGCCGATACCACATTGACGGATGTCTTCAATAACGTGGACGAATGATGGACATTTTTCACCTCCGAGTGGCAACTCGTGATTCTTTTTTCTTCCATTCACTTCTGTACGTCGAGTGTCTACAACGAAACAACTCTGTCAGGTTGATTCACTCCGTGAGGGGCAATTTTCTATGACGTTATAAAAATATCAAGCTTCGTGCGAGGAGAAAGAGGGAGGGCACGCTATCGAATGGAGAGTGACGTTGGCACGTGGCTAGGTGGAGCACGGGGATGAATTCATCGATCAGATACTAGGATTAGACTAATCCCATTTGACTTGCGAGAGAGAGAGAGAGAGAGAGAGAGAGAGAGAGAGAGAGAGAGAGAGAGAGAGAGAGAGAGAGAGAGAGAGAGAGAGAGAATGTGTCACTCTACGAAGTGGAAAGGCTTATCTCGATTTTGTTCGGTTTCCTGTGCCCCGAATAACGACTAGACAGAGATAGAGGGAGGAAAAAACGTAAACGGGCCACAGCCCGCATGGTTTGCGGTTTAAAAGGTTTTGCCTAGTGGTAAAAGTCGAAAGATCACTTTTTTCAAAACCAATATATTTCGACCGTATATCATGTTATAAATGTTCTCTGCAAAAAAACAAGGTGATCGGATAAAAAATGACAGATCTATAGGCTGTTATGTTGACGCCCGTCGGAACGCTCGGAGCGTCGTTCGAAACTTCAAACGCTTTTTTTTTCTCTCGAAATTACGTTTTCAAAGTCTCTTACAACTAGGCGTGGCCTGTTAATGTGATAAGCTACGAAAAAAAAAAATGGCAATCGTCAAAACTCAATGGACCGTCGAAACGTTTCCCACAGGAGCGTTCCAACAATCCACAAAGTTGATGAAAAAAAATTCCGATTTTTTTAAAATAAAATATTTGAATAGAATGATTATCGATTAAACAACGAAAAATTACGGAAGCGTCGAGTGCTTTTAGAATCTTCGAGGTCATCCGCTTCATTTCAACCCCTTTTGTAGTTGTCCACGAGGGGATGAGAAAAAAGATCACAAGCGCTCGAGAGTAAATACGAGGGGTAGGAGAAAAAGGGTACACAGAGGGCTTTGCCGAGACTTTGCTCGATGCAGGTCGCATCACCATGCCCAGCACATACAACGCTTCAACTTTGCAAATGTCAGCGTATAATTAAAAAAAAAGGGAGAGAAAAAAGCGAAGCTGAACGATACGTCGTACGAGCCGGTGAAAAGAGGAGCTTCGACTACCACTGCATGCACGTTGTGTGTGTATAGGCAATTGTATCGATCTGTTGGCACGAGGGCTCGCACGAGACCCTACGATGCCTTCTTTGGCCTTTCCCTTCGTCCCTTTTAACTTTTGCGGCCTCATATCTGAAAAACGTTTAATTGCATTCTCTCCTTTAACCCCTTCATCCTTTTGTACCCTCGAACATTCGAGACTGTCAGCGGGGACAAAAATTCCCAGTGCAAGAATTTTAACATCGCGAGCTGCGTCACTTCGGGTACTGATTAATTTTTTTCACGACCTTTGAACTTGCCGATTTGCGGGCTGATTTTTTGTCGAATACCTGAGTACCGAAAGATCAATCGGTATTTTTTTCGAACTTTTATCTCAATACCCGTTCGAGTTACGAATTTCCCAATCAATTCTACAGGGTCATTCAAAATTAACACGACACTTTTGTTCACGCTTTTCGACGAGACTGAAATATCCATACTTTTCAAAGTCGACAATACGAACAGTAAACTAATGTCAGTTAAATCGATCATGTTGAGTGAAATTTGTGAGGCTTGTCAAAATTCGGTGCAATCGCTGCGTACCGAATGGCCGAATCATTCATTCCTCTTCGCGCCCCGCTGGTTTGCCGCGCCTTTGTCGTTGGTGAGCTGAACGTCGCGACGCGGCTCGTCGACTCTCTCTACCGCTCTCTCGTCATTAATTGCATCGTGCCAGGAGGCCTCAACGAGCCTGGCGTTATCAATCGTTCATACATACATAGTTGGCAGAGAATTGTGGCTTCTCCGCATGAAAATGTACGTGACACGACCGCAGATATTCTCCACCGGTGACGCACACGTCCCTCGCACAAACGAAATCTAACGCCCCCCTGCCCCACCCCCAAATCCAACTCGCTCCATTCCCTCGTACTCGGATTCATATTGCTGCGGGGTCGACCGGTATCACAGATGGTCAGGATAAATTAATTCGCGGAAATCATCAACTATTCTCGCGATGGCTTCCCTCACTAATGATCCTTTCATCGTCATACTTTTTTTCCGACAACAATTTCCTTAAATTAATATAGTGTAACCCAAACAAACCCAAACAAATCCAAACATTTTTCTTAAGGGGTTAGACCACAGTAACGGGTATAAAATCATGTGCGAATTTAACATTTTTTTTCGTATGAAAAAGTGATTCGCTCATAAAATTAATTACACATCTATTTAGTATGAATATCAAGCTGCTGGAAAATATATATATATTTTTTTTCGATGTACAAAATGGCCGACTACTCGAAACTTCTCGAAACAGCTTTTTTCCAATGCCCGTGACAAATAACTACAACGATTTTCACTCGATTATTTCAAATTTAAAAGTTATGTTCGTAATTGCATTTCGGAGAGAAGTACTTACGCCATTTCTGATTAATCGAAAACTTTTCCTTTTCTGAGCAGTTTATGAGCAGTTATAACGAAATTTTTCACTGAAAATTCATTTCTTAAGTTCGAATACCTACAACTTTTGAATAAAAAAATATTTTTTAAGGGATTACCCCCACTTGCGATTTTGAAAAAATCAATTTTTTTAATTGCATTTTTTTGAAGTATAAGTATCCGGGCCCATACTTCTGTATGGGCCCGGAATAGATGACTCTATGTAAGTTTACAAAAAAAAAATTTTCTTCGTGTAAACTGAAATTGAAACTTTAAACGCGTTTTTCTCAAAATGGCATTTCTGAAGTCGATGACCAAGATTACTCGAACACTAATGAACCGATCTTCTTGAAATTTTGCAGGCTTATTTAATACATAAAAATGTAGTCTTTAATCGTTCGATTTTTTTTCGAAAAAAATGGCCGTTTTATAGCCAAAAAACGGTCGTTTTTTTCGTTAAAATCGAACCATTAACTTTGACTGTCCGCCATTTTGTGAAAAATGAATATTTTTTAAAATCCTTCGATTAAATACTAGTTTATACTTATATTTGACTAAATCCATCCGCATTTTTTTTTCAGATGATCCACTTCGCCGCAATGTTGGTCACCGCAAACCGTGTATATAAAAACATTATTTCATTGACGGCCATTTGCCACTAAACAATGTAATATTTTTCAATAAAAAAATTACTGAAAGTTCTTCAAGATGTGTTCTTTAAGATGGTATATTGATCGATTAAAAAAGTTGAGTAGTTTTCTTTAAAAAAATTCATGAAAACGGCCTTTATTGCGCTACAAGTGGGGGTGACGCCTTAAATTAACATAGTTTCCATTTTTTATTATAACTTTGTTTTAATTCACATTTAATTTTTCAATTTCCAATTTAATAATAATAAAATAATGAGATTGCGATTATTATTCATAATCTAGGATTTGAAAAAAATTGCTTTTTTGGTCGGATACTCATGGGATAATGTTGTCCGGAACGGCATTCCCTTCATTCCGATAATTCGATTGTTTAATATCGCGGGACGAGAGGCCGAGCGAGGGTCGGTTGTGGGGGGGGGATATTGGTTGGAAATGGAATTCTCGTCGTAATCCGGATCTTGGGAGCACGTTATTACAGTGGATGTGTATCACGCACGAATGGACTAATTACGATAGAGATTTATTTCGAGATTCAATAAATAGGCGAGATAAAATTTTTCGTCTCGCTGGTCAATGAGGTTATGTACACGCTCTCGCGTTACACACGTCGGTTAACGATGGAAGGGTTCGAATCTTCGCGAGCGCAAGCTCGGGAGGAAAAACGGGAGAGAAAAAAATCCCCCGAGCGTGCTAATGATGTATGTACTCGAGCTCGCTTTCCTCTTTATTTTTATTTCTTGATCAAACTTTCACCTCGTTTCGGGCTCGAATTATTCGAAAAAAGCCTTCGTTGCAATGAAATTTTAATCAGCATTTCGTTGCATATTCGTTTTCGGAAATATTTTTTCCTGTCGAGCTGCAAACGTAGTTTTCCTTTCTCACGACAAAAAACGCGAACTATTCCGGAGAAAACTCCGCTTGAATAATATTCCTGCATTGAAAAAAGGATATTAATTTCCTCGATGTAATCGCGAGATGAGTTGGCTTTTTTTCAATGCGTGCGAGCTAATAACGATCGAGTATACGGGCCGAGGAGATTGCTGGCAAACAGTATTATTCTTTGGTGAACAATGTAGCGGTGGTAACGTGAATTTATCGAAGGTGGAATATAGGTGTAGATTTTGCCCCCCCCCCCCCCCCCCCCCCCCCGAGGCTGGAGAGCGGATGATTAATAACGTCTGTACACGTACAGCGGCGAGAGAGAGAGAGTAAGAAAACGGACTGAAGGGAGGTACCATTGTCCGAGCTTCCCAACGACGTCACGAGGGTCCGAGCATTCTCGATACGAAAGCCAGACTACACTGCCCCGTTGGTAACAACCGCCGGCGACACTCCTATAAAAAGGCCCCTTA
>OX101795.1:2017304-2020219 GCA_944452715.1 Ophion slaviceki | reverse complement strand
CTCTCTCTCTCTCTCTCTCTCTCTCTCTCTCTCTCTCTCTCTCTCTCTCTCTCTCTCTCTCTCTCTCTCTCGCTCTCACGCTCGCTCTTCTGTCTCCATTAGCTTTGGCTTATTGCGATTGGTCGGTGCCGAGACCAAAGGCAAGAGCAAAATATTGCCAGGAAGCTGTGCAATTCCACTCATTAAGCTCTCGATCCCTCTCGAGCCTACGAATATGAAAAAAACAATTTTGACGCTTTTTTTATTGCCTATAAAAAAATGTATTACGAATGAATTTGCGCGGTAGATATTAATAAAAAATAATTCTGAATCAATATACATCGATTGATAATTTCAGTAAAAGTAATGAATAATATAGTAATGCATTTGATAGTAATTTATATATGGATATAACTATTTTGTTAATTGGAATATATATATTTCAATTAACAAAATAGTTATATCCATATATAAATTACTATTGAAAATCATTACCATGCTATAATTATAATTCTATAATATATTATAAATGCATAATGAAAATAAAAATATTTTTTTATCAATTGGAATATATGATCGTAAATGTATTGATGAATTTCATATTAATTTATTCTGTACATCAATTAATATCAAATCTTCCCTCATATATTTTAATTGATAAATATATATTCTTTATTCTTATAATTACGTAATTATTCTATTAAATAAAATACGTAATTGCCCAAACCTTTTTTTTTCGCCTGCAGGAAAAGTTCGTTCAGTTCACTGGAAGGGTCGAGAATTTCTTTCATCCCCGCAATTGGCGAGACTCCATTTGAATTTATCATTATTTATTTTCCATCGAAATGCTACCTGAATTTATTTTTCGCACCGTTACAGTTTCTTTTAAATGCTTCCGCGAGTGTACTCGACGGCAAAGGGCCAGAGGGAAGGGCTGGTACGCAAGCACAGTACAGCGAAGATCAATAGAAGTTCGAATCACCCCTTTTCCCCATGGAAGACATTTTTATCCTACTTTTTTGTTTATTTTATTCGTAGCGAAGTTCTCGATAGTGCTCCCGGCGACGTAGCAATACCGGGGTCGTCTTTCGCAAAGTGGTGTACACAAAAAGAGGGCGAGGGTGATGGGGAGGGGGGAAGAGGGAGAAGGAGAGAGAGAGAGAGAGAGAGAGAGAGAGAGAGAGAGAGAGAGAGAGAGAGAGAGAGAGAGAGAGAGAGAGAGAGAGAGAGACTGAAAGATCACTCTCTCTTGACGCTCTTGATGCTCTCTTGAAGAGCACTGAAAGATACTAGGCTTTCTTTCCGTTTTGTTTTGTTTTTTTTTTTTTTTTCGAGCAGTACGTCGAGCACGAGATCGCTGTGGGTCCGCTAAAAAAGTTTTGGAAGCTTTTACGTTTTCGTGTGAAATCTGTCGTCTCGAAAACATTTCAGGAAATATAGGCAAGAACAAAAACAGCGAGAGGGAGAGGGGTGAGGAAGTATTTGCTAGGAACACTTGTGAAAAGGTTCGTTGTGCCAAGTTACCATTATTTCCTTGGCCGAATGTGCCAGCAAAAATGTTGAAACCTCTCATACGCTAAGATCCTGACAATCACAACCGCCCCCCCCCCCGCCTTCGTCCCTCATAAGCGTAACAAGAGCTTTTACATACGCATGAGGCAACCCTTTTACGGGATCGTGACCAATAACCTGTAGCCCTGTATAGACGGTATTTGGCGCACGGACCGACACCATTTTTTGGGGTATTAAGGGGGTTGTTTGCTACTTCTTTCCCCCTTAGACTCTTTGTCTTCAGGCGTTACCCCCACTTGAAGCGCAAAAAAAGGCCTTTTTCATGAATTTTTTAAAAGAAAACTACAACACTTTTTTAATCGATCAATATACCATCTTACAGAACACATCTTGAAGAACTTTCAGTAATTTTTTTATTGAAAAATATTACATTGTTTAGTGGCAAATGGCCGTCAATGAAATAATGTTTTTATATACACGGTTTGCGGTGACCAACATTGCGGCGAAGTGGATCATCTGAAAAAAATGCGGATGGATTTAGTCAAATATAAGTATAAACTAGTCTTTAAGCGAAGGATTTTAAAAAATATACATTTTTCACAAAATGGCGGACAGTCAAAGTTAATGGTTCGATTTTAACGAAAAAAAAAACGGCCGTTTTTTTTGGCTATAAAACGGCCATTTTTTTTTCGAAAAAAAAAAATCGAACGATTATAGACTTCATTTTTATGTATTAAATAAGCCTGCAAAATTTCAAGAAGATCGGTTCATTAGTATTCGAGTAATCTTGGTCACCGACTTCAGAAATGCCATTTTGAGAAAAACGCGTTTAAAGTTTCAATTTCAGTTGACACGAAGAAAATATTTTTTTTTGTAAACTTACATAGAGTCATCTATTCCGGGCCCATACAGAAGTATGGGCCCGGATACTTATACTTCAAAAAAAGGCAATAAAAAAAATCGATTTTTTCCAAATCGCAAGTGAGGGTAACCCCTTAAGAGTCACTGTAATTGAGATATAAATTTATTCTTTTTTTTTTCATGACGCGAAATGTCGCCTTTAAATCGTCATAACTTGTTTGCTTGTGGTCGTAATATCACGGAGTAACTTTCGTTGTATTTTGCAATGTATGTTTATTATAAATAAAACATTATTTAATGCAATTGGTTTCGAGATAATCACTCATGAGCTTTCAAATTCTTAAAAACGCGTGAATTTTGAAATATATCAACTTCTAAATTCATTAGAAAAAAAATTAAAGCATTTTTGAACTTAAGTTCATTTAAAAAAGTTCTCTAGTTCATATCCTTTCCAGCCGTATGCTACATGTCATAGAAATCCAATTATTTATATGACAATTTTAACCCCTTAATTCATTATAAAATAAAGAGAATATTTTTTTTATGATGAATTATGGAGTTAA
>OX101795.1:1847304-2012304 GCA_944452715.1 Ophion slaviceki | reverse complement strand
CCCTGCCATTTGTTACGGTGTTAATAATCTCGAGCTTACTTTATCAATCTTTATTGCCCCCCCCCCCCCTGCACGTCTCTCGCTCTTCTGAGGTTTTCCATTTCCTTTTTTTTTGCCACGATCTTGCCTTCCGGTGCGACAGCCAATACATAATTTCAGCCCAATTTCTAGGGGCGGTTCGCGGCGGAGGGTAGGTCGTACGCGCTTAGCATACGACGTGAGACCCGACATCGAGTATTCGAATATCCTGGGTGTAATAACGCCCGGGGGCGGGGGCTTAGGGAACGGCGGCAAAGGGGTGAAGGGCCTCGGGGGTGGAGAGGATCCGGCACGAGCACGAAAAAGAACCAATTCCGGTGACGGAAACGAAAAAAAAAGTAGTTTCTCTTTTTATTCAATAACGCGTGTGCGGATATTTCGAGAAGAAAAATAAGAAGGGATGAATAAGGGGAGTAACGCGATTGTGAAAATGACAAGAGAGTGAAGGGTTCTTTTGACTGTGGCCTGAAAATATTTTTATCGAGTGAAGGACTGGGAGCTGGAGCCTCTTTTCTTTCTATCCTCTCGCATGAGATAACAGAGAAAGAAGAAGTGCCCCCACTGGGGGAGTGCCCCTACTGGGGGAGTGCCCCTACTGGGGGAGTGCCCCCACTGGGAAAGTGCCCCCCACTGGGAGAGTGCCCCCACTGGGGGAGTGCCCCCACTGGAGGAGTGCCCCCCCCCCAACTGGAAGAGTGCCCCTCTCACTGGGGGAGTGCCCCCATCCCCCGGGGAAATTTTTTTGGAGATCTCGCCGAGCTGTCGTCTCCGAAAAAGTCGCCCGTAGGCTTCCATCCCGTCGTGTTGTCATCCCTTGTTTCTTTTTTTCACGGACAAAACCACCCCCTCGCCCCCCTTTCCGTCTCGCACCCCCGGATCGCCCGCTCGTCTCGGCACGTACGAAACAATAAATAACACACACGTGCACACAAGTAGAAAGAAGGATCTTCAAAGGAGTGCTCGCCGCGATAATGGGGTGCGGACTTTTTGCCCGTTTGGGAGCCGCAGGGTGGCTCACCGGAGGGTAGAATATTTTGAAAGGAATATTTGCATTCCAGATACATCGCGGTTACGCAGCCGATAAAATACGCCAAGCACAAGAACAACAGGAGAGTCTGGCTGACGATATTGCTCGTGTGGGCGATCTCCGCGGCGATCGGTAGCCCCATCGTTCTTGGTCTCAACAACACCCCCGATCGGGTGCCCGATCTTTGCCTCTTCTACAATACCGATTTTATCATATACTCGAGCCTATCGAGCTTTTACATACCCTGCATCATCATGGTCTTTCTCTACTGGAGCATTTTTAAGGTGAGCTTTTTCGATCGATTTAGTGGACAGTTTTTTCCTGCGAAAAACCTGCTTTTTTAATATCATTATTATTTATTATAATTTTGTAAAAATATTCTCCAAAAAATCATATAAAAAAAAATTAAACTTAGATTTGTTGTAAAACAACCATCTTTCCGTGACTTTTTTTCCTTTAATTATTTTGTAAAACAAGTCATAAAATAATTATCCAAAAAAACATGACTTTCCGATGTTTATCCTTTTTTTTATAAATTACATATTGAAAAACTACCTTCCAAAAGAACCATATTTAAAAAATAGAATTAAACGGTTTTTTTGCGACAACCCTGCTTTCACAATTTTGTAGAACTATTCTCCAAAAAATTAAATTAAAAGAAAATGAATTAAATTTCGGTCCCTTCAAAAATATCAATCTCTCCGTTACTTTTTTTTCTTCAATTATTTTGTAAAACAATTCACAAAATAACTATCCAAAAAAAACATCAAAACCTGGAATTTCGAAAAACGTGATTTATTCGATATCAAAGTTTTTTTAAAATTCCGATTTTGTGAAACTGCTCTCCAGAAAATCATTTTTTTAAATCGCATTAACTTTCGCTCATGTGTGAAACAACAATCTTTTCATTACTTCTTTCATTCAATTATTGTGTAAAACAATTCACAAAATAATTACCAAAAAAAACATCAACGCCTCGGATTTCAAAAAACCTGTTTTTTCGATATTTTAATATTGTTTAATTACGATTTTGTATAACTACTCTAGAAAATCATTCTAAAAAATCGAATTAAACTTCGATCTCTTATAATACAACAATATTTTCGTTACTTTTATTTCTTCAATTATTTTGTGAAACAGTTAAAAAAATCATTATCAAAAAAAAAACATCTTGACCTCGAATTTTGAAAAACCTGGTCTTTCACTATTACTATTTCTTCACGTATCAATTTTGCAAATCTACTCTCCAAAAAGTAATATTTGAAAAAACTAATTAAACTGTGATCTTTTAGAAAATAACAATATTTTCGTTACTTTTTTTCTTCAATTATCTTGTAAAACATTGTACAAAATAATTATACAAATGAAATACTCGTAAATAGGTTTCACTCTCTCCGTTTCTCGGCATTTGAATCCACCACTTCATTTCCGCTGTACCCATAACTATATTAGCATTTCGGGAGGCCAGACGGGCGGTTTAAATTCGGGGGGGGGGATCGACGGCAATAGCGAAGAGATCGAGAGACGGGTTGGAGGACTTTCCTCGTACGTGTTCTGCCCCCGAATCCTACTCCAAAGTTTGTCGGACGTCTTTTGCAGGCTTTGCGTAACCGAGCGAGGAAGCAGCGGGCGAGCCGAAAGCCAAACCTCGGGGACATCAAGCCAGGCAGTATTATCGAGAATATCGCTCACACTCGTAGGTAAGTGGAGAAAAAGTTTGCACCCTCGATCGTCTTCCTTTTTTTTTTGCCCTGCGATCATTTCTTTTGCTTTTTATTATCATCACGATAGTACATTATTATAATAAAATTATACTTTTTTTGTAGTAATTATGTACAATGCCAGTAATCTTTGAAATAACAACAACAATAATAATAATATTTATCATAATTGTAATTGCTATATTATTATAATTATAATAGTCATATAAAAATAGTTATAATTATATAGGAATAATTGGTGCAACATTATAAAAATGATTAATGTTATTTTTACATAGCAACAATTTCGACAATATTACAATAATTAATTTTTTGTTCTTATTATTATTATTGTTGTTGGCATTATTGTTGATGTCGTTGACCGCGTAGTTTTTCGCACACGAACAAAAACCCCAATTTCACCCTCGAGCGTTCGAAAAATCCAAGATGGCCGAACTTTTGACACCGTCGGTTGGAAATTTGGCCGATTGAATTCCGAAGTGAAGACATTGGGCCGCGGATCATTGGGTGGAAAATATTTGAAAAACGTTTTTTTGTCTTTGATGGTGGGAGATCGATAGTGGCCTGGTGCTCGTTTTCCACCCGATCGATTCGGGAAGGACGTCAAGCACGGGGGATGAGGAGAGCAGACGTCTTCGGCTCTTTCCTCCCCCGCCACTTACTCACGTGCACGTATACTCGTGTCCCGTTGATGCAATTTGTTTATGGCAATTTATCGAAGCGCGTTTCCACACCCCCTTGCAACCCCGAGCTAGGCGCCATTCATCCCCCGGATGGCTTTTCCTTCCCGGTTGCCGACGAGAGACGACGCACCGAGACGACTACGGCGTAAAATTATCTTCCCCCTCCACTCGTAGAGATGCCCCCACTCCTCCGGAGATTAGGAGGGGGAAGAGGCGTACTCGGCTGGGAGGGGGACGTGGTAGTTGCGGAAGGGGCAGGGGGTTGGGGGGTGGGGGGTATTAGGTGCGATACATACCGCGGGAACTTTCGTCCCCGCGAGAGATGGAAGATATACGTGAATGCACCCCTAAACTGGGGATGTTGATGGAGGCAAAGATACACAGTGGAAACTCTCGGATGTAGAACGCGGAGGGTGTACGTGCAAATCGATAAGTCACGCGTCTTGCACGGATAGGACATTGCCGAAGGGGGCATCTTTATAACGCACACGCTTCCAACCACCACATCTCACAATTTTCATCCCTTGCCCCAACCCCTCCTCTTACACCCCCGGCTCTTTTCTCTCGCTAACGTTTCCGCCTTCCACGTGTAGGCAGGTGTTGCCATCATGTGGATTTATGTAGGCATGTATGGGTGTAGTGTGGGGGTGGATATATGGTACAGGGGTGGATTACTTACACGAAGAGTGAGCGTCGTTGCCGGATGTGCAAGACGGTTTTATTTTTACCAGCCCTTCCAGCTACTGATTGGAGGAATTCTTTTTTTTGGCGGTTTTTTACCCAGGGTAATTACCATTTTGATTGACCATTACAGTTATTCGAGGAAGCGTTTTTTTTTTTTTTTTGGAAAAATGAGAAAAATAAATGGCCCTGGCTCTTGGGTTCTAAGGAAGGACGGACCAAAAAAACGTCATTTTTCCGATTTATTTTTTCTACTAGATTATTTATTTGGGTTTTAGGGGAAATGGAAAGTTATTTCGTAACGTTTTTGAGGAGTGATATTTATTTTATTTCCTCATGTTAGTATTTTTTAATTATAAAAGTGAGAAAATAAAAATGTAAGAAAGTATTTTCGTTGCAAGCTTCGAAATCAATTCGTCCGAGATTTTTTGCGTTGCCCCTGCCCTCCATACGAATATTTCAACATGGCGAAAAATGTTATTAAAAAAGCTTCAGGGGTATTGTCGATAAAAGCAGATATCCTTCGTAAATCGTGCATTTTGGAATTAAGGGTGGACACAAGTGTGATAAGCTAAAAAAAGTAGTTTTAGCCAGTTTTTTTTGGCTACTGGATTATTTACTTGAGATTTGGAAAAAAGGTATGTTATTGAGCACACGTTGAACTTATTTCGTGTAAATTTTTGTATTAAAACAATAAAAAATAACCAACGTTTTTGAGCTTTAATGGAGCCTCTGTATGGAAAGTGTGGTCCAATGGCCGGATCGATAACTTGACAATAGTTGGTCTGAAAAATAAAAACGCTTAATAATTCATATAAAAGTAGTTCACGTGTCACGTAGCAGTTTTTTGAGAAAAAAAATCACAATAAGGCGGGTGTTCAAAGAAAAGTGTAATTTTGGGAAAATTTTAACCTATCTTCGGGGGCTTGAAAAATACTGAATTTCGAAAAAAGGCCACCTTCCACGATAGCTACTGCAATTATGGATTATTTTTTTTTATTGAAAATCGGTCAATTATAAGTGCACGTAAAATCGTTGGGCTACCTGCTTTCACTAAGCCGACTGTAACTCGGGAAATTTTCAATATTTCAACTTGAATTTTGTTCACATATTCTTGAATGTATACCCTTTGAGAAAATGCGATTTTTTTACCCGTCCCAGTGGTGTCCCGCTTTAAGGGGTTATATACAGTCAGAGGCCCAAAAAGATCGATTTTTCAAGAATTTTTCTTGAGAAGACCTTTAAATCTATTAAGGCGTTACCCCCACTTGTAGTGCAAAAAAGGCCTTTTTCATGAATTTTTTTAAAGAAAACTACAAAACTTTTTTAATCGATCAATATACCATCTTAAAGAACACATCTTGAAAAACTTTCAGTAATTTTTTTATTGAAAAATATTACATTGTTTAGTGGCAGATGGCCGTCAATGAAATAATGTTTTTATATACACGGTTTGCGGTGACCAATATTGCGGCGAAGTGGATCATCTGAAAAAAAAATGCGGATGGATTTAGTCAAATATAAGTATAAACTAGTCTTTAATCGAAGGATTTTAAAAAATATTCATTTTTCACAAAATGGCGGACAGTCAAAGTTAATGGTTCGATTTTAACGAAAAAAACGTCCGTTTTTTTGGCTATAAAACGGCCATTTTTTTCGAAAAAAAATCGAACGATTAGAGACTACATTTTTATGTATTAAATAAGCCTGCAAAATTTCAAGAAGATCGGTTCATTAGTGTTTAAAACGCGTTTAAAGTTTCAATTTCAGTTTACACGAAGAAAATATTTTTTTTGTAAACTTACATAGAATCATCTATTCCGGGCATCAAAAAAAACTGCACTTCAAATTGCACTTCAAAAAAATGCAATTAAAAAAATCGATTTTTTCAAAATCGCAAGTGGGGGTAATCCCTTAACGTAAAAAATTGTACACATATTATGGTAACTTTGAACTGTATTTTAACATTTTTTATTTGCAAAAATAATTATTTTGAAAGCTGCCATAGCTGACCTCCGGGAACACTTCTAAAAAGGCGTCTTGCGATGAGCACAATATCTCTAGACTGGATCATCTTGTAATTGATCAAAGGAATAAGCAAAATAATAATTTTTGACAAAATGGCGGCTTCCAAAAAAATCGTTTTTTGACAAAAATGCAGGCCTTAAATTGTTTACAAAATGGAAAATATTCATCGGTGAGAAAAAACCTTCGATTAATGACTGAAAAATATACTTGAAAAGATTGTGTTAAAATTGAAGACTGATCGGTTCAGCCGTTTCCGAGAAATCTTGCTCACCGACTTTAAAAACACATTTTTGGGAAAAACGCGTTTAATGTTTCAAAAGCACTTTCGAACGCTCTGCCACGTCATTACAAATATGCGTGCAACTGTGTAGTGTCAAAGAAAATTTATTGACAAGAAATTTTCTGTGTGTACTTATGTATGCACATTACAAAAAAAAACACGATTTTTTTAAAACTTTAACTGTAGAGAACCCCTTAAGGAAGATGCAAAAATCGCGGCCTGAACTCCGAAGCGTCAAGGACATGATTTCGTCCTGTGTACCTCGTCCCTCGAACGCGAATGTACACACCTGTTCGATCCACATACTTTGTGCACACACGCGGGCTTTACTTTATTTCATACCCAATATGTACAAATCTCTCCGGTTCACTCTGCCTCTCAAGCATTTATGTACACGCGTGTATACGGATATACACAGGCTGCTTTGGCCTCCTTCTCCTCCTCGTCGCCGTCCGCGAGATAAAACTTTTTATACGCTGGATCTTACGATGATGGCGGAGGACGAACCTGTCATTTATCAGCGATAAACATGAGATTTTTCTTTGTTTTTTTTTTTCTTTCTTTTTTTACATTTGCTTATCGCTTGCTCGCAGTATTTGTTCACGCTTAGCACGGCACATTTTATTTATTTCGGGTTCTATCGTATCGGACGCCGGATATTTCGTGTTTGCGCCATTATTTTTTAGTTAAGGGGTTAGGCCACTCTGGAGGCCGAAAAAACAGGCTTTTTGGGGATTTTTTTTCAGAAAAACTACAAAATAAATCGAGATTACAAAAAAGGGTATTTATCATACATATCAGTGACTGTATACAATAATTCTTTTGAAGCGATTAATTTCAAAATGGCGGCTGTGCAGCGTTTATCTCAAAACCGCATTTTTTAGGTTGGCCGGAAACATGACTCAGACAATTTTCAACCGATTCACTTGAAATGTTGAATGTATGTTGAAAAATACATTGTCTATGGAAGTACGTAGGATTTTTTTTTTATATTGCATAGTTCATTTGTTATTAACGGAGACTTTGTCCTTGGAGTGCCATATTTCAGGTGTTTACATTTTATTTTTTTTAAAGGAAACGAGTAAAGCTTTTTGAGTGCGGTGTTTTTCTTGCTTTTATTCATGATATACAGAACGTTAAAAAAAATTTTTTTTGAAAAAAAAAAAACCAAAATGGCGGCCGTTGCAGCTCCGCGAAAACAGGTCCTCAAATCGCGGGAGGTAAACGGCTGACATCACTGCCCCCTCTTTGTTGATCTGAAACACAAATTCAAAGCATATTATCAATCTGTGACCCTTTGGTCATGGAATGACGGATGGGTTTTTCGTTTAGTACAAATTTCGGAAAATGGCGGCAATTTAAAAAAAATCGAATTTTCGCGTTTTTTTTTCGCTTAAAAAGATAAATAATAAATGCAAAAATGTATCTATCGAAAAAACGATCCGTCATTCCGTGAAGACATATTTTCTGAGTATGCTCTCCAAATTTCAGATCGATATGTTAATTACAGCGGTCAGGAGAATGTCAGCCATTTTTAAAAACGTGTTTTCGAGAAAAACGCGTTTAAAGTTTTGTAATGTGTTTACACAAATGTACTTATAATTACCGTTAATCGGTAATGCCTGGTCCATAGAGGCATCCCTCCTCTTCTTCTAGCTGCTCATGTTGAGCTCAAATTGATTTTTTGAAAATTTCAAGGACAAAGTCTTAAATATTAATTCTCGGGGGAAAAATGTAGGAACAAACATTGTCCAAAATTTCATTCTCTACAAGTTCCTTCATGTTCGTTTATGCCCTAAAGATAAAAACAAACGAGATAATGCAATAGCCGCTTTTTTCAGGTTTAATTTGAAAAATATCGATGGTAGAGAAAAAGCTGCAATGACCAAAGTTGTAAAGCACTCGATTTCCTACAAGTTTAGTCATTACCATTTTTACTTAAAAATTGTAAATCGCCGAGTTATTCAACGAAAACAATTTCCCATTAAATTTAAGACGACGATATTAACTGAACGCAAGCCCAGCCCAGAATGAAACTTACACATGTTGTTTTGCACTAATAAAAGAAAATTCAGTTCAAATTTTAGCAGGATCAACCTAGTCATTGGGGTTAGAAAAATAAAAAATGAAAGATTTTTCTTTTTTTTTTAGTGTTGTAGTACTTGGAAAATTTTGAAAACTTTTTACAAAATACTTCATAGAAAAACGCATCTTTTTTGTAGAAGACATTTTTTCGTACGACGAGAAGATCACTACGATACGATCATTTGAACTTTCATCACGTGTAACATCTTATCTCCGAGTTAGCCGAGTTAGCGAGCCGATAAAAAATCTGAAAAAAATGCCACGTACTCAAAATATATGGTACAAAAACATCACCAACATTGAAAAAGATTGAAGATGGACAGGCTTTTAGACCGTTCGAAAACACTTGGAAAACCTCATGTAAATTTCCACTCGAACGTTCCTCATTTTTGTTTGCGCTTGGTTGGCTGTGTATAGGCTTGCTTGGGTTTGCACGAGTTACGTATCCATAAATATTTCCACTAGAACGTTTCTGATTTTTTATTTGTGTGTGTGTATTTGTTTCGTCGATCGTCCATTTTCCGGGACAAAGGTGACAGCTCGAAAAAGTAGTGCAAAGTAGAAATGTTGACTAAGATCAAGCAGTGGTTATTCTGTGGCAAGGTTCGCGGAGACCGCTCTTGGGGCCGCGGCGTTGGTCGCTACGGGGGTTGAGGAGCCCACCAACACGGCATCCGGTAGCAACGAGGACGAGGACGAAACGCCCATGGATCCGGTCGTTGTTATATCCAACGACAAGAGCACCGAATTCTTTCTCGCGACTGTCGTCGAGGAAGCGGCGTAAGAATAATTCAATTCTAATTGTAGATTATATTTAATAAATATTATTTATTATCGTAAAAAGTATTCATTAAATATTATTTATTATTGTAAATAATATTTATTCAATTTGAACATAAATCCTATCCTCAATTTCATTTAATCAATATTATCTATAATAGAAATACATACCTACGATTAATAATATTTAATAAATAATGTTCATGACTAATATTTTCGTTCGCGTTTTCAACCGGAAAATAATTATTGTTATTATTATCCACAAGAAATTGTTATTTAAAAAAAAAACCTATCACTGAAAAATAATTACTGCTATTATTTTTCCACCTAAATATCAAATAAAAATTCTCTGACTAAATCATCATCGGGGCAAGGGCAGCGCTTGCGAAAATAGAATGCAGCTCACGAATTACATGCAACCGGATATAAAGACAATCAACGAACACTGCACATTATTACGTTGAAAACCGACACGTTTTTTTTTTCTACCCGCGCGAAAATTGGGCGAAAATGAAGAAGATATTTTTCTCTCGTGAAACGGCTCGTTGAATTTTCGAAAAAAAAAATTACGACCGCGATGGGTGTTTTTCTTTATTCCGCGGTAGGTCGTTTGTCTTCCTTTGTACCCTCGATTCCCCAAGGGTTCATAATTACCACTGGTCCCATTCACGCTCTCATTCACTCCTGGCTAATTAATCATTATCGTTATTGGAGAAGGACTTCCATCCCCCCCACTCTCTCTCTCACTCTTTCTTTCTGCGTTTCCATCGCGTTAATTTTTACGCATCTTGTCCGTGCTCATCCGGTCCCGCAGCTACGAATAATTGCAGTTTGTTCTTCCACACGTGACAAAGAACGATGGAACATTCTTTTTTCTCCCTTTTTCTCGCTTCGGTCGGCCTTCTGTGTTTTTCCATTCGTTTCCAGCGCTCTCATAATTCTCGTGCACGAGATGGTTATTCTCTCTCTCTCTCTCTCTCTCTCTCTCTCTCTCTCTCTCTCTCTCTCTCTCTCTCTCTCTCTCTCTCCTCTCCCCCCCTCTCTCTCTCCTACCTGCGTAGGGTGGACCCAGGCCACTGGCTCCTCTCGTGAGACAGCCAGAAAGGGAGAGAGAGAGAGAGAGAGGGGGAGAGAGAGAGAGAGAGAGAGAGAGAAAGAGAGAGAGAGAACTCTCGAGCTCACCGAGTTTCTCCTCTTCACCTTTTTCCCTGGTTTTTTCTCATCGCTTTTTCTTCTTCTTTTTATATTACTTTATTTCGCTCCCCTCTAATTCTGACCAACTCTTCCTTGCCTCGATTCGAATAGTTCATCCCAAGCGGTTCGTTGTGAAAAAGCATACCCACATATGTGTATATATATATATATATATATATATATATATATATATATATATATATATACATATATGTATGTATGTATGTATGTATGTATGTATGTATGTATGTGTGTGTGTGTGTGTGCCGCAATTCCCTCGCTCCCTCGATCTCTGCGAGAGTAAACACGAGTTAACGTACCACGACGCAATATTAGAGACGTAAAGCTCGAGAGGATGATTTTTTCTCGCTCTTATTTTATTTCGTGTTTTATTTCTATTTTCCTTTTTTTTCTCACTCATACGAAAGAAACGTACTCGCGGATCGGGTTTTTTTCAACACGCGACCACCTCTATACCTATATATTTGTTATATATATATATTAAGCAATTTATTATAAAACAATAAGTTTATATAAAAATATCAATTTTGCAATCTGTCCTTGCATAGAACAAGATATTTATTTCTCAAATATATATTCATATTCATTTATCTATTTTTTATATTAATATAATTATAAAGTTATATATTCAACTTTATAATAATATAAGCTTTTAAAAGTAATTAAATAAATGTTATTGTATTGATATATAAATTATATTGTCTCATAATCCAATTGCTACATGGGGCATTCCACGTCAAATCGACGTTTTCGAATTAAAAATATTTAAAGTCATCTTCGATATCGATCTTTAGTTGGTTTTGGAAAAAACACGAATTTTTTAAGTTCAACCATTCTGATTTTTCATTTTTCTCATGATAAAATATGGTGAATTTACCGTATTTTGCCTCAAGACCCATCATGGAAGGATTTTTTTTTCTATTTGTTCCCATATTGAACCTTTCTTTTCCTCGATTTTATTATAAATTTAGCTTTTTCCTACGATGACATGATTTTAAATGGTTGATTCCGGGATATTCGATACTGTGACATTATTGTATCGGAAAAATAAAATTTTGTAATATTGAAGAATCAAAATTTTCAATTGTCAAAAAAAAATCATACCACGATGGGTTTTGCGGCAAAAAAGCCAAATTTATCCCATTTTTTTTACGAAAAAGAAAATCGCAATTACAAAATGTTGAACTTTGAAAAAATCGCGTTTTTCAAAGTACAAATTCGAAGAAAAAAAACTAAAAATTTCGATCGAAGATGAGTTAAAATATTTTTTTAATATTTTTTTTCATAAAGTACATTGTGAAACAAAAAAAATTGAAAAAAGTCGTATTTGGACAATTTTTCAGAATGTTATGACCATTTGAAGAAAAAGAAACGTCGATTAAAGAAAAATCACTAAATATTTCCGCTGTCAAAAAAATTGAAACATATCACACAAGCGTTTTTCAAAAGTAACAATAACATATTCAAATTTCAGCGAAATCAAAAGGGGTAGGGTCTAAAAGTGGTCAATCTGACGTGGAATGCCCCATATATATATGATAATAAATTCAAATATTTATATAAAAAAATTATTATTCAAATTAATTTTCATAAATTCAAATACGAAAAGCAGTGTACGAAATTCGTCGCTCCCTCGCTCTCTCGTTATCACGACGCGTGTGCCATCATTACAGGGCAGTTGCGCAGGCACAAATGAGTAGCGCGAATAATCCCCGCAAGGATTCGGGCTACGACGGTGCGGCGAGCAGCGCTCTGATGCAAGAGACAACCGAAAGAAACTCGAGTCCGAATCCCCGTGGCGTTATCTCGGCGGCCTCGTCCTCGACCTCCTCGTCACCGCCGCCGTCGGTCTCGCGTTGCGGACCACCGAGCATAAGTTCACAGATTACGACGAAGAAGAACGGGAACGGGCCGAGCGCCAAGCAAGAGCTCAAGAGGCTCAAGAGCGCGACCGCACTTTTGCCACTACAGTTGGCTCGCAGTCCGAGCGTTCTCACCGTCACCGGCGGCTCGTGCAAAAAGAAGGACAAAAAGAACGCCACCGCCGGATCGAGATTCACCATATACAAGGCGAACAAGGCGAGCAAGAAGAAGCGGGAAAAAAGCTCGGCGAAGAAGGAGAGAAAGGCGACAAAAACCCTCGCCATTGTTTTGGGTAAGATTACTTTTGCCATTTTTTAAAATAGCTATTTTTTAGAATAACCATTTTTTAAATAGCCATTTTTTAAAATAACCATTTTTTAAATAGCCATTTTTTAAATAGCCATTTTTTAAATAGCCATTTTTTAAATAGCTATTTTTTTTAAATAACCATTTTTTAAATAGCCATTTTTTTAAATAACCATTTTTCAAAATATCCATTTTCAAAATAACCATTTTTTTAAAACGCTATTTTTAAAATAGCCATTTTGTAAAATAGCAATTTTTAAAATAGCTATTTTTTAAAATAGCCATTTTTAAAATGGCCATTTTTTTTTAAATCCATTTTTTTAATAGCAATTTTCCAAAATAGCCATTTTTTTAATAGTCATTTTTTTAAATAGCCATTTTTTAAAATCGCGATTTTTAAAATAGCCATTTGTTTAAATGGCCACAAAAAATAGCTATTTTTTATTTGAGGCTTATTTGGGTAGGGAGATCTTTCGATGGTGTCACGTGTTACCGGTTTAAAAAGTAGCCATTTTTTACTTCGCTCAGTTTGGGTAAGACCGTCTTTTGGTAACGCATCGCGTGGTAGTGCTCAGAAAAGTGGCCATTTTTTGGATTTGTTTGGATTTGATACCAGCCAAAAGTGGCTTTTTCGGTTTATTTGGGTAACGAGATCATCCGATGGTACGGCACGTGGTGCCGGTTGAAAAAGTAGCCAGTTTTTGCTTGGCTTTGTTTGGGTAAAACTATCTTTTCGCAAAAAAGTTGCCATTTGTTCGTGTTTTTTGGTAAGTCCATTTTTTTAAATAATACGTCACTTGGTACCAGTAAAAAGGCTAGCGATGTTCGTTTGGATTTGTTTGGGTAAGAGCATCTTTAGGTACCATGTCACGCTCAAAAAAGTGGCCATTTTTTGGCTTCTTCGAGTGAGGCTATTTTTTTTTAATCCGTCATCTGGTACCACTCGAAAAACCCGGATTTTTGAAATGTAAAATGATCTTCTGATGACACTCCATGTGGTAGCGCTCACAAACGTGGCCATTTTTGTTTTTTTAAGTAATGCCATTTTTTTTAAATAGTACGTCACGTGATACCACTTGAAAAACTAGCCATTTTCATTCGGATTTGTTTCTGTAAAACGATCTTTGGATAATACGTTTCTCGTACGAGCCAAAAAGTGGCCATTATTTCGTTTTCGACTTTCGATACATTTCCGGCGCCGACTCGATCGGTAATTTCCTCCAATGGACCAAACACTCCCACGATCTCCTCTCCCTTTTTGCTCTTCTGCCCAGGTGTCTTTCTCATATGCTGGGTGCCATTTTTTACGTGCAACGTGATGGACGCGCTTTGCGTGAAACTCGAGAGCGACTGTCAACCGGGGGTGACCGCCTTCATCGTCACTTCCTGGCTCGGTTACATGAACAGCTTCGTCAACCCCGTTATATACACCGTCTTCAATCCCGAATTCCGCAAAGCTTTTCGCAAGCTCATCAGCGTTTGAAGATGAAAGAGACGTTTTTCGTGACGTCGTCCGAGGAACAAGCGAGCGAACGTGCCGTGGCAGTATTAAGAGAGAAAGAGAGAAAGAGAGAGAGAGAGAGAGAGAGAGAGAGAGAGAGAGCGAGAGAGAGAGAGAGAGAGAGAGTAGGAAATACAATAAAAAATAGCAATGTAGAGCAATATTTATTTATTTATTTTGTTGCTCAATACGAATAGAGGGGGGGAGAAAAGAAAGGTATTATATATATATATATATATATATATATATGCTGGAATTTCAGTTCAGTAAAAGTCCCACGGTTTTCGCGATAAAAATCTGCGTCTGGTTTTTCGCATGCCATTTTTACAAATGATAACTTTTTGTGACCCGGTTTTTTCTTAACACTCTTGGTTATTTGTTTTATCTACAATAGTGTTCTTTTGAACCTTGAATGTTAAGGAAACTTTATGAAAAAAGATCTTATGCAGAATTTTCATACAAATCAATTCGAACATCTGACGTTTTCGAATAAAAAATATTTAAAGTCATCTTCGATATAAATTTTTAGTTTGGTTTGGAAAAAACACGAATTTTTCAAATTTCAAACATTATGATTTTCGATTTTTTTCCCTGAAACATATGATGAATTTGACCGTTTTTTGTCTGAAGACCCATTGTGGTAAGATTTTTCGTTCTATTTTTTTCGAAATTGAGTATTTTTTCCCTCGATTTTATTCTAAACTTAGCTTTTTCCTATGATGACATAATTTTAAATGGTTGATTCTATGATATTCAATAATTCGTGTATAATCTTAACACACTTGAAAAGTTTTCCAATCATTTTCAATCATTGTAGCTCCGAATTAAAATACTAATCGTGAAATTTCTGAACAAAACATTGGTCTAAAGGGAATAGTATACTGCAATTGTTTTAAGTAATGGGATGTATTCATTGACATTATTGCATCATAAAAAAATAAATTTTGAAATATTGAGGAACTAAATTTTCAACTCACAAAAAATGAAAGATAAAAAGATCGAACCACGATGGGTTTTGCGGCAAAAAAGGCTGAATATATTACATTTTTTTTACGAAAAAAAAAATCGCAAATAAAACATGACGAACTTTGAAAAAGTCGTGTTTTTCAAAGTACAAATTCGAGAAAAAAAACTTAAAATTTCGATTGAAAATGAGTTAAAGTATTTTAGAAATTTTTTTTTTTCATAAAGTACATCTTAAGACGAAAAATTTGAAGAAAAGGTCTCACGTGGTCAATTTTTCAGAAAGTTATGAACATTTGAAAAAAAAAACGTCGATTAAAAAAAATCACTACATATTTCCTCGGATTTTTATATTTTATGTGTATTAAGGAAACTTCATGAAAAAGATCTTATGCACAATTTTCATGCAAACCTATTCGAACATCTGACTTCGATAGCCTGCGGTGTAAAAAAAATGTACTACGCACATCGTGCCAAGTATTCCAAAAAGTTGCTTAGTTGTTGTCGATTCGTATCATTTGTAGAAGAAATGGCATTCAAAAAACCAAAAGCAGATTCTTTTTTTCAAAAAAATAACACGTAGCCAAAAATATCGAAAACCGTGGGAATTTTACTAAACTGAAATTCCAGCATATAGGACGTAATCTGACCTATCGACAGTTGCAGGATTTCCCATTCAAAACAGGACACCCTGTATATATATTGATGAAATAATTTAATGATATATATATATATATATATATATATATATATATATATGTATATAATTAAATTATTTCAGGCCCACGTAAATTTGAGCATTGATGAAAATCCGAAAAAAAAAGGTTTTCGAAAAAAATAATTATACATATTGTATATATCGTTTTTTTTGTTGGCGATTTTGCTATATACATATAAAAATACAATAAGAACAAAGTTTCTCCAAAATGGTGACATTGTATGACCCGAAAGGCAAGACGGAAAATCGACGAAAAAATTAAGGAAAAAAAAACATATCATTGGGGCGATATTTCCAGAAGCGATCGGAAGATGAATAAAAAAATGTAGAATTAAATATTTCGGAGGCAATAAGGCTCGTCAAAATGCAAAGTGGCATTTCTTTTCTTCCACTTGATTTTTTTCGTCTCTGTTTCTTTCGAATGTCAAGCTGACGAATCCTTCAGGCTCAAGGGGGGACACGAGTGCGCAAAAGAAACCGACAAACGAAAAATCGTCGTAGAAAGTGCCGATGGCGAAACAGTCGAAGGGAAGAAGCCAAAAAAAAGAAAAGAAAAAACCGAATCCTTCAATCGTGTGCGAAGAAAAAAAGGGGTAAAAAATGGAAAAATGGGATGAAAAAAAGGTGAAAAAAAATCACTCACTTATACTCGAAAACGACGCAATAGGACATTTCTTACCAACCTCGCGTAAGGATCGCTGTATTTTTCTAACCTCATACGTTTCCCTTCTGTAAATACCTATAAATACGTGGACAAAAAAAAACGAGTATATTATTATCGATCGTGCGAGGGTACGAAAACCCCAAATTGACACGTACTCGAACGTTGCACTCTCGCAGCGAATATACTCACTGTAAATACAACAGCAAAAAAAATAGAACATTCGTCACGAGCGATTGATGGATTGGACATTTTTTTTGCGATCGTTCGTCTTCGTCGTCCTTTTTTCTTCAACGCGGCGAAACGATACCGGGGAGAGTTACCGTAAATTCCACAGAGCCCCGGAATTTTGGAAATTCACACCGACTCGCAAGGCGACTTGAATCCGGTCATTTTTCCATCCACTACAAAACAAAACAATTTTGCCATTTTTTGACATGCGAAGTACATGCAAAAAAATTACTTTCCTTAATTTTGAATGTGAGAATGTGAAGAAGCAAAAAATTTCGAAAATTCTTTTCCCTGTGGAAAAGGAAGAAAAAATGTCACCAACGATTCGACTCGCCACACACACATATATATGTATATATGCGAAAGTACACGAGAGACCCCGAGAAACGACGTGTACAGAACGACAAAAAAAAATAAGGTTGTAAAAATTGTGTACGATGGATGAAAAAAAATCCTTGTTTTTCCGCATTACGATCTATGATGGTCTATACAGGGCATAGAATGTAAGCAATTTTTTTTGCTTATTCATATATATATATATATATATATATATATATATATATATATGAAAAGCGGTATAATGAAGATGATTCAATTACGAACGTAAAATTGAGTCTGGCATAAAAATAATTTGCAAAGTGCCGAACGCTGACACTTGATTGTACTATAAAAAAAAACACACACACACACACTCGAAAAACAAATGAAGAGTGAAGTAGGCTAAAGATAGAATTTAAAAAAAATTGTCGCGTGTAGACTACAGGCTCAATAACCTGACGTAATACTCACACAGGAGCGATTCGACGGAGGTTTCTCGTGGCGAATTATTGCACGGAGAGGCTTGAGCAGAGCATATTTTTTTTGGATTTTTTTTCGCCGCTCCACCCATGGACACAATTGTTGAAATGAATAAAAGAAAAGAAGAAGAAATGACGAAAAAACAACAAGACACGAGGCAAATTAAAAGAAACGAGAGAAATGAAAGTCCATTGCATTTTTATTGACCCCTCATTGTCGGCAGTCACGAAATGTCAATCCTGTTTCCCCTTCACCAAAAATCGGCGTTATTTTTTCAGGTCGAAACATCTCCGTGTGACGAAGATATCGATTTATCGAAGAAAAAAACTACCTCGATCAATTTGATTTATTTTTGTACCTGTTGATCGATTTTATTCATTTTTTGTAATTGTTAATCCATTTTTTTTATACTTGTTCATGAAATTTATTTCATTTTCAACTTGTTAATCAATTTATGTATTTTTGTATTAGGGTATCGATTTTCATATTTTTTATACTCGATAATCAATGTTGTGTATTTTTTAGACTGCCCTGATGATCATTTTTTTACACTGATGTCTTCAAGAATTTTTCTAATATTTTAGTCTGACTACTCACATCAGTCAATTTTATTTATTTTTCACACTGACTTGTAAATCAATTTCACTTATTTTTGAGACTGCCTTGTTGAACAAATTGTTTTACACTGACGTCTTGACGATTTTTATTCATATTTTACTTTGACCTCACAGTGAATTTTATTTATTTTCTATACTTGTTAACTTTTCATATTAACTATTCTATACTCGTTAACGAATTTAAAAAAATGTTAACTGACTTGTCAGTCAATTTTATTTATACTTTATACCGACCCGTTAATCAATTTCATTAATTTTTTATACTTACCTGCTAATCAGTTTTGTTCATTTTTCATACTGACTTGTAAATCAATTTTGTTTATTTTTTCTACTGACCTGCTAATCAGTTTTTTCAATTATTCATACTGACTCGTCAGTCGATTAAATTTATTTTTTAAACTGACTTGTTAATCAGTTCTATGAATTTTTATATTGAGTTGTGCATGAATTTAAATAATTTGTTCCCTAGAGAGAGCGAGAGAGCGAGAGAGACAGATCCAAAGTACATTTTCTTTCTCAAGTTTATTAATTCACTACACAACAATATTTAAATTCTAAATCGATATATATATATATATATATATATATATATATATACACAAATATGTATGAATGTTAACTGACTTGTCAGTCAATTTTATGTACACCTTACAGTGACTTGATATTCATTTCTATTAATTTTTTCTACTGACCAGCTAATCAGTTTTGTTAATTTTTTATATTGACTCTTTTATGAATTTGAATAATTGTTTTCCTAGAGAGTGCGAGAAAGCGAGAGAGACAGATCCAAATCATATTTTCTTTCTCAATTTTATTAATTCACTACACAACAATATTTAAATTCTAAATCAACATATATATATACACACAAATATATATGAATGTTAACTGACTTGTCAGTCAATTTTATGTACACCTTACACTGACTTGATATTCATTTTTATTAATTTTTTCTACTGACCAGCTAATCAGTTTTGTTAATTTTTTATATTGACTCTTTTATGAATTTGAATAATTTTTTTTCCTATAGAGTGCGAGAGAGCGAGAGAGACATCTGTCAAATCACATTTTCTTTCTCAATTTTATTAATTCACTACACAACAATATTTAAATTCTAAATCAACTCATATATATATATATATATATATATACAAATACATCGCAAACAACGATTGCACGAAGAGGCTCGAGTGCTCAGAGTTAAATAACAAGATTGAAGAGTGCCTCGACTGAGTTTGAATGCAATTTGTGACAATGAAAGGATTCCAGGGGACGTCGAGGTTGAGAATGGCAGCCGGCACCGTCGACGATCAGGAAACAAAGTAGGTAACAAGCTTGTTGCGTCGACTAATTTGCGCGCTCGTAATTTCGGTCTGTAAGTTGGTGCAGAGTTGCGAAGCGAAAGAGTGGGTAACCGCGTCCTTGTCTAGGAGCCGAGCGCTTGAGAATGGCAGTATTCGTGTGAAGCGACAGAACGTCAGTGCGCTCAGCGAGGGTTGAATCGTCGAAGGAGCAAATGCCTCGAAGCCTCTTGGCGAAGAAAAGCATTCGAGCTTCGATTGTTGTGCTCCAAGGGGGTCGAATGTTGTGCCGTGCGAAGATACGAAATTCAATATCATCGCCATGTCTGATAAGCGAATTCATATCGTCGCGAAGGACTGGGAAGTGCTTTAAGATCTCGTCGCGAGGTTCTATGGAGGATCCATCGTGAGTCACCCTTCCGCAAGCCTCCCCCTTTAGGTATCTCCACGGTTATCTTCGTGCACAATGCTCGGTGATCCTTTTGATTACGATTCATGCTCTCGAGAGCTTGCTCCCGGAATTTCACACGGTCTTGCACAAGGTAGAAAAGCGAACGTCAGTACTATCAGGCAATGAAGACCCTTTTGAATTTCCCTCAACAGGATATATCCGGCTTGCCTGGAACTTCGTAATTTTCCAATAGAACAAATATAGTTGCTCGAAAAAGTCCAATGATTTTTCCCTCCAAAGTTCTCGAGTCGAATTCCCACGGGAAATTCGTGGCCAGCTTTCAATATTAATCCCGAACTCGAAGTACGAACTTTCGTTTCGTTCCTCATGTAAATTCGATTCGTGTTTCGAGGCCGTAAAAGTCGAGGGGGATGATCAAAAGCTCCCTCAGCCAGTCTTGTGCTTTTTGTCTCTCTCTCTCTCTCGGCCGGATATCCTACAATCGCCAGAGGGATTGTCCAAAGGGAACCTACGAATCCGTATGAAGAATTGATAACCGTGAAAAGTGAAGCTGGACCGAGTTGACAAATTGATGTTGCTAGGAGTGTGGTGGAGAAGCAGTGGAGCTCACCTTAGTGAAGGTTGAGGGTCCTAAATTTACCGATGTTCCTCTAGAGCCGTCTGCACTGCCGGTTATAGCGCTGTAGTCGATGCCACCGAAGCCTCCGAGTTGAAGCTGCAGGCCTGAAAGCAGTTGATGCAGTGACATCCGATTGGACACCCCAAGTGGAATCTTGACGGTCTTCGACTTACCCTGGTTGAAGGCTGCGTTATTCGTCTGCTGCGGTTGGCCCAGGTTGCCGTAGTGTCCCAGCTGCGGGAGAAACTCGTTGGATGCGAACTGCCTCAATGGTTGATACTGGTTAGACTGAAGTGCCGTCAGCTGATGGTCGATCGGAGAATACCGAGTCTCGCGATCCAGTTGGATCAAATTGCTGGCGAAGTTGACCGGCTGTACGTTCTCGGCTGGGTCGAAAAAAAGAGCGGACTAGTCAGAGACTTGGTTGATGGGCAATTGCTGGTCAGCTGATGAGCTTGATCAACGTACAGGCGTAGCCGTTGAGGTTGAGGCCCGGGTTGCTTGAGCTTAGAAATGGTACTTTGGAGACAGCAGGACTCGAGACGTAGTTGACTGTTGGCGCGGGTCGTATGCTCGAGAGACCGGAAATCTTCAATTCCGGTAGAACAGTGTACTTGGGCGCTTGATGATGCTGTACGAGGGGCAGAGATTGTATCTGGTTGAAAGTAGTCTCCGCTTGCGGTGAGCTCCTAAAGGTGTATCGAATCTTCGGCTCCTCGGGTACTCGGTACTTGAATACGTAGTTCACGAGGGCCTCTGGAACTTCCGGTCTCGTTTCACTTGGGAAATAGGAGCTTGATGTCACCACTGCGTTCATTGCTTGCCTGGAAATCAAACGGCACACTGCAATCAAATGGGTCAAAGTATCTCACTATCCGTTTATCCCTCTGCTAGTTTCTCTCTTTCCTTTCGACCCCCGAGACTCTGAATTCTTAACGAAACACGCCAGACTGGCTTGGTAGCTTTTCGCCTCCGGGAAACCCTTGACGCTTGATCTTGGAATGTGCCTCCGGAGACTTCGGTCATTGGCTCGGCCGCCGCAGTTAACTCGAGCAAAGCGGGGCTTTCCATGAATCTTGGATGGACAGCTTTGTTCGCCTTTCCAAAACTTGGGGCAGGTGGCAAAGTTACCACCGGATGTATCGAGCGATCGGTGAAGAGAGAAAGACATAGAGGGAAAAGCCAGGTAAATGTTACGGACTTGGTGGCTTGAAGAGAATTGGATGTAGGCCCGTTGGCATGATGCACACTGTTGTCCGTGTCTACTCTGATCCCCATCGATGCACTCGAGGTCGCTGCTGGACCGGAGGTGAAAAGCACTTTGGGTGTAACGCTCGTATCACCGGAAGTTGAACTGGTAACCGCGTTGGGGTTTCCACTGCTCGATGCTCCATCAACCAGCTAAAAGCAATTTGGAGAATTAATGTCCGTACCACCCTTCGGCTCTCCGCTTTTCCCTCTCGAGCTTACGGACGCACATTTTCGTTGGTCCGCTGTTGGGTACGCGTCAACGCGTTGCCCGATGTCGATTGACTGGGCGTGGAGCCAACGTCAGGTGCCAAAGTGACGGATATGTGACTGCTCGTGATTGACGACTGGACATCATTGGGGGACGTAGTTTCCTGCGTGTTGGACTTGAGATAGTTGGGTGATTGGGTGGAGGCGGTTGACATATCCGTTATCATCATTCCAGTCGACAGTCTCGGAGGATTGTTCTCCAGTGGCAAAACGGATGACGGTATGGAGGCGTAACCCAAACCGTGATTGCCTGCGCTCGAAAAGACCGCCACTAGAGACTGGACAGGTCGGCAATGATGGGGGGGGGGGGAAATTGGTAATTGCGGAACTCACCGTAATGTAGGTAATTGGAGTGACCACCGTAGGAGAGAGGTTGACGATCTTGGTTGAAGCGATGCTGAGCCTCGGCTAAGCCTCGACTCTCTTGCGTGGAGAGTAACTCGTCCTTGAAGGTCCTGGATTCTTCACGAAAGGGTCTAGGCTCGTTTCTCAGCGGTGCCGAATCCTGCCTGAAGGGTCTTTCCTCCCTGAATTCGAATGGCTCGTCTCTGAAGGACTTGACATCGTTTCTGAACGGTCTAAAGTCATCGCGAAAGTGTCTGGGTCCGTCGTACGATCGGATCTCATCTCTGAAGGGTCTGGGCTCGTAAGGTCCATCCCGGAAAGTCCTCACGTCGTCCCTGAAGGGTCTCTGCTCCTCTCTGAAGGGTCTCTCCGAGAAATGTCCAGGCCCGTCGCGCAGCAATCCCTCTCGATAGATCCGCTCATCCCTGAAGGTCCTGCGCTCATCGTTGTAGCCACGATTCTCGTCCTTGAAGGCTCGTGCCTCGTCCCTAAAAGGGCCAGCCTCGTTCTCGTTGAACGGCCGAATTTCTTCCTTGAATCCCTCCCTGGCTTCGTCCTTGAGGCTGGCGCGTGGATCATCGCGGAAGATTCGGGTCTCCTCGCGTCCGGCGAACGGCGGACGATAGTCGCGAAACGACTCGGTACGATAGGTTTGGTGTCCAGGCGGAGTTCCCGCCTCGCGGAACGATCTCGGCTGCTCGCGATACGGCAAATCTTGATGAATTCTCGATCCCCCAAAGCTACGGAAGTCAACGGCGAAGCCGGGCGTAGTCTCTCGGAGGCCACTGACGAGGGTGGTCGTCGCGACCAGGATCATCTGCCGTCAATGAACGCTCGTTTGGGTTTGCTTGAAGACACGTCAGGTGGCTTCGACACGTCTTGTCTGCTGATACTCACCAGACTCTTCATCCGTTCTGCCTCCTTTGTTCTCTATCTAGCGAAAAAAAAACAAAGTCCACGATGTCTTCAACAGACCTCTGTCACCGGACGTTTGCACCGGCAACTTGGAAACTTTCTGTGTCCGATAAATCGACCAACGCAAGTTTATATAGGCGCTATACTCTCGATTTCTTCCACCCGTTTGTTCCCTCCAGATCGGCGGTCCTCGTCATTCATTCCCACTGCGTCGGAAAACGTCTTTTTTGCGGCTCCGTAGAAGCGAAGCGGGCAAAAAGCAAGGCGAGGCCGCGACACACCCGGCTCCGAGATCCATACGATTCAATGACCCCTTCCCACCGTGTCATCGATAGCCCACCGGCTGGACCAGTTCCAGGCTGCGGAACCGGATAGCGACGAGCGTTCCTCTTCCGTCGTTGCTCGTCGCTCCTATCACCTCCGGGGAAAAGCGACAACCGCGACACGAATATCCACCTTCCAGACAAAACCTGGTGGAACATTGATGTTTATCGGATTTGCAAATAGACCCAGTTCCGTGCACATCTCGTCCCTACGCGTTTGCGGACCGGCCACACGAATGTCCAGACTCCGCTGTTGGAGGTGACGATTGCTTGACCACAAAACAGTCCACCTTTCGATTCACCGTCAGTTCGGGTCAACCCCCAAACTTTTTTTTCGACGGAACATCTTAAGGCGTTACCCCCACTTGTAGCGCAAAAAAGGCCTTTTCGTGAATTTTTTTAAAGAAAACTATAAAACTTTTTTAATCGATCAATATACCATCTTAAAGAATACATCTTGAAGAACTTTCGGTAATTTTTTTATTGAAAAATATTACATTGTTTAGTGGCAAATGGCCGTCAATGAAATAATGTTTTTATATACACGGTTTGCGGTGACCAACATTGCGGCGAAGTGGATCATCTGAAAAAAAAATGCGGATGGACTTAGTCAAATATAAGTATAAACTAGTCTTAGATCGAAGGATTTTAAAAAATATTCATTTTTCACAAAATGGCGGACAGTCAAAGTTAATGGTTCGATTTTAACGAAAAAAACGGCCGTTTTTTGGCTATAAAACGGCCATTTTTTTCGAAAAAAAATCGAACGATTAAAGACTACATTTTTATGTATTAAATAAGCCTGCAAAATTTCAAGAAGATCGGTTCATTAGTGTTCGAGTAATCTTGGTCACCGACTTCAGAAATGCCATTTTGAGAAAAACGCGTTTAAAGTTTCAATTTCAGTTTACACGAAGAAAATATTTTTTTTGTAAACTTACATAGAGTCATCTATTTCGGGCCCATACAGAAGTATGGGCCCGGATACTTATACTTCAAAAAAATGCAATAAAAAAAATCGATTTTTTCAAAATCGCAAGTGGGGGTAACCCCTTAAGGCCTTATATCACTCTAGAGGCCGAAAAATAGGCTTTTTGGGTTTTTTTTCAGAAAAACTACAAAATAAATCGAGATTACAAAAACGGTGTTTATCATACATATCAGTGACTGTATACAATAATGTTTTTTAAGCGATTAGTTTTAAAATGGCGGCTGTGCAGCGTTTTTGCGATGACGTCTTCGTTTTTCCAGAGTCCACGGCCGGACCAACAGCTCCTGTAATTTTTTAATTATAATGAGCCAATGAATTTTTTTCGATTATATATAATAACTGCTATAGAAGTACGTAGCATTTTTCGATATATTGATGTTTGGCCAAATGGCGCACTTCAAAGGAGAAAGTGAAAAATTTGCCTAAAACATCGTCGGATAATTGTTAATAACAAATGAACTATGCAATATAAAAAAAATCCTACGTACTTCCATAGACAATGTATTTTTCAAGATATATTCAACAGTTCAAGTGAATCAGTTGAAAATTGTTTGAGTTATGTTTCCGGCCAACTTAAAAAATGCAGTTTTGAGACAAACGCGTTTGAAGTTTTGAGTAGCTCGCTGCGGACCAGGCGGCCTTGTACTAAAATTCGAAAATCGAGTACTCAGAGATTTTTCCCGGCCATGATCTTTTGCGACTTCATTTTTGAGGTCCTAGGGGACCATTAAAAAAAATTAAAAAATCGATTTCTCGAAAATTCTAGAGCGGCCTAACCCCTTAAACCGCCAACTGTTTGCAGAGATATTTTTACCTCGACTATGATTCTCAACTTGCTCCTCACCAAGATTCCACATCCTTCCAACGATGCTGCCTCTATACGGATCCATTTTTCGATTCACCTCCAGTTCTGGTCAACCCTCAACCAATTTTTTCGACGGTACATCTTAAACCGCCAGCTGTTTGCAGAGATGTCTTTGCCTCGACTGTGATTCTCAACTTGCTCCTCACCAAGATTCCACATCCTTCCAACGATGCTGCCTCCATACGGATCCATTTTTCGATTCACCTCCAGTTCTGGTCAACCCTCAACCAATTTTTTCGACGGTATATCTTAAACCGCCAGCTGTTTGCAGAGATGTTTTTGCCTCGACTGTGATTCTCAACCTGGTCCTCAGCAAGATTCCACATCCTTCCAAGGATGCTGCCTCCATATGGATCCATCTTTCGATTCACCTCCAGTTCTGGTCAACCCTCAGCCAATTTTTTCGACGGAACATCTCAAACCACCAGCTGTTTGCAGAGATGTTTTTGCCTCGACTGTGATTCTCAACTTGCTCCTCAGCAAGATTCCACATCCTTCCAACGATGCTGCTTCCATATGGATCCATTTTTCGATTCACCTCCAGTTCTGGTCAACCCTCAACCAAATTTTTCGACGGAACATCTCAAACCACCAACTGTTTGCAGAGATATTTTTGCCTCGACTGTGATTCTCAACTTGCTCCTCAGCAAGATTCCACATCCTTCCAACGAAGCTCCATACGGATCCATACCGGTTCGACTCCATTGAGTTATTACCGAGTCGCACCAGCACCCCCGGAGCATGAAGAATGATCACGCGTGGGCATCAGGAATCTCCAGGCAATCAAAATTAGAGTTCGCAGCCTCTTCGCGTGGCTGCTCTTGGCAGAGGGCCCTCAATCTGATCCAAAGCCACTCAACAAAAAGTACAACCGGATCCGTATCTTCCGAGGCAATTTCCGTTGCAGCCACGCCATTCGGCGGTCGTTGTCGTTCATCGTGGAATAATAGGTCCGCAGGTAGAATTTAGGAAGAGCCCAACGGTGTATCACGTTCGCGAGTCGTTACGCGGCGAGGCTCTTGGATGAGGTCCGTAAAGCTGGCTTGGGAAAGCAGCTGGCTGAAGGGAATGAGGTGACACAGCCGGGGGTTGCAAAGATGGTGTCTGTGGGTGGGTGTGTGTGTGTACGAGGAGGTTTGCGATGGTTGCCACGCTAGGTAAACTTCTGATGTTTGCCTTTTAGTTGTACGGAGGAGAGAGCACCACCGGTGGGGCTCTTATCGCGATGAAATATGGGGTGGTTTTAGGAATCGGTGGCGGGCTACCTCTTGCTATCCTCGTCAGCTTCGGGGCAGACTCGGGTTTCTCCGAGAGGGACGAGAAGACACCGTGAAGCAGCGTCACCCACGTATCCGTGTGTACGTACACATGATAACGAAGAGCATAAACCTGGCGAGAGAGGACCGATCATCCGTGACAGAATGTACGAGCCATGAAGTCGTACGACTACCGACGAGGTTGCTTCGTCGTACAAGCCTGCTAGGGACAACACCGTAAAAGCGTGACACTCCCCGGGCGCTCTTTGTCCCTCGTGCCAGCTCGTTGAACGCCGGTTCTCTTGGAGACTGATGTCCTATCTCGGCTCCAATGAGCTCTTCGCTTGATTTCACCGTCATCTTTCGATCCATCTTTCGTACGCCGCTGACTCACGACCCGCCCGTTTGTTTACAGTTTCACGGAGACTCAAGAGCGAAGGTGTTGACACGCTTTTGCCCTTGGCCCTTTTGGATCGTCGGAAATTAACGCGACAAAGCACATCGCAAAATACAAACGTTGGGACAACTCGCCAAGGTCACGTTCTTAGGGGCCCACCTCCGGTCAACGTTTTCCTCACCCACTCCTCCGACGGATAAACACGACTCGAAAGTTCGAAATTCCCAGGGCGAAATCCACAACCGGAGAACTTTGCGTGTCGGCAGGTGGGCGGGCGGTTTAAGGGGCTATACCCGTGTGAACGCGGAAAATTTGGGTGGTTTTTGGGAATTTTTTGGAAGACAAGTACTCAATTAAATTTTTCGGAAAATTAAGAATATATTTGGCTATATTTGACCTATATTACGTAATTTTTTCGTAGAAAAATATTGACATCCAAGCGAGATGCGCTGCCTTCGAAGGCGCCAAAAAAAAGTTCCTCCACTGCTGACATGATTCCGATTGAGTAGCTGAAACCGAAAAAGGAAAAAATGTCGTGAAACTGTACAATGACGTGGGTTTTTCGAAAAATATCGAAATCTGACAAAATGGCGTAGTTATGAAAACAGTACGTTTTCTTGCCTATAAAATGGTCGTTTTTTTCAATGCCTGATTTTTGCAAGATGAAATTATTAGAGATACGGCCTTGATTCTTTTACAGGATATTCTTGAAAGTGTAAACTGTCGAAAAAGGCAAAAAAAAATCGATTTTTTGAAAGTGTCACATTGGTATAGCCCCTTAAGGAACTCGCGTGAGGCACTCGGTTCGGAGCGGACCTTTCGCGGATCAGACACGGCCCTTAACTTAATCCGAGCTTATGCGGAGAGATTTCGTGAGAAATCCACTTTAAAGTCCTCGCCGAGGAAACTTTTGATTGAGCGAGAAAGAAAGGGAGCGAAACACTCTCGGAGAAATTATTGTCCGGCATAACTTTTCTCCTTTGTTTCATCTCGAAGTAGCGATCATTAAAAAGGACTGCTCACTCATTTTTTTTTGCTCCTCGGACGCCTCGAGAGCCTCGGAGAAAAAAACGATACGGAAAGCTCGACGGCTTTTGGATTTTTTTTCCACGGACGAATCGAAGGCTCGAATGACGCCCGTTGATTGGATATTCCGCTACGGAATGAAACGGAAGGAGATAATCTTCTTTGAACGCGCACCATGCACAAGGGGAATTTTCTTCAAAGCCCTGTCAATTTTTTTTTTTCGCCGGAAGGCTCCCACCGTCCGGGATTTTGTACGCAAGAAAAATAATCCTCTCTCGCTGCAGCTTGACCGTCACCTCGAAGCGAAAATCTCTCGTATACGAATTTTCAATTCAATTCTCCGGCGGATTTTTCGTCGGGGATTTTTTTTTCATCCCCTCGAAAGCTTCGTTGCCTCGTTTGAATGTAAAAAATCGGAAATAACGTAGTTATTTTTGGGGAATACTGAAAATTGTTTTTTTTTTTCATGGAGAGGCGAAGGTAGGGGGTTGTGATTCTCTCGTTTCTCTATTTCTCTCGTCACGTCCTCATTTTTTACCGGGAGAATGCGTAGCGGAAATATATCAAGGAATTCCGTGCGCATATATAGGAGATGGCTTCGCCAGCTGGCGCGTCCGAGACCTTTTTCTTCCTCTGCTCCGCAATCAAAGGAGGCGTACACTTTTATTTTAAAAACAACCATTACGCATAATTTATGAGAATAATAATTATCATGACTCCGGTAAAAAAAATAATTTTACAAAAATCACATCCCCGTTTTTTTATTCCTGAATATTCGGTATTTTCAAAAATATATGCCACGGCTTTGTGAAATATATTTCTCGGACCCGATTTTTCGATACGAGACAATATAGAAGTTTCAGTCCTCAAAAAAATAGAATTGAGAAAAAAAAAATATTTATAAACTAATGTTTATTAGATAATGAATTAATTACTAATTGAAAAGGCTATTTATTAAACTCAAGTTTTACTGACAAAAATTGTTTTTTTTTAGTACTTTTTTCAATTACTATATCTCGTTGTCCATTATTTTTCCAACGCTAGAGAGGAATCTGGGAAAGGTCAAGATCGCGATCTTTCTTGGCGAAGATCGGCGAGGAAAAGAAACATCGTGGCAAGTGCAGCGGCGAACTGGAAAAATCCGGTCTCGGTAGAATCCAGACACTTTCACGCCTAATGAGTTTTGTCGAAGAAGGAGAAGTGGTTGCAGTCGCGTTAACTCGATCACTGAACTCGACTTCTTTGTCCGCCGGATTTTCTTTTCCTTTTTTTTCAATTCTTCTTTCTCTAATTGTTCGCCGTCTAAGAATGGGACGATCAATACTGAAATAATCGCAAGGGAAGAGAGAGAGAGAGAGAGAGAGAGAGAGAGAGAGAGAGAGAGAGAGAGAGAGAGAGAGAGAGTAATTAATTAATTATCTAATAAACATTAACAAATATTGATAACATGAATAAACGTTAATGAATATTAATAAAAATTAATGAAAAATAATAAACATTAATGAATTCATAAATTAATAAACAAACTCTCGTAGTAATTAATTAAATAGTCAGTCCCTTTAAGGCGTTACCCCCACTTGTAGCGCAAAAAAGGCCTTTTTCATGAATTTTTTAAAAGAAAACTACAAAACTTTTTTAATCGATCAATATACCATCTTAAAGAACACATCTTGAAGAACTTTAAGTAATTTTTTTATTGACAAATATTACATTGTTTAGTGGCAGATGGCCGTCAATGAAATAATGTTTTTATATACACGGTTTGCGGTGACCAACATTGCGGCGAAGTGGATCATCTGAAAAAAAAATGCGGATGGATTTAGTCAAATATAAGTATAAACTAGTCTTTAATCGAACGATTTTAAAAAATATTCATTTTTCACAAAATGGCGGACAGTCAAAGTTAATGGTTCGATTTTAACGAAAAAAAACGGCCGTTTTTTGGCTATAAAACGGCCACTTTTTTCGAAAAAAAAAAATCGAACGATTAAAGACTACATTTTTATGTATTAAATAAGCCTGCAAAATTTCAAAAAGATCGATTCATTAGTGTTGGAGTAATCTTGGTCCCCGACTTTAGAAATGCCATTTTGAGAAAAACGCGTTTAAAGTTTCAATTTCAGTTTATACGAAGAAAATATTTTTTTTTGTAAACTTACATAGAGTCATCTATTCCGGGCCCATACAGAAGTATGGGCCCGGATACTTATACTTCAAAAAAATGCAATAAAAAAAATCGATTTTTTCAAAATCGCAAGTGGGGTTAACCCCTTAATAACGAAGTCTGTGAATTATTTCCTAGTTATTTTTTTAAAGACTGAAACTCCTGTATTGTCTCGTATAAAAGAGAGAGAGAGAGAGAGAGAGAGAGAGAGAGAGAGAGAGAGAGAGAGAGAGAGAGAGAGAGAGAGAAAGAGAAAGAGAAAGAGAAAGATTGCAACAATAACAATAAAAATTTATTTTCTACATAAAAAATCGAGACGATATTAAAAATAAATCGTTTTTGGATATTTCCATCGATCTAAAATGTCTCATATCACAAATTCATTGCAATTAAATTTTGTTCGCCTCACAGTAAGTTTTCCCATCGCCATTAAAATGCAATTTCCATAAATGTGATATTGCCACTTAAAAAAAGCAGCATGCGATTAAGCCTTTTTTTCAAAATAATGGACATGGCTTATCGTTCGATCCGGTCGGGCTTTAAAAGTAAATTAAAGTTAAAAAGGGGAACATCGAGGCTTTATCGTTGAACGGTACAAGATTTCTTCTTCGGGGAAATTCGCCCTCTGTTTCGAAAATCTCCTTTTAATTGTCCTAATAGCTTAGCGTTCTCGAGCTCGAAACTTTTCTTTTGTTCAAAAGCGAGAGACAGAGAGATTTATATCCGAGCGATCGTTAAATATACGATTCTCGTTGAAGCGAAAATAAAAAAAAACGTCACGTTCAATCCTTTTACGTTTCGTGCGTTGCTGCGTCGTTAACGAGACTTCGGAACCATAACTTTAACGATCTTTGAAAAAAGGAGAAAAAAAATGGTCGCAACGGCGGATAAAAAATTGGGGGATATCGGAATATGCGAATCGCCCGCTCGAGGCGGGGGATCGAAAAGCGAAAGTTCGCCTGTACAGTTTAGAGGGAGATTACGTTTGAAAAAAATCGTTAATCCAGGTACAACCGGTTGGAAAAAAAGAAGACGAAATAAACGTGTGCTACAAATTGACGTCGAAAGCGCCCGTTTTTTTCGTCGATTCTCGCTGAATTATCAACCCCTCGAATATTGTCGAAATTCGCCTGCCCCCCGGGAGATTACAGCTCCATTAAGGGGTTATGCCCAGTTGTAAAAGTCGAAAAATCACTTTTTTCAAAAGCAATATATTTTGACGGTGTGTCATATTATATGTGTTGTCGAAAAATGTCAAGGCGATCGAATCAAAATTGACAGATTTAGAAGCTGTCATGTTGACGCCCGTCGAAACGCTTGGAACGTCGTTCGAAACTTTAAGGCGTTACCCCCACTTGCAGCGCAAAAAAAGGCCTTTTTCATGAATTTTTTAAAAGAAAACTACAAAACTTTTTTAATCGATCAATATACCATCTTAAAGAACACATCTTGAAGAACTTTCAGTAATTTTTTTATTGAAAAATGTTACATTGTTAAGTGGCAAATGGCCGTCAATGAAATAATGTTTTTATATACACGGTTTGCGGTGACCAACATTGCGGCGAAGTGGATCATTTGAAAAAAAATGCGGATGGATTTAGTCAAATATAAGTATAAACTAGTCTTTAATCGAAGGATTTTAAAAAATATTCATTTTTCACAAAATGGCGGACAGTCAAAGTTAATTATAGATTAAACGAACTTACCAAGTGAAGTTCGATCATAATTGTATGAGCGCCTCTTCCGAAGTGATCAAGGATCGTAGTACCCCCCTCTCAGTCCCAGTGTCCACCATTTTAAAGCTCAAACAAGCGACGCGCGTGTCGCCGCCGTCGCCGCCCTTCTGGATCATTCTTCAAAGCTGTGCCACGGTGGAACCGTGGTTGTGCCGTAACTTCTCGGGGGAGAAGGGTCTAATTGTAACGTAGACCTAGGTTCGAGGGCGGGAGTGATCACTTCGGAAGAGGCGCTCATACAATTATGATCGAACTTCACTTGGTAAGTTCGTTTAATCTATAATTGTATTTCGCGCCTCTTCCTCGTGATCAAGGATCGTAGATGTTTAAAGTCTAGTTACGGCACCTCGAATAGTGACACCAGAAAAAAGACTTGGACTTTTTATTGTCATCCTGGTTTACACGCGGTTAACCGATACGAAAATCGTTAACAATTGTTCTCTGCTATTTCTATAGCGATTCTAATACCGCTTTTGCAAACACGTTACAACTTTTCACTATTTCTCGATCATAAAATTTTGCAAATGTTTCTGAGTTACTTGTCCATCCGGCTGTTTTCCGGATGATGTCTAAATCGACTCCGTGTCTTCTTGCCGCTGAAGTTGAGGCATGACGAGTACTGTAAGCGGTGAATATACCCGTATCTACTCCACTTTCTGTTAAAACTTCCTTTATCCATCGACTTAATGTCTGAGACGTTACTGCCTTAAAAGGCCTTTTGAAAGAAATGAACAAAGACTTCGTGGAGCCACGAATGTCCTTTGTGCGTTCCAAATACTTCTTTAACGTCGACGCTGCACAAATTTCTATATTTTCCAAATAAAACGGCAAGACTAGGCAAGGTTGCCTCCTATTGGGTCCTGACGTCTTTATTCTTTCCGGGATTTTTATTTCAACGAATTCCGCTGTTTCGCGTATGTTTCTTATATCTATTAAACCGAAGGTCTGTAATCTGTGACCCGTAGTTAACGCTAATAAAGTAATTAGTTTTTTGGATAAGGCCTTAAGGGCAATATCTTCCTTATTCGATTGCGCCGATAAGTAATCGAGGACGACCTTAGGATCCCAGGTGCAATCATACCTGGGCTTGGAAGGTCTTTTTCTAAAGACGCCTTTGAAAAACCTCTTAATGCTCGGATCCTGTCCGATCTCGTGACCGACTATTAGTGATATTGCCGAACGTAGGCAATTTAAAGTGCCGTATGAAGCACCTTTCTCAAATATGTCCGTTAAGCCTGCGAGTATGTCCCGAATCGAATCCGTAAACGGGCTAATGGAGTTCGCGCTACAGAAAGCCCACCACTTTTTTAAGGTGGAATCGTACTGTTTTAAGGACGATTCTGTTAACGACGCCATCATTATCTCAATGGTGTTGATCGGTGTCTGTCTTCGTTCGAATCCTTCCCTGATAATTTTCCTGCCACCAGGGTAAGGTGTCGCCATAGTGGATGAGGCTCCCTGTCACACGAGGTTAACAGATTAACATTTGATTTTAGATAAATAGGTTTTGAAACTAGCATTTTGTTGAAGAGCGGAAACCAGGGTTGTGCAGGCCACTCGGGGACGACCACGATGCCCTCCGCTCTCTCGTCTTTAATTTTCCGGAGGACCCGAAGAATAATGGCGAATGGCGGAAACGCGTAGAAACAGAGATCTTCCCACGACTTCGTGAACGCATCTACCGAAAGCGAGTCTGGGTCTTTGAACCATGAAAAATATTTTTTACACTTTGTGTTAATACGACTGGCAAACAGGTCAATCCGCGGTTTCCCAAACTTCGTAACAATTTTTTCGAACGCTTCGTTTGCCAATTCGTACTCTGTTTCCGGTTCCATCTTTCTTGACTCTGCATCAGCAACGAAATTTTCTTTCGAACTTATATACGATGCAAATAGTACAATGTCCCGTTCTTCACACCATTGCCAGATTTCTTGGGTTATCCTGTTTAGACTGACGTACTGCACTCCGCCCATCCTATTGATGTAGGAGATAGCAGTCGTGTTGTCTATCCTGAGAAGGATGTCTATACTTCGCAAGTGTTTCACAAAACATTTTAATCCGAAAAACGCTGCTTGTAATTCGAGGCAATTAATATGCATTGAGCGTTCTGATGCATCCCATGAGCCGCGTGCTGTTTCGTCCCCGCAGACTGCTCCCCATCCCGTCAGCGATGCATCCGAGTAGATTTCTAATTGAAATTCTAATGCCTTCAACGAATAACATGACCTTTGCACCTTGCATTTCCACCAACGCAGATCTGACTTAGTGTTATCGTTCAGGGTCATGATGGCGTCATAATTTCCGTTACTTTTCTCTAGAGCTAAAAATTTTTCTCTTTCTAGAGCCTTTGTGTGAGCATATCCATATTTTATTGCTGGGCAGAACGAAACAATTGAGCCTACCGTCCGAGCAAACTCTCGTATCGTGCATTTCTTTATCGATATGAATTTTATTGCCAATTCTAATGCTTTTGCTTTTTTCTCATTCGGGAGTTCAATCGTCATTCGATTAGTATCGAATATAAAGCCTAAATACTTGCATCTCTGGACGGGATGGAGCTGGCTTTTTTCTCGATTAATTATAAATCCCATCTCCTCTAACATTATCTGAGTGTGTGAGACATTCGATACGCATTCGTTATAAGACTTTCCGAGTAACAGGAAATCATCCAGATATGCCACCGAAAGGAACCCCATTCGCCTGAGGTCTGAAATCATTGGTTTTACAATTTTTGTGAATACATAGGGCGCGCTGGAAAGGCCGAAAGGTAAGCACGAAAACTGAAAGAGCTTTGCTCCAATTTTGAATCTTAAGTATTTTCTATCCGAGTCTCTGACCGGTATAAGATAGTACGCATCTTTTAGATCGATTGAGGCCATGAACCAATTTTTGCTTAATAATCTTGCCACTGTCTTGTGGTTTTCCAATTTGAAGTGTTGTGTTTCCACGAATTCGTTTAAGTTTTTCAGATTTAATATTAATCTATACGAGCCGTCAGGTTTTTTCCGTAAAAAGATGGTCGAGATAAATTGGTCTCGAGTCGGCTCAACCGCTTCTATAGCCCCTTTTGTCAATAATTCTGTAATTTTTGATAGAGTATGGGTTTCTTCCTCTCGCGACCAATGGGTATCCTTCGGCGGTTCTATTTGGAATGGTTTGCGCACAAAAGGTATTTTATACCCTTTTACCCACGACAAAATAGATTTGTCACTAGTTAGCGCCTGCCATCGGGGCAAAAACGATCGCAGCCGACCGGCTGGTTTACCTACGGGAATTATGTGCGCCTCCTCCCGTGTCTCTCGTTCTGTTCCTTCTTGTACGAAGGCTTGCTGTGCTGAGACAGTCTCGAATTCCTCTGGGATTGTTGTCGATGCCCGCCCCCCGAAGCTGGTTGACTCTTGGAGCGTTGTTGGCGAGGCGGGAACTTCGGGTTTTTTGTCTGTTTTTTCCCCTGCGGCCTTGAGTGCTTCAAATCTTTTGATGAAGTTTCGATCAATTTCGCTGCCTTGACATTTTCGGACAGATCTTTGCCGAAAAGCCATTCGTCGATATCAGTCGAGCTTAGCGTCTCTTTCATCGCAGCGTTAATGTTTGTCAAAATCAAACTTCTCCGAATCGATGATTCATCGTGATGTAAATCTGCCAGAAGTCTGCTTGAGTTTCCGAGCGCTTCAATCACGGCGAGATTTTGTGACTCTCCTTTATGTTTAATTAATGTCGATAAGGCTTTGCCCACTGCCGCAAGGCATGCGCAAATTTTTTGTTGTTTTGCGACAATCCTTTCGTCTCTTTTCCAGACAGCCTCTGGCATCGAAGCTTTCACCTCTCGGTTGAGCTTCGGAGGATCGGTTCGCGTACAATTTGAAGGAGGAGGATACTTTTTAAGAAGTTCTGTTCGCTCCTCTGCTGGGAGTCCTAGCTTGAGAATTTCTTCCCATCTAGCGACTAAGTCGCTGTGTATTGGCTCGGATAAAGTCCGTTCTTCCGCGAAACGTTTTCCTATTACGTTCAGAATGTCCTCATCTAGCGCAGTCTCGATGGGTGTCTCAGTCTGCTCTGGTGTGCGCCGCGCATCTCTCCCAGACGATGATCTGCTGCTCCTGCTGCTGTCTCTGCAGCCGCTGTTGCTACTGCTGCCTCTGCTGCTGCTACTATTACCTATAATACCAAGTGCGAGGCGTTTTTTTTTTTTTTTTTTCATTTCTAGGTTAGAGCCTAGGCAAATTCTTGTTGGGTAATCAAGATATTCGATTTTTCTACGACAGATTAGAGTCTGTCTACTTAACCTCAACGGCTGCAAACCAAAGCCCCAAACGCGCACGGTGTAGGTTAGGGCCTACGCCGCGTCGCTTCTCTGTAGTTGCACGTATAGGTTAGAGCCTGTGTGCCAACGATGCAGGTTAGAGCCTGCGTACGTTGTTTTTGATTCCTCCACAGGTTAGAGCCTGCGTACGTTGGTTAGAGCCTGCGTACGTTATTTTTGATTCCTTCACAGGTGAGAGCCTGCGTTGCGTGTGCGTTAATGCACGCAAGCAAAGGAAATGAAAAGAAATTATTCATGCTTACTACGCGAGGATCGCGACGAAGCTGAATCGCTCGATGACGGTCTCGAGTATCTCGAACGTCGGGTTTTCTTTTCTTTCTTCCGATGTCTCCTGAGTTCCTCTTCTAGATGTTTAGCTCGTTTTTTCCAACGATTCTCCTTTTCCGCTTTCCTATCCGATTTTTTGCTTCTTCTTCTTTTATTTCCCATCTTGAGCATGTGGACGCCTTGGCACCAAGACGAAGAATGATCCAGAAGGGCGGCGACGGCGGCGACACGCGCGTCGCTTGTTTGAGCTTTAAAATGGTGGACACTGGGACTGAGAGGGGGGTACTACGATCCTTGATCACGAGGAAGAGGCGCGAAATACAATGGTTCGATTTTAACGAAAAAACGGCCGTTTTTTGGCTATAAAACGGCCATTTTTTTTCGAAAAACAAAATCGAACGATTAAAGACTACATTTTTATGTATTAAATAAGCCTGCAAAATTTCAAGAAGATCGGTTCATTAGTGTTCGAGTAATCTTGGTCACCGACTTCAGAAATGCCATTTTGAGAAAAACGCGTTTAAAGTTTCAATTTCAGTTTACACAAAGAAAATATTTTTTTTTTGTAAACTTACATAGAGTCATCTATTCCGGGCATCAAAAAAAAACTGCACCTCAAATTGAACTTCAAAAAAATGCAATAAAAAAAATCGATTTTTTCAAAATCGCAAGTGGGGGTAACCCCTTAAACGCTTTTTTCTCGAAAGCACGTTTTCAAAGTCGGTGAGCAAAATATATCGAAAACTACTACATCGATCTTTCGGAAAGTTTTGGGGCTTTATGATATTATTTATTTTTGAATAAATAAATTTTGAGTAACTATATTTTGGAAAAATTATGATATTATTTAATTTTTAAGAGTTATGATATTATATATTTTTGAATAAAAACACCGCGTATTTTAAAAAAACGGGGTCAAAAAGAATTATCATTTGTACAAATGGCATGCGAAAAACCAAAAGCAGATGATTTTTATCTCGAAACCCGTGGAACTTTTACCAAAATGAATTTTCAACATATATTGGGACATAATCTGACCTATCGACAGTTGCAGGATTATCCTTTTATAACAGGACATCCTGTATAGTATTTTATTTTTTATAATTCCTGTATAGTTATGTTATTACTAAATATTTTGACACAATAAAATTGCAGTGTTGTTTAGATGATACTTTTTCAAATACCTATTTTTTGTAAAATAAACTATCGCCACGATTTTCTTTTAAAAAACTCCAAAAATGAGCTGTTTGCTACTGTCACGATTAGGCATAACCGGTTAAGGGATAATATCGGTTTGCAATTTTTCTTCATTTTTTATTGTCTTAAATGACATAAAAACATCTCAAGAATATCATTCATGAACACTTTATTAATCACTTGTAAAAGCTGAATTTCGAAACATTTTTAAACAGTTTTCTGTGTATTTTTTTTTGGTGTTGAGATTTAAAAAATGAGTGATAAAGTGTATATGAACCAAAAGGGAAGTAAAACTAATCATGTAAGATAAATGATTTTCAATTTTCAATCGCGTTTTTCTCGAAATCTTATTTTTGAAATTGGCACGCAGTAGAGCTCAAACAATTTTTTTCTTTTTTAGATTGACTTGAAATTTTTACTGCAGCTTCTTGTCTAGCAGATATATTATCCACCGAAGTACACACGGTTGTTATGCTTAATTAACAATTATGGTTTTTTAAAACAAATTACGATCGATTTTTTCGGTGAAAGTTCATTTTTTTAAAACTAATGCCAAATTCGCAAAAATGTATTTTGTTTAAATATCTGTGACAAAATTCCTGCTAATTATAAAAAAATAATGTATGTCCTTCCAGATGCCGATGTTCATCACTTCTACAGCGTGCCGATTGGTACCTAAAAAAATGCTCTTGATCCGAAGTATCATTTTGATTAAGGGGTTTTATACAGTCGGGAGGCTCAAAATAATCGATTTTTCAAGAATTTTTCTTGAAAAGACCTTTAAATCTATTAACGTAAAAATGTGTACCCATATTATGGTAGCTTTTAACTGTATTTCAACATTTTTTATTTGTAAAAATAATTATTTTGAAAGCTGCTAAGCCTCTAAAAAAAGGCGTCTTGTGGTGAGCACGATATCTCTGGACTGGATCATCTAAGATGAAAAAACCAAAAATATTTCGTTAATATAATGGATTATCTTGTAATTTATCGAATGAATAAGCAAAATAATAATTTCTGACAAAATGGCGGCTTCTAAAAAAAATCGATTTTTGACAAAAATGTAGGTCTTAAATTGTTTATAAAATGGAAAATATTTATCGGTGAGAAAAAACCTTCGATTAAATACTAAAAAAATATACTTGAAAAGATTGTGTTAAAATTTGAGACTGATCGGTTCAGCCGTTTCCGAGAAATCTTGCTCACCGACTTTAAAAACACAGTTTTGAGAAAAACGCGTTTAAAGTATCAAAAGCACTTTCGAACACTCTGACACCTAATTACAAATGTGCGTGTAGTTTCGAGAATATTCGCCAGTTAACAAGAAATTTTCTGTGTGTGTACTTAAATCTATGTACATTACGAAAATAAAATAAAAAAAATCGATTTTTCGAAAATTTTAGCTGTTTTAGAAAAAATAGATTTTTAGAAAATTTTAGCGCCTTAAAGAACAAAAAAATTGTTAACCTCAATATATAATGAACAAACGGCCAAAAGGATTTTCTAATTGGCATTTTAGTTTCGTAAAAAAAATCAACAAAATTCCCTTTTTTACGCTTCAAAAAGATGTTACCCCTTAAATAAAAATTCATAAAAGTCGATCAAAAAATGCAAAAAAAAAAATTAGGAATTGGTCGAGAAAATTCGTTCATGTTATTTCCTTTCATATGGAAAATCAAAAGAGGTGAAAGTCAGTGAAAATGGCACATTCGCGTGACAATGACGAGGCGGGGGGGGGGGGGGGGGCACACATATTTTTGCATGTTCGCATAAACTAAACGAATCGTATAGATTCGCGCCTTTCATCGGAGCCAGTCACTCGCGCAAATGTCGTTCCATATATATCCTAATGGGAACGAATTTTTGTTGGAATCGTCATATCCGCGTAACGTTGACTACCAGCACATCCGTCTGTTTTGGGGACAGTCCTAGAAATGTTTCCCCATCACATAGTTGATTTTGGAGCGGAACTGTCGTTGAAACGACCTCTGTGTGAAAATACTTGAATTTATCAAACGGTGATTTTGAGGACGTTGGGATTTACCATACGTTGAGTATGGGGACAATTGGCTGGTGTGAGGAGGGTCAGCGTCGAATGTCCTCAAAGTCACTTTTAGCCATAGATAAATATATACGAGGCGCAAAATAAGCTCGACGTGACCCTCGCTCATTTCGTTCAATTTCCCGATGAGAGCTATTCGACCGTTTTCATCCGCGCACACATGCGAGGGCTTTTGAATATTTTTACGATTCGATTCGAATCCCTCTGTGCTTCCGTTTTCCGTGTCACCATGCGATTTGCCAAATTTTAGACTCTCCTCCGATGCCCGGGAATACATTCGGACCGTGGTCCGCTAAAAGGACTGTGCAGTCATTTTGACAACAATGAGAGAGCGACTTTTAACACGTTTGAAAATTTAAATTAAACATTTTGGTAGCTTTGTTGGGGCTAAAGATTTTTTGGGGTTTGATTATTAATGAAATACATTTTTAAATTTCATTAATAAATGAATTTAATTTTAGTTAAATTAGCTAATTACTTCAATTTTACTTAAATTAATTAATTAATTGATTTTTTTAATTAATTAATTTTTTTAAGTTGATTAATAAATTAATTTTGTACTTTATAAAAGATTCAATTTTTCAATTAGGTTTGCGTTTATTTGAGTTAAAAGTTTTACTGGGGTTTTTTTTCGGTTGATAATTTTGTTTGGGTTAAGGACACCACTGCGACGGATTAAAAAAAATCGATTTTTTTTGCATTTTCTCAAAGTACACATACTCAAGAATGTATGGAAAAAAAATTCAAGTTAAAATATTGAAAATTGACGATGTTACAGAAGATTCAGTGAAAGCAGGTAGCGCAACGATTTACGTATACTAAAACTTTCGATCGCGTTTTTTCTCGAAACGAATCTTCTCGACCTGGTCGGAATCATAATTCTAGCTATAATTGTCCGATTTTCTATTTTGAAAAATCAAAAGTTTTCGCAAGTGCAGTAACCATCGATCTACGTGACCTTCTTTTATTCAGTATTTTTCATGTCCCCGAATATAAGTAAAAATGTTCTCATAATTACACTTTTTTTCGAAAACCCGCCGTTTTGTGAAATATGTTTTTCTTCGATAAAAAAAATGGCTACGTACAACGAGAACTACATGTATATAGATTATAAATCTTTTTTATTTTTCAGACCAGCCATTGTCAAGTTATCGCCCATTGGACCACATTTTCCATACGGAGGCTCTATTTTACCTCAATAACGTTGTCATTTATTTTTTTTTCATAAAAATGTACACGGAATAACTGATACGCTTAACAACATACCCTTTGTTCCAAATCCCAAATAAATAATCCAGTAGACCAAAAAAACTCTTCGGGTCGTCCCAGTGGTGTCCTCCCTTGAAAAGTCGAGTTGAAAAGGTCATCAAATTTCCATGTTACATTCAACAATCTTTAGCCCTCCGCATTGTCGAAGGCCAAAAATGTCGCGCTCCGCAAGCTGGAAGCACGATTCTTTTTTGGAGCGCCGCGACGGAAGATTTGACAAATTTTATTCGATGCTTTTGCGACCGAAGGGAATATCTCGGTATGTGGGAATGAATAAAGGGCGAAAAGATGAATTCTCCCCCCCCCCCCCTCTCGCGACCACGTCTCAACGACAAGACGTTGGATGTTACGGGCAGGTCGTCGTACATGAAAAGATGGGAATTGAAATAATATGCAAACAGCTGAGAAAGAGTCGTGATATTGAATGCGCCAGGAGGTTGTGGAGGCATCTTGCGCTCTCGTCTCTCCTTGTCGTTGTACGTCTCTCGACGGGAGCCTGGAGGCGCGCCGATCCAGCATGTAAAGCTCGCTAGGGAATGGCGAAGAAATCCTTGTCGCTCCGGTATACATATATTTGTGTATCAAAAAGATTCTGCATTTGTGAGATACCTGCATTTTTTCAATTCCCCTCTCTCTCTCTCTCTCTCTCTCTCTCTCTCTCTCTCTCTCTCTCTCTCTCTCTCTCTCTCTCTCTCTCTCTGCATTTTTGCGATTCCCTTCTCGTTTTTTTTATTCTCTGTTTGTCATTTCCATTGGATATCCGCGCGATTCCGATGCATCGTTTCTCTCCTTTACCCTCCATTTGTTCCCTTCTATATCGATGCCCTTTGATGCCCTATTTTCCTCCGGCGGAAGCTGCGATAGACACGTCTCAGAATGATTTTATACACGTATAGTAGCTCCACTCGTGAACATTAATGCTACGATACGGTGAATTCGCTTCTTGAAACTGACGACATGGAAATAAGGGAGGCCGAACCCGAGATAACGTCGAGAGCAAGCAGACGGAATTAAGAGAGGAGGAAAAAAGACGAGGAAAAAGTTGTGCTGATTTTCATGATTTTTTTTTGGAAATATTTATTTGCGATTTTTTAGACTTAGGGGATGTTTTATGACTACTTTTGGCTGTTACATGGTATTTTTTATTAATCGCTAAAAATAGCGGTGATATGGCACGGTCTTCTGAAGGGGTTGCAGCAGATGTTGTTGGACGGCGTGACACGTGGCGTCGGCGGGATTGAGCTGAAAAAAATCCAATGAAATTTTGTCTTCTATTAACACTCATACGCAGAATATGAACCAAGAAAACGTGAGAAATGTTGAAAATCGATGAAATGATACGCTTTGAAACAAAAAGATTGAATTTTTCGAAAAAAATGGCTACATTTTGAAATAAAAAATACTTACTTTTTTATTTTCTAAAACATTCAGGTTCACGTTTTTGACAATAAGGTAATAAACATTTATGCCAAATTTCATCAGAATCGGTTGATTAGTTTTTTAGCTACACGTCACGCCAGTTTTGAAAATGCAGTTTAGAAAACCGTGCCATACCTCCACGATTTTTAAAGATAAATAAAAAAATAAATGGCGAAGAAGCGTTTCTTAAAAAAAAATCATGAAAATCAGCAAATTTTTTCCTCGCCTCAATCGCCCCCTTTAGTTCCACTTATTTTTACCGTTTTTGGTCACATTCTGTCCCCTCACATGACGAATTTTCCAATTGAATGATTTTTTTCGGATTTTTTTATTTTGGACTCAATTTTGTTTGAGTTTGTTTGGGTCTGTGCTGATGTGACGCTTTTTCGCGACGAGAATTAATCGCGTGAGAGCACCGTTGATTTTGCGTTGAGCTGAGCGTGCGAAAAGGACAATCTCGCAGGGTAGCCTAATTTCTCGGAGCGATGAAAATGATTCACGAGGACCAGCAAGCCCGGATAAATTCGGTGCCAAAAATAACGCCTGGTCTTGGCGAGCCTACATTTCGCTATTTACTGGGTGACGATCGTAAAGAGGCCGTGTGCTTTTTAAGGGTCTTGACGGAGATTTGTCGACCGAAAAAATATGATTTTAACTTGTTTTTCGAGTCCTCGTTGAAAAAAAATTGAGAGCTTTTTCTTGATGAGTAGAATTTGCCTGAAAAATTGAATATTCGGGAATAAAAATCGAAATTTTATTTTGACTACAGCAGAATGAAGATAATTAAATGCAGATGTACGAAACACTACTGGTGAAACTTATTTCGTGTCATTGAGAAACAAAAGTGATCAATTATGCATTTTCAATTGGAGGACTGGAATTAAATTCCACGAAAAAAAGTTTCCCAGGAGTATTTCGTATTCGGAATTCAATTATCTTCATTCTGCTGAGTTCAAAATGGAACTTTGATTTTTTGCTGGAACGCTCAATTTATTCTGGCAAATAATACTCGTCACAAAAATACGCCAATTTTTTTTCCCAGAGGACTTGAAATACCATTGAGTTGGAGCTAGTTGACATTTTTGAAAATATCGGTTTTTGGTTTTCAACGGATTCTCAAAATATAGGATTTAATAAATATTTTTTGTTAATTTCAATTCGCCCCGTTGAAAATTAAGAGAGCTGTAGACGTTTATAGATAAGTTTCGTGAACCGTCGAACTTTAAAAGCGTTTTTCTCAGTAACCTTTTCACAATCGGTGACCACGATGTCCCTAATAAATATTATCGATGATAATAGACTGTTTTTTCACCTAAAATCGATATTTTCATTTTGGACTGTGCCCATTTCCGCAGAAATCAATATTTTATTAAATCCCTTATCCAAGCACTAGATCATTTCATGCAAAACCTCAATGCGTTTGATTTTTGTATTTCGGGTTATTTGTTTCCGAGCAGCTCTGCACAAATCATTTTATCTGCCACGTTTATAAATATTGTTCAATACAAAAAATTGTAAACGATATCTGAAACCATACTATTTAATTTTTTTAAATTGACAAATCGAAAAGCTGCATACGTTTTTCCAGAAAAAAAATCAGCAAAATTGCTCTTTTTCCGGCCACGAGCTAAGTGTAACCCATTATTTCATGCCTAGTTTTGCCTACTTTCAACAGTAAAAAACAGCTAACTTTTGGAATTTTTTTCAGCTTACCTTGATAAAAGAAATTCTACAAAAAATAGGCGTTTGAGTAAGTATGATCTGAAGAATACTATATAATTTTGTTGTGTAAAATATTGAATATATTGAATTGTGTAAAAATAATGAATGTGAAAAATATTGAATTGAAAAAATTGAATATTCAGAAGGGTAATGTCCATCTGAACCAGGTTATCTTATGTAAGAAAAAATACAGATTTCGTTAGTATATTAGTTTATTCTATGATTAATCGAAGAAATCTTCGAAATATCAAAGAATAAAAAATGACACGCGTTCACATTGAGAGTCTTGATTTTTGCGAAAAAATGGCAATTCTCGTGCATCAAATCGTAAGTATAGATCGGAACAAAAATTCCTTCGATCATATACTAAATTTTTGGATCTAAAAAAAAGTATTCTAAATTTTTTGACCCAATAACCTCGAAATTTTCAGGAACCATGAACAAGATGATATGCTGTCAAAATATATTGGTTTTGAAAAATGTTATTTATCAAATTGTAAAACTAGGCATAACCCCTGAAGTATCATATGTTTACTCCTCGCGGCATGTTGGTGCCGGACTCTTAAAAAGAACACACGGCCCTCTTACAATTGTCACCCTGTATGTATACGCATATATGTTAATCCGTTTACTTGCTCGTCAACTGTACCTCAACTACACAATGACGCTTATACGTACGACTGCTGTCGCTCCGTTTCGCAAGCTCGTGCCAATTCGTAAATTGCATCGTTTGTCTCGCAGGGTAGTAACGTGCTTACTCGCGAAGATAATATCGAGGGCGCGTTGACAATTGCGTAAGGGTCGAATGAGGCATTGAGGATGGCCCGTGTGCCTCAAGCGAATGAACAATTATCACCGTCATCATCATTATCATCATCTTTGTCCCGGTCCTGTTCCCTCCTGGGCTCGGGTACAAAAGCGTCAAAGACAATTCGACAGACGGCACGTATTATGAGAATTAGCAAAAGCCTTTTCTAATTCCGAATTTCTTTAAAATTTCTAAAGATATTTAAAAGTTTCTAAAAAAATCTGAAAATTCTAAATATTCTAAAAATTTAAAAATTCTAAAGAATTCTAGAAATTCTAAAAATCTAAAGTTCTCGAAATTCTAAAGAAAATTCTAAAAAAATCTTAAAAAATCTAGAGATTCCAAAAATTCTTAAAATCTAAAATATCTAAAAATTCTAAAGAATTCTAGAAATTCTAAAAAAAAAAACTAAAAATTCTCGAAATTCTAAAGAAAATTCTAAAAAAATTCTTTAAAAATCTAGAAATTCCAAAAATTCTAAAAAAAATCTTAAAATCTAAAAATTCTAGAAATTCTAAAAAATTCTGAAAATTTCTTGTAAAAATCTTTAAAAAGTCTAAGAAATTTCAAAAAAATTCTAATAACAAACTTGTAAGAAAATTTGGTTCCGATGGATTTGTAACGACTTGTGGACCCTCGTGTTCGTCCTCAGACGGGAGGGGTCAAGATCGGATAAAGCAATTCGAGAGGGTGAACATTTGTCGAGGGGATGAAAAAAACCGCCCCTATCAGGAGCCATGACTTTTCTCGGAGTCCGAAGGTCGCGACGCGCGGTCTTTGGGTTAAGCAAGGATGACAGGTACTCCTGCAGTTCACGGACAAATATTTCGACCCCCTCTGGCATCCACTCCCGCCCTCTACATGCAAAACAAGGCACGCAAATTCGTCGAATTTTTTTTCCCCCGAGGTACACCCGAAAAATACGGGTAGCTGGGAACGACCAGCGGAATTTCCACCTTCATGGTGGAGGGTGAAAGGGTTGCACAGGGTGGTCCTTTCTCGTCCAACATCAAAGGGATGAACGACGCGGCCCGAGGCGGCCGTGGCGGGTCGTAAGGGGTGCAAGGGGGTTGCAAGCGAGTTAATTCCGCCGGAGCGAGAAGAGAGGAAAATGAAGGCAGGGGGGAGGAAACGGCACGGGCGGGTCACACAGTCAGGCCGAGTCTTGCGGGACTCCGAACCTGTGCGGATTAACCGTGTGATGTGACAGTACGAGCAAGACCATGGACGGAAGAACCACATCTGGTTATATTCCCGTACACCTTGTACACGAAAGAGAGGACGGGACGAAAAAAAAGGGTAAAAAGAGAGAAAAAAAATCGTTCGCTCTCGTGCATGCATATTCAAAACCCGGGGGTTTACGCTTTTACGCCTTCGCACGTGAACGTGTTCCCACACGGTGGTCAAAGAGAGAGCGGGAGAGAGGGAGAGAGGAATAATTAGATAATGAAAGGGTTAAAAAAACCTTTCCCTTTATTACATACATGTGTATATATGTGTATATATATATATTGTTTATGTAAATGTAAATATATGTGTATATATATATATATATATATATATATATATATATATATATATATATATATTGTATATGTCACTTTTTTGTTCATATGAATTTTTTTCATTTCCATTTTTATTACATTTTTCAAATAATTTTTACCCATATTTATTTTGTATTTTATTTAATTAATTATTTAATTATTATAAGAAAATTACTGCTTTGTATACGTTGTATACGTCATTGTTAATAACGTAAATAATAATGTGAAGAACGCATGCTTTATCCATATGTAGATTTTTTATTTTAATTTTCCTTACACTTCTCATTCATTCTTTTATGTTTACCCATATTTATTTTTTTAATGCATTTTACCCATTCGTGTATATATGAGTAAAAACCTTTCCCTTAGTCATGCATTTATTGTATATGTAAATGTAAATAACGCTTTTCCATCCATATGTATATATTTCATTTTTATATTTGTTATATTTTTCATTCGATTGCGATGCATATATTTTTATGCATTTCATTTGATCGTGTTATTATTGAGAGGAAAATTATTTATATACATGCATTGAATACGGCGATGTAAATAACATAAATAATAATGTAAGTAATACATTTTTCATCCATATATACATATTTCATTTTTACAATATTTATTAATAATTCTTTTATATTTTTTATTTTATTTTTGTCCATTTATATTTTCGTGCTTTTTATTTGACATTTTTATCATTATTAAAACCATTATTTATATACATACATACAAACACACACACACACACACACATATATATATATATATATATATATTAGACTGGTCTAAAAAAAATTGAATCGTTATTTTAATAAATTTTTATTGAAAATGTTGTCGAGAATGACAAGAAATAAGTGCTGACCAAATTTTACCCCTTTACATTAATATTTAGAGGTCCCTCATCGCGATTTTCTATTTCCCATAGATTTAGCATGGTAAAAGTTTTGTTTGCCGCTTCTGAGCTTTATGACTCGCCTACGGGTAAACTCACGGAAACGCCCAAAAATATTATTTATAGAAAAATTGACGCTCTACAAAAAAGTTCCTTAGCCTTCATACGATAAATTTACTCGTTCAAATTTTATTAACCATTAAAGTTGAATTGATGATAAATTTCATGATTTTGTGAGAGTTTTGGACATTTTCGACAAAATTATTGATTTTTTTGTTATTGTTTTTTCTGATTGATCTTGAAAAGTATTGTATCCGTTTTAAATTATTCCCTAGATATTTATTTATCATGCTACGGGAATTGAATTCGGTTGAAGAGTAGATTATTGTACTAATGTACTTTTAAATAACAATACATTTAAATCTATTAGGAATTTTAGAAACTATCTAGGGAATAATTTGAAATGGATATAATACTTTCTAAGATGAATCAGAAAAAAAAACAAACAATAATTTCGTTGTAAAAGTCCAAAAATCTCACAAAATCATGAAATTCATCATAGATTCAACTTTGACGTTGAATAGAATTCGAACGAGTGAATTTATCGTCTGAAGGCTAAGGACTTTTTTTGTAGAGCATTAAATTTCCTATAAAACAATGTTTCGGGCATTTCCGTGTGTTTAGCCGTAGGCGAGTTATAAAGCTGAGAAGCGGCAAACAAAACTTTTACCGTGTTAAATGAATGGGAAATAGTAAATCGCGATGAAGGACCTCTAAATATCGATATAAAGCGCTAAAATTTGGTCAGCACTCATTTCTTGTCATTCTCACCAAAATTTCCAACAAAAATTTAAATTGAAAGAAATAATCATTTTTTTCGGTCCCGTCGAATATCTATATGTGTATATATTTCTCGATGTATCTTTTTTCTTCCACGTCATGAACTTCTCCCCAGCTTTTTGGTCAAACTTCCGAGGGCCAAACTATACATTACGAGACGAAGGGATGACGACGTAAAATAGGGGGGGTGGGGGAGGGGGGCTCCAGATATATATTCGGTTTATTCGTGTTTGTTTGGGTTCTCGAGTGTGAATATCGAGAATAAGAGTTTTTAAGTTGGGAAATAGGATCGTCATGGACGAGGCGAGTTTGGTAAGTTAAGAAGGAAAAATGAGCTTTTTATCACGCACCTAGGTGAACTGACTCTTCGGGGTGTATTATATACCGGGCTGATATCAAAATCTCAACGCTTCGAAAGCCCCTTGAGGTTCGACCCCTCGTTTGTGACGCTTCTGGCAAAGAGCTCGGGCATTTTTCCGGACAGCTCGAAGAGACCGAGAGGGAGAGAGGGAGAGAAAAGTGCTTGGATCGCAGAGACTTGGAAGATTGCAAGTCCGCAAGGATTCGCTCATGATGCGGAAGAAGAAAATACGAGGTTGCACGAGATAACGACGACAGGAGAGAGAGCGTACGAAGAACCCAGAGAAGACGAGCTTTTTTCGTTTTTATTATTATTATTATTATTATTTTTTAAAGCATCTCTCGGGCAAATGTGGGCAGGAGGAATGCTTTTTTTCTCCCTCAACCCTTAAGAAGCATATTTCACTTGGTAACTGCGGCGACACCACTCGCAGCATTAAATACCTCGCGTCCGGAATTTTAACAATACGGCTCTGCTCGTACCTAGTGTTTCTTGTACTTCATTGTTTCTAGTTGTTGTTTTTTTTTGTTTTTTTTTTTCGTTGTTTGTACTTTGCCTACGCGCTCTCTCATCTCGGAACTTTCGTTCGAGTAAATGTATCTTTGGAGAGAAACAAGTGTACCTAGGAGAGAGAGAGAGAGAGAGAGAGAGAGAGAGAGAGCTACTCCGGCCATTAGTCGCGAAGCTTGCAAAGCTCGAGACCTCCCCCGACCCCGCCCGTGGCTTTTGTTATTCGTAACATCTCGAGCGAGAAACTTTTAGGCTCCGCTGAGAAATGCCCAGGGAAATTAAAGTTCGCTGTAACGAAGCTACGGGACTTTAGTCCCGAAATTTATAGTCGAGAAGAGTGCGCCGATACGGGTCACGCCGTGGACCAGGGCGAGAGAAAGCAACGGACGGAGCGTGCAAAGTCTCGCAGTAGAAAAACCCAGGAGTGGTCAGACAGCCCTAAAATAATTGCCAATATTTTTTCAGCGCTTTTTTAATTATTGCTCGATTATAACGAGCTGCATTTCATCCGAATAATCTGAATTTCTTAGGGAAAAAATAAGTAAGCGGAATGAAATTCGAAAACATTGTCTGACCACACGCCCAAGCCTCTTGAATCTCCTGCCCCTGAGGATTCTTCCCCAAAAACCCTTGGCGCTTTTATTCGTCCTTGCCGCGGTACGACAAAGTAGTTTTCTCCCGTACCTTCGATCGATAAGTCGGAAACTCGACCTTACCGACGATAGATAAAGCAGGAACCCCTGTGTACCGACCGTAAGCGCTGTCCACATCAACAGTCGGCACGGAAGTTTCCCTCGACCGAAACCTTCCTTACCAACGGTCGATATTCTTCGCTGAGTTTTCAGCAGTCGGTATGGAAGGTTCCCGTAGTCTGAGTTTTCCTTACCATCAGTAGGAAACCCCGTTGCCTACTTTTTCAGCAGTCGGTATAGAAGTTTCCCGGCAGATTTCTTCCGAACCGACGGTCGAGAGCCAAGCCGCGAGAAATGCCAAATTGATGAGAAAACGGGTGCTGCGCATCGGAGCCGCTGACGCTCGTGAATATTTTGTCGGTGTCAGGCGGCGGGTCGTAAGGAGCGCGGAAAGTAGAGGGGGGGCCCGGTGATTATTCGGTAGAACGAGATGGAGTGAGGGCGCTGCGGCGCGTCCGCGGGAGAGAGAGCGAGCGCGAGCGCCAGCGGGAGGGGGCCAGTCGGATGTTAGGGACATGCGCGAAGGAGATCTTGCCAGTATCGAGCCAGGCACCTGGCAGCTGGCTCGCCCGTCCGTCGCGAGTAAGTCGCGAGGCTCTCACCGTTTTCCCGAGCCATCTACTGTTCAGTATCGCGAGTCGGCCACTCGCTAAACACTTTGTATACAATACACACACACATTTATATACTCACATATATATATACATATATATATATATATATGTATATATATACATACATATATAAATATATACACAATCAAATTCCCTCTCTTTCTCTCTCTCCGGATCGTCCTGGTCGAAACGTAAAATCCCACGGAGTGTGTTCACGAAAATTATCGCAATTTCTTTCCAATCTTCAATTGCTCCGTGATCGACTGCTAAATCGCGGTTGAGATTCCCCGGTGTCCGAGTGAAACAAGGTGAGGAGCAAGTTTCCTACGCGATTTATACGCGAAGTCGGCGACGAGGTCGACTCTCTGCCCCGACGTTCGCCACCAAACACACGCGATTTACACGTACGAAAAAAAAAGTTGGCCCGAGAGAGAGAGACAGAGCGAGAGAGAGAGAGAGAGAGAGAGAGAGAGAGAGAGAGAGAGAGAGAGAGAGAGAGAGAGAAAGAGAGAGAAACCAAAATACGTAGAGAAAAAAAATCATTTTTCGTCGGGATTGAGAGCGTGAAAAAATATAAACACTCTAAGTCATCTGTGTACTCCGTTTTATTTTTTTTTCTTCGTTTTACTGATAGCGCCTTGGTGCGGGAAAGTATAAAGTGTGAGTTACCGCAATCGCGGCCTTCCGCGGCATACTCGCGATCTCGACAACCGGGAGATATACATATATTTCATTGTGTATACATATATATATATATATGCATAATAAAATAATACGTATAAAAACAAAATCATGTGCTTGGATTTTTCACATTCATCATTAGATTTGCACGATTGTTTACATATTTCACAATAATATAATAATTCGCGTGAAATAAAAATTCAGACATATCCATGCGTCGTAAATTTATCATAATAAAATATATTGTGATTGTCCATGTATATTTATATTCGTGCGTATATTTGTATGAAATTACGATATAATTACTACGCATCAATACATGCGAATATTTTTCACGCGTATTATTGCATTATTGTCAAATGTATTTATATATATATATACATATAATCAAAAATGCGTATGAGAAATATAGCGTGTTTGAATTTTCAAAATTGATCGTTAGATTTACATAATTGTTTACATATTTCACAATAATAAAATAAGACGCGTGAAAGAAATATTCATGTATATTGATGCGTAGTCATTTTATTATTATAAAATATATTGTGGTTTTTCATGTATATTGCTATGTGTGTGCATATTTAGATCAAGTTACGATACATTTTGTCATAATATAATTACTACACATCGATACATGCGAATATTTTTTCACGCGTATTATTTCATAATGTTAAAATATATTTATATATATGTGTGTGCGTTATGCGTGTATATATATATATATATATATATATATATATATATATGTATGTATGTATGTATGTATGTATATATATTTATATGTGTGTGTATATACACGTACAGATACACAGGCGACTATCCGAGATGACGACAATCCAAACAGCGCTGTACTGGTGCCGCCGGTAATTCCGCAGTGGCCGGTAAGACTACGAATTCTTTTATGCTCGAGGAAGAATAACACTCACACTAAACCTCCCAAATCGCACAGTAAATAACCTTTTTCTCCTAATTCTCCGAGAATTAAAAACGATTTTGCAATGACAATATTTTTTTTGTCATTTTCATATGTTCAACGCTATTTTGAAAGGGTATAAAAAATATATATATATATCAATGGTAGAACACGCAAAATAGATCGAGGATAGAGGAAGGGCCCTCCAATTCGGCAAAAATTCCGAAAAAATCGCAGCCGCCTTCTACGGAGACGAAAAAATGAGGAATTGGAATTGTAGTAACGTAAACAGTAATCGGAAAGTGGATGGAAATTCGTGTGTACGTGGGTGTGGATGTCGTTGATCCCGTGGCTCGATTCGAAAAACTGAGCGTGTATTTTCCGGGGTATTATTAATTGAAGGATGTTGTTTGATGGCTCGAAGGATTTTTTTCAATAGATTAAGGCGTTATACGCAGTTGCAAGGACAAAAAAGTCGTTTTTCACGATTTTTTTCTGAAAAAGGATTTCATTGGGGCAAAACGAAAAGTATTGGGCAGTGTAGTGGCATCTTTTAGCTTTATATTGACATTTTTTATTTTGATAAATATTCATTAACATTGCTCCTGGAGGAAGTCTCCTGGAGGTCCCAGAAAAAAGTGTCCGGCGGTGAGCAAAGTATCTCCGGTTTGGATTATCTAAAATAAAAAAAAGGTTCTTTTAGGGGATAGATTAATCCAGGTATTGATCGAAGGAATAGTCGAAACTTTAATTTTTGACAAAATTGTGGCTCCGGAAAGAAACAATTTCGATTTTCGACCAAATTTTTTTCGTTAAGTCGTTGAAAAAAAATAGAAATAATGATCGGAAATCTTATTCCTTCGATCAATACCTGAAGAATATATCTGACAAGGTTGTGTTAAAATTGCAGACCGATCGGTTGAGCCGTTTTTGAGAAATCGTACCGACTTTGAAAATACCGTTTTGAGAAAAACGCGTTTGAAGTTTGTTGGACGCTCGGAGACACGCTCCGAGCGTCCTGAAAAATATGTGTGTATTTCCGAGAATATTCGCTGGGTCGATTTGAAATTTTCAGGGAATATACTCACATATTTGCACATTCCGAAAACGCAATTAAACAAAATCGATTTTTTGGAATTTCTAACTGCGTTAAAAAATAAAATAACCCGTTAATAAAAAGTAGCCCAAGGAGAAAAGTTTGTCTTGTTTTTTTTTTAATAGAAAAGGACGACTTTTTTGTTATTTGGATTGTTTTAGCGGCCTAGTAGGGTTGCAAAAAAACATAAGGATAATTCTGTGATAACATAATTATTGATTTTCTTAAATAGATAAATAAAAATAATCAAAGGGAGAACGTTTTTGTTTTTTTTAATAGAGAAATAAAAGTGACCGAAAAGCTTTTCTTGTCTTTCGGATATGTGTTTTACCGCCCTGGTAGCGTTGCGAAAAAAAACCAAAAGGGTACTTCTGTAAACCATTGAATTATTGATTCTTTTTTAATAGATAAATCAAACGTAACCGGAGACGGAAAGGTTTCCTTGTTTTTTTTTATATTGTTTTCAATAGAGAAATAAAAATGACCGACAACCTTTTCTTGTTTTTTTTTTGCGAATATTTTTTTACCGCTCTGGTAGGGCTGCGAAATAAAGCATAAGGGTACTTCCGTGAATTATTCAAGGAGGGACGAAAGCACTAGCGGAGCTAGAGCCCTCAGGCTCTAATTGACCATTTGTTTGCACTTGTTACGTGCCCTGAGTCCTTTTCACCCTAGTCCATTATCTGCGACCCCGTGGCTGTCAGGTATTTTCCCTAAATCCCTGAACCTTTCGGCCCTTTGCTTGGTTTACTTTTTTTTAGAAATTATTTGCCCTGCTTTGTATTTTCAAAATTGATTTATTATTTATCTACTTTCTTATTTTGCAATGTGCGATTGGAGCCCTATGGTATTTTTTTACTCGCTGTACGTGTCTTAGTCGAGGGTGAAGGCCGGAGCCTGAATTGGAAGGTCCGAAAAATCGTTTTTTTTTAATTGTTTAAATCGATAGATAAACTATCGAAGAATATATTTCATTTTCACGATTTTTTCAAATTGGCGGACGTGATAGCAAAAAAACTAAACGACCTATTGAATCAAACCGAAGTTTATTTTCTTCAGTATAAATATCTCTTCTAAGTAAATTTGAAAAATCGTTGAACAAATATTTTTAAATAAATTTTATAGCACGTTAAAGTGTTTTTTATAAACACATTTTTTTTTAACCGGAGAAAGTTATAATTTCACGATTTCTTCAGCTTTTTCTTAATTCACACCGAAGAAAAATATATGACTATTGAATATTTTATTGGTTTATTTGGTTCAGTCAAGAATTACGAGGTGCATCTTTGGTTCCGATTAGGAACTGCAGTGGCAAGACGCACGTGGAATAGGCTGATAATTCTGCAGTCATTTATAGATTCATGTTGACATTTTTTTAATACTTTTTAAATATACATGAAAAGATACCTCAATGTTTACCCAGCTGACGTGTTTTTTCCCTTCTAAAAAAATGCTCGAAAAACGCGTTTTTTACCTTCCAATTCAGGCTCCGGCCTTAAGGGGTTATATACAGTCAGGAGATCCAAAAAATTCGTTTTTTCAAGAATTTTTCTTCAAAAGGCCTTTAACGGGTTACCCCCACTTGTAGCGCAAAAAAGGCCTTTTTCATGAATTTTTTTAAAGAAAACTACAAATTTTTTTTAATCGATCAATATACCATCTTAAATAACACATCTCGAAGAACTTTCAGTAATTTTTTTATTGAAAAATATTACATTGTTTAGTGGCAAATGGCCGTCAATGAAATAATGTTTTTATATACACGTTTTGCGGTGACCAACATTGCGGCGAAGTGGATCATCTGAAAAAAAAATGCGGATGGATTTAGTCAAATATAAGTATTAACTAGTCTTTAATCGAAGGATTTTAAAAAATATTCATTTTTCACAAAATGGCGGACAGTCAAAGTTAATGGTTCGATTTTAACGAAAAAAAACGGCCGTTTTTTGGCTATAAAACGGCCATTTTTTTCGAAAAAAAAATCAACGATTAAACACTACATTTTTATGTATTAAATAAGCCTGCAAAATTTCAAGAAGATCGGTTCATTAGTGTTCGAGTAATCTTGGTCACCGACTTCAGAAATGCCATTTTGAGAAAAACGCGTTTAAAGTTTCAATTTCAGTTTACACGAACAAAATATTTTTTTTTGTAAACTTACATAGAGTCATCTATTCCGGGCCCATACTTATACTTAAAAAAAAATGCAATAAAAAAAAATCGATGTTTTCAAAATCGCAAGTGGGGGTAACCCCTTAAATCTATTAACGTAAACATTTGTACGCATATTATGGTAATTTATAACTGTATTAAAAAAAAAATTCATTTGTAAAAACAATTATTTTGAAAGCTGCTATAGCTTATCTCCGGAAGCACCCCTAAAAAAGGCGTCTTGCGGTGAGCACGATATGTGTGGACTGGATCATCTAAAACGATAAAACCAAAAATATTTCGTTAATATAATGGATTATCTTGTAATTGATCGAAGGAATGAGCAAAATAATAATTTTTGACAAAAATTTAGGCATTGAATTTTTTATAAAATGGAAAATATTTATCGATGAGAAAAAACCTTCGATTAATTACTAAAAAATATACTTGAAAAGATTGTGTTCAAATTTGTTGATTTTTTAGGCGAATTTTTGGAAAGTGAAACATTTCGTCAGCTAATTGTTAATAACAAATGAAATATGCAATATCAAAAAAAATCCTACGTACTTCCATAGACAATGCATTTTTCAAGATATATTCAACATTTCAAGTGAATCGGTTGGAAATTGTCTGAGTTATGTTTCCGGCCAACTTAAGGCGTTACCCCCACTTGTAGCACAAAAAAGGCCTTGTTCATGAATTTTTTTAAAGAAAACTACAAAACTTTTTTAATCGATCAATATACCATCTTAAAGAACACATCTTGAAGAACTTTCAGTAATTTTTTTATTGAAAAATATTACATTGTTTAGTGGCAAATGGCCGTCAATGAAATAATGTTTTTATATACACGGTTTGCGGTGACCAACATTGCGGCGAAGTGGATCATCTGAAACAAAAAATGCGGATGGATTTAGTCAAATATAAGTATAAACTAGTCTTTAATCGAAGGATTTTAAAAAATATTCATTTTTCACAAAATGGCGGACAGTCAAAGTTAATGGTTCGATTTTAACGAAAAAAAACGGCCATTTTTTGGCTATAAAAAGGCCATTTTTTTCGAACAAAAAATCGAACGATTAAAGACTACATTTTTATGTATTAAATAAGCCTGAAAAATTTCAAGAAGATCGGTTCATTAGTGTTCGAGTAAACTTGGTCACCGACTTCAGAAATGCCATTTTGAGAAAAACGCGTTTAAAGTTTCAATTTCAGCTTACACCAAGAAAATATTTTTTTTTGTAAACTAACATAGAGTCATCTATTCTGGGCCCATACAGAAGTATGGGCCCGGATCCTTATACTTCAAAAAAATGCAATAAAAAAAATCGATTTTTTCGAAATCGCAAGTGGGCGTAACCCCTTAAAAAAAGCAGTTTTGAGATAAACGCTGCACAGCCGCTATTTTGAAAATAATCCCTTCAAAAAAATTACTGTATATAGTCACTGATATGTATGATAAACACCCTTTTTGTAATCTCGATTTATTTTGTAGTTTTTCTGAAAAAAAATCCCCAAAAAGCCCGTTTTTAGGCCTCTAGAGTGGCCCAACCCCTTAAAGTTTCAAAAGCACTTTCGAACGCTCTAACACGCCATTACAAATGTGCGTTTAACTTCGAGAATATTCGCCGGATTGACAAGAAATGTTCCGTGTGTTTACTTAAATATATGTACATTACGAAAAAAAAAACAAAAAAAATCGATTTTTCGAAAATTTTAACAGTCTGTAACTCCTCAAGTATTTCCATCTTTGGGGTTGTTTTTGAGCCCAGGGCTCGGGGCTGCTCATCAGGGATTTACCGGGCGCCATTTTCTTCATTCTCAATGAAACGATCCTTCTCTTCTCAAGTATTACCATAAAAGTCTCATTTTCCGGTTACTCTCCATGCCCCCTCGTTCACCGTGACGATTCGCCCTAAGGGTTGATGGGCGCGGGTCGTAAAGAAATTTTCTCGCCGCATTTTTCTCCCTCTGCGCAGTGCTCTCGTGCTCCTCCCTTTCTCCCTAATCGCCATGTTTTTTTCCGCTCCCCCGTCCCTCGCCCTTATTTGCTCATTATTCCAGTTGGCTTTTTGCCGTTGGTTAGGGACCGTCATTTCCCGGCCTCGACGAAAAATATTCCACCCCTTTTATTCTCTTGATTTCCTTCTTTCTTCGCCACTTCCGGGACGTTACGATTTTCTCGTTTGTTTTATTCCCATTGCTCGCATCCCTTTTTCCCTATTCATTGCCCTTCGGCTTCATCGTCATTTTTTTTCGGCCCTTTTCATTAATCGCCGGTCTACGTGCTCGAGGGAACTTTCCACCCCGTCCGCTTTTTCTTCACGCTCGTCTCTTCTCTTATTATCTCACGTACGAGAGTGACGTTTCAAACGTGCTCATTGTCGTACGTGCATCGGTGCTAGTCTCGCCGAAGGATCACGAGGAACATCGACGTGTCTGGCTCGTCGTTTGAACCACGGGAGGGGAAACATATAGCGCGCAACGTGCCGGCCATTTAGGCCGAACGATTTACTAATTGGTGCGTCGACGACTCTGACCATGGCACGTCTCGCCGCGTCTGACCACCTACCTTTTCTACTTATAACGAAAAGGTCAATATCCCAACATTCAAACTGACTCAATTTCACGGTTATAAAACTCTATATTTTTTCATCACTCGCGAATGCACTTGAATAAATAATAAAAATAATATTGCCAATAAAAAAAAATGAAGGACCCTATAAAAAAAATAAGACAGTCAATTTAAAAAATCATATATCCTGTTTAAAAAATAATGCACTCGAAGAAACCTAAGAAGACTCAATTTCAGAATGATAACAAAATTGTATCACTCGCCAATGCGTTTAAGTGAATAATAAAAATACTTAACCTAATAAGAATAAATTATAAACCCGTTTGCTCAGGCTTGTTATGATTATTTTTAGTAATTTAAACTCTTTACATTTTTTCGTCACTCGCGAATGCATTTAAATAAATAATAAAAATAATATTGCCAATAAAAAAAATGAAGGACACTATTAAAAAAATAAGACATTCATTTAAAAAATCATAAATCCTGATTAAAAAATAATGCACTCAAAGAAACCTAAGAAAAGTCAACTTCAGAATAATAACAAAATTGTATCACTCGCCAATGCGTTTAAATGAATAATAAAATACTTAACCTAATAAAAAGAAAATTATAGACCCGTTTGCGCAGGCTTATTATTATTATTTTTATTCATTTAAATTCTTTACATTTTCTCATCCCGGGAATGCATTTAAATAAATAATAAAAATAATAAAGCCAATGAAATAAAATGAGGTAGTACCCTATAAAGAAATAAGACACTAAATTTAAAAGTTCATAAATCCCATTTAAAATATTATGCACTCAAACAAACCTAATAAAACTCAATTTCCGGAAAAAAAATTTTTTTGTTCATTCGCGAATGTGTTTAAATGAATAAAAAAATAGTAAACCTAAAAAAAAATGTTAACCCGTTTGCTTAGGCTTTCTATTATTATTTATTATTTATTTAAACGCAAACTCTATTTCGAAAGTACAAAGTTCTTTAAATGTTATATCACTCGTGAATGAATTTAAATGAATAATAAAAATAATAACCCTAAACAAACTAAATTTCACTTCATTTCACAAAATAATAAACTCAATTTGAAAAATCATGAATCCCATTTTTTTAAATAATGAAGAGAGAAAACCCAAACAAACTCAGTTTCAGAATAATAAAATTGCGTAATTTTTTGTCATTCGCCAATGCTTTTAAATGAATAATAAAAATACTAAACCCACTTGTTTGACCCTATTATTATTATTTTTATTTATTTAAACGCAAACTCAATTTCGGACTTACAAAGATCTCTGAACTTTTCTATCACTCGTGATTGCATTTAAAAAATCATTTCAAAAAACAATATTTATTATTATAATTATACGATAGTAAATGTATAATAATTTCAAAATTTAACCAAATATAATAATGAGCAATATGTGATCTTAATAATAATAATAGTTATGACTATTAGTGTGAAAAATATATGTATAATAATAATAACATTAAACAATAATAGATAATAATGAGACAGCAATATGTGGTAATAATAATGATAATAATATATCGACGCTCGTAGATGAAACTCCTCAGCCTGTCTGACCACAATGCCTTTTCCACTCACACTAAAAAGGTCAATATCCCAAGCACTCGATCTAACTTAATTATAGCACGAATGAAGATCTCCTTTTTACGCTGCTGGTAAAATACATGAAACGAATTATACCCTCGCATGTTAATCATCGTTGGATACAGAGTGAATCGAAGCTAATCAATCAGGGATGAAAGGGGAATTGATTGACAATCATGTTTATACTATTTCCTGTCTCTCGCCACCGAGATGCATCATAGACCCGTTATTATCGTTATTATTCTGGGCAGAGATGTGGGAGAACATTTCGTAATAATAAATGTATTAATATTGGTAAAACTAAATCAATTAAAAAATATTTATAGAAAATTTAAAAAATGAGATTTTTGTTCCCTACAATTCGAGTTTCTGAAATCCTTCGATCACCACAATAAATAATTGTGGTGATCGTCGTAATTTTAGCGAAAAGAGTATTAGTGGGATGAATTTGCATTTGAAAAATTTATAAATATTGATCGAATTGGATCAATTTACATAATATGTATAAAATTTTTCAAAAATTCGAGAAAATTTATTCGTGACAATTCGAGTTCAGGTATCAAAATTATTTATTATTACGTTTCGTAATAATAAATAGTTGTGATCGTCGCAACTGTGGTGAATCATTTTTTTTCCAATTGATAATTATTCGTAAATTTAAAATTTCGTGAAAAATATTTACAAAAATATTAAATTATTTGAATAATCGTGAATAAAATTTGTTTGAAAAAACATTGAATATTAATCGCCACGTTTTAATTTATTTCAAACGTCAATCGATGTGGGTTCGTCTGCTACGTTTGCTTGGATTTAACGAAGAGGGTAGGGATCAATTTTTTTTTGCTACAGTATCGGAATCCGTTATCGGTAAATTGGAAGGCCGTTATCGGCAAGGGGCACGGCGGGGACTGGTAGCGTTTCTGCTAATTATCGTTGATCTCCTGATCAAACTCTGCATATCGCGACGTTCAACCTGTGTGTCATCATCGGCGCATATCTTCGATCTATGCCACAGCTCGTTAGGCTTAATGCTCGCGGTACTGCAGGTACAGAGGTCTCTTTGAAGTGCACGCTACAATGGAATTCTCGCGTCGTGGTATCCCAGCTTCTGCGTCTATTGCGTCAACGAAAGACATTCTACGCGTAATCGACGAATCCCAATATTCGATCGTTTTGTTGCTTTGCAAAAAAAAACAGCCCAAAAATTCATAAAAACGGTTGATATTTTTTATAAGAATTTTTTCCCAACTTCGCTAGTAATTTTTTTCTCCCTAGGATCTCAAAAAAAAACTGGGCGAAGAAATTGTATGAAAAAAAGGGAGAAAAAACGGCGTTTAATTTTCTTTGTTATTTGTGTCGTAAATTTGACATAGAGGCTTTTACACCCTGGAGGGTGCAAGCTTGACGAGAGTGCAAATTCCCCAGTGAATTCTTTCCCTCTATATCAAAATAAAAATTAGGAAAAACTTTGTATAAAAAAAGAGGGGAAGGAATGATTTTTTTGTTTTGTCATTTGTTTCGTAAATTTGACATGGAGGCTTTTACTTAAGGGTGCAAGCTTGGCGACAGTGCAAATTCCCCAGTGAATTATTTCCCCTCTACGATCTCAATATAAAAATTAGGAAAAAAAATTGTATAAAAAAAGAATGAGAAAGAAGGACGGTTAATTTTTTTTGTTATTTGTGTCGTAAATTTGACATAGAGGCTTTTACACCCTGGAGGGTGCAAGCTTGACGAGCATAATGAGGAAACTGACTGAACAGAGAGAGAGAGAGAGAGAGAGAGAGAGAGAGAGAGATCCTTCTAAAGTCCTGATTACGTATCACCTCAAGGTCAAACGAAATAAGTGTCACAGCAGACACTGAGTGGAGAGCACAAAGAGAGAGTGGAAGAGGCTAGAGAGAAAGAGAGAGAGAGAGAGAGAGAGAGAGAGAGAGAGAGAGAGAGAGAGAGAGATTTAATGCCCGCGGCAGATACTCCATTATATTCCGAGCCTTCCTCGCCTATTCCACTTTCGTGTGAAAATTATCAATTCACGGTGCGCCTCGCGATTCGCGCTCGAAAAAAAAGAAAAAAAAAGAAGACGCGCACAAAGGGACACACGAGCGAGAATTATGCGAGGAAAAAGCGATTGTTCATCAGCGTGAAATTTTCTGTGGTACTGGGGATGAGAGAGAGAGAGAGAGAGAGAGAGAGAGAGAGAGAGAGAGAGAGAGAGAGAGAGAGAGAAGCGATAGAGTCCGAAATTATGATAATAATTCCAAAAGGAACTAAGAAGGTCAATTTAAAAAAGCAACCCAAAATTCTGCTCTAAAAAGCACACAAAAATTCCTCACAATCAATTTCAGAATTTCCATCATAATTCAATCCGAAAAAGCACCCCAATATTCCTCAAAATCAATCTCAGTATTTCCATCGTAATTCTATTCGAAAAAGCAATTCGAATTTGATCAATCAAAAAACAAAAAAATTCATTCACAATATAAGTTTTAAAAAATACTACAAAAATGCTCGAAAAATCACGAGATGAAAATTCAAAAGCAGGAATCCAAAATTGTTCGTTCTTTTCCTAGGACAAAAAAATGGTCCCTCTTCGAACCTCGCGTCGTTCCGCAATATCTAATTAAGGCGTTACCCCCACTTGTAGCGCAAAAAAGGCCTTTTTCATGAATTTTTTCAAATAAAACTACAAAACTTTTTTAATCGATCAATAATACCATCTTAAAGAACACATCTTGAAGAACTTTCAGTAATTTTTTTATTGAAAAATATTACATTGTTTAGTGGCAAATGGCCGTCAATGAAATAATGTTTTTATATACACGGTTTGCGGTGACCAACATTGCGGCGAAGTGGATCATCTGAAAAAAAAATGCGGATGGATTTGGTCAAAAATAAGTATAAACTAGTCTTTAATCGAAGGATTTTAGAAAATATTCATTTTTCACAAAATGGCGGACAGTCAAAGTTAATGGTTCGATTTTAACAAAAAAAAAACGGCCGTTTTTTGGCAATAAAACGGCCATTTTTTTTTCGAAAAAAAAATCGAACGATTAAAGACTACATTTTTATGTATTAAATAAGCCTGCAAAAGTTCAAGAAGATCGGTTCATTAGTGTTCGAGTAATCTTGGTCACCGACTTCAAAAATGCCATTTTGAGAAAAACGCGTTTAAAGTTTCAATTTCAGTTTACACGAAGAAAATATTTTTTTTTGTAAACTTACATAGAGTCATCTATTCCGGCCCATACAGAAGTATGGGCCCGGATACTTATACTTCAAAAAAATGCAATAAAAAAAATCGATTTTTTTTCAAAATCGCAAGTGGGGGTAACCCCTTAACTTGCAAAAATGTCAATCCAATTTACTCTTCATAGAGAAGATTGAGTCAATAATTTTGGCAATAATTTCAAAAGGGATTAAGAGAAATTCAATTCGAAAAGGCAACTCAAAATTGCTCAAAATTCTATTCGAAAAAGCACCCCAAAACGCCTTAAGATCAATCTCAGTATTTCCGTCATAATTCAATGCGGAAACGCACGACAAAATTCCTCTAATTCAATTTTTAAAATTCCCATGAAAATTCGATGAAAAAAATACACTCTAAAATTCACGAGATGAAAATCTAAAAGCAGACATCCAAAATTATCCGTCCACTTTCCAGGAAAAAGAAAAACGTTTCCTCCTCGATCCTCGCGCTGTTCCGCAATTTCTAATTAACGTGCAAAAATGCCCATTCAATTATCTCTTTATTGCACATTTCTTTCCACGGCTCGTTCCCTCTGGAATTTCCATTCTTAATTAATGATCGAGCATATGTGATATTTTTACGAGAATTTGTTGGGGCAGGAGGGTTGGAGGGGGAGGAAGCGAGTTATTGTAGAAAAAGGAAGGTAGGAAAACGATCCGGGTCTCTCCTCCCCCCCCCCCCAGTGCCCCCCAGTGCCCCCCAGTGCCCCCCAGTGCCCCCAGTGCCCCCGTTCGCAGAAGTTGGACCAAGCTCCGAGTTTTTCTCGCCTATTCTCGTGAGGTTGTGAGCGGTTGCATGTGCCAATGGAAAATGCGAAGCAATCCGAAGGAGTGGCGAAAAGAGGCGCGGGGGGGGGGGAGAGGAAAAAAGCAAAGGGGTGCAACGAGAGTTGGATTGAGGGGAGGATACCGAGAGGGTGGGTAAAAACGAGAGGGTGGAAAACAGCATAGAGAGAGAGAAGCTGCAGGGCTGGCGGACGAGACACAGGGGATGAAGTTGCAGTCCAAGGGGTTGAAGAGGGCGATGAATGAACGAGACAATCCTGCTGGGTCGATCTCATTCGCCCGGTGACCTCACTCGTTTCCTCGCATCGATATTACTCCCCCTTTTCCCTCCCCTAATTAATTTCATTACCGGTGACCCGTGGAGACCCCCCCCCCGCACCTCCCCAGCGACCTCGTTTTCATTTCGTTCTTGGTAAAATAAAATGCAAAAAACCCAAACCCAAAAGAATCCAAAATCACGACTTACCGATTTTTGCTGTACGAATTTTACTCCCTAGTATTTTTTTTTTTTTCTCATGGAGGCGAAAGCACGCGCCCTAGCAAGAGACAGGAACGAGCTTCAGCCCTTTTGTTTTTCCATTCGACCGTCCTGCGCGATGAGCTTGTCACTCTCGTTGCGATTAATTATCTCGCTCTCGTGAGGATGAGATCACGTTATTGGCTACCATTCCACATCCCTCGGCTCATCGATATTCGCTCGTCATTTCCGTCCCGTGCTGCTTTCATCCTTTATTTTCCATGGCAATTCTTTCCCCATCGCTCATCAGAGCACGACCGGCGATCAATGATCATAGGTCTTTATTACCGTGTCCGATTATTTAGTCTTCTGACACTTGGTGTCAGGTTGGGCGGTTATCATTATTTTTATTTTATTTTTATTAGAATAATTTTTTATTCGGGTATTTTTTTATTGAATATTTTTCATTCGGATATTTTTTATTCGCATAATTTTTCTTAAGAAATATTTCATTCGAATATTCTTTATTCAAATCTCGTTTATTCGAATATTTTTTATTCAAATACTTTTTACTCCAATACTTCTTATTCAAATACTTTTTATTCCAATACTTCTTATTGGAATATTTTTTATTTAAATATGTTTTATTCAAATACTTCTTATTCGAATGTTTTTCATTCAAATACTTTTTATTTCAATACTTCTTATTCGAATATTTTTTATTCAAATACTTCTTATTCAAATACTTTTTATTCGAATATTTTTAATTCAATTACTTTTTATTCCAATACTTCTTATCCAAATACTTTTATTCAAATACTTTTTACTCAAATACTTTTGATTCAAATGTTTTTTTTTATTCTAAATATTTTTTATTCGATTATTCTTCATCCAAATATTTTTAATTCAAACATTGTTCGTTCTTTTTTTTCGTTCAAATATTTCCTATTCGAATACTTTCGATTCAAAGTATATGTGTACACAAATTTTCATAATAATCGCTCAAGCGGCTATAATTGAGAATCGATTTGACTTCGAGTACAGAGGGGTAATGATGGCAGAAAAGAGTATAGAAGCGTGCCAGAAAGATCGGCAATATCACGAGTACAATAGTTCCAACGGGAGGAAATTGCGAGAGAAAGAGAAGAGAGGAAAAGCAGTCAATATATTTCTCGGCTTGTTTTATTGACGCAGCAAACTCGAGGCTGTAAACTGTCATTAAAGTTCCTCTCTACTTCACCTCCTCCCTCACCCACGCCCCGGACCCTCGGGCAGTTCTTTTTACGCACAGGGGTAAACTTAACGGTGATCGGTAACCCGAACGAGCGAATAAGAAAATACTTCTCTGCATACTTAGTGTGCAGTTTTTCTTTAAAAATGAGACGTAGGCAGAGGGTATTTGTAAAATAAAAAATTTAATAGAATGTTGCTATAAATAGAAAGCATTTCTAAAAAAAACAGAAAAAAAGTAGGAGCTAAAAAAAGACTCCTGTGCATGCGTCTAGGCAGTATTTCTTTTTTTTAAGCAGAGATAGGCAGAGCATTTCTAAAAAAAAACCTTACGGTGATCGGTGACCCGAACGAGCGACAAAGAAAATACTTCTCTGGGTAGTATGCAGTATTTCCAAAAAAATCAGACGTAGGCAGAGTATTTCTAAAAAAAAATGAAAAATGAAAATTAAAAGTACCGGTAAACGGAGAGTAAGTATTCCTAAAAAATAGAAAAAAAGTAAGGGTGACAAAAAAGACTTCTCTACATACGTCTAGGCAGCATTTATTTATAACAACAGAGGTAGGCAGAGTATTCCTAAAAAGAAAAAATCTGCACTGGATCCTCGGGCAGTTGTACGTACAGGGGTAAGCTTTACGGTGATCGGTGACCCGAACGAGCGAAAAAGAAAACACTCCTCCGCATACGTAGTATGCAGCATTCCTTAAAAAAAGTAGACGCAGGCAGAGAAATTGTGAAAAAAAAATGGTTTAAAAAGGAGCGGCAACCAGAGAATTAAAAAAAAAAACAGAAAAAGTAGGTGCTAAAAAAACTCCTCTGCATACATAATATGCAGTATTCCTAAAAAAAGCAGACGTGGGCAGAGTATTTCTAAAAAAAAAATATAATTTGCAGTAAGCGAAGGGTATTTCTAAAAAAAACAGAAAAACGTAGCACCTGAAAAAAAACGTCTCTGCATTTGGGCAATATTAAAATATACATTTTTAACCAAAAGCGATTATTTACTTGCCTTTATTAATTTCCCCGAATTCTCCACTTACAGTAGAGAAAAAAAAGCGCCTTAAAATTGTTCGCAGCAATATTTCAAAGTGCTTCCAATAGTACGACGTCGATTTGGCCTTTGTGCGTGGAAACGAGACTGGAACGAATTTATGCGCGTCTATGGTTTGCGTAACCGCACACTTTTGAACGAAAAGTTGCGCGGTACGGAACAGCATTCGCATGTATATCGCACGTGCTGCGGGCGAGGGGGGGGGGGCCGATTTTGTAGCTAGGAGAAAATACGAATAATAAGGTAAACGACGGGAACAGACGTCTGCATTGGACGAGCGACACGACGATCGGATGGATCGCACGCTTTGTATTATTGAATCGAGCCAAACGGGAGACAAGTGTTGAGTAACTCGCCTGTTGGTAAACAAGGCGAGTTAAAATTTTCGTTATCAGTAAAGTGTGTCGCACGAAGAGAGAGAGAGGGGGGGAGAGAGAGGGGGGAGAGAGAGAGAGAGAGAGAGAGAGAGAGAGAGAGAGAGAGAGAGAGAGAGAGAGAGAGAGAGGAGAGAGAGAGAGAGAGAGAGAGAGAGAGAGAGAGAGAGAGAGAGAGAGAGAGAGAGAGAGAGGAGAGAGAGAGAGAGAGAGAGAGAGAGAGAGAGAGAGAGAGAGAGAGAGAGAGAGAGAGAGAGAGAGAGAGAGAGAGAGAGAGAGAGAATGCTCGATCAAGCTTGAATCCACGTGCGGTGACAATCGCTTTTATCGTCGAATGGTTCTCGGACAAGAACACCCATACATGTATACGAAATTGGATGGATTACGCAACCATATCTAGCAGGGTCTGACAACGAAAATGGAATAAAACGACGCGGAAGATGAGCCATTTTATCACAAATTTATAGGGATTTTTTTTTTCATTTTTTTTCCAATCTCTGAAAGATGATTCAAAAACCACATTTTTAATGAAATATAGAATAGCTGTTTTGTTATTTTATAGTTATTCAATTTTGTATCAATGTATTATTCCATTAGTATGCAATTTCATAATAATATATTATTTTTAATAGTATTTAATTTCGTAATAATGTATTATTGAATTATTATTTAATTTTCTAATAACGTATCGGATAAAGTTTCGAAAAGCCCATGGTGCCGATTAATTTGGAATTTTGAGTACCCATGTAATTTGACTGGCTGATCACGAATATGATAGTGAACCCGCGAATTTGATTTTCGAGATCGAAACTCACATAAACTCATTTTTTTTAAGTTTTTCTATTTTATTTTAATAAATGTTGATTTTAGAGAAAAATGTCTTTGACAAAAGTTGTAGGCAATGAAAAGATTGATCTTTTATGTTCAATACAGGTTTTGTCTGGGATAATGCTCCTGTAAGTACATTTTGCTAAACTTCATTAGTTTCGATATTATGTACTTACGCACTTTACGGCGGATTGGTTGGGGCTTAGTCTCTGAAGTGCAGATTAGTCTTTAAACCCAAATAAAACCCAGAGAAAAAATAAAATAAAATACAGTAAATGCAAAAAACAAAACAAAATACAAAAAAAGCAACAAAAAAAACAACTTCCCGCGGTAAAGTGTGTAAGTATATGATATCGAAACTAATGGAATTTAGCAAAATGTTCTTATTGGAGCATAACTCCATTTTTCTCGAAACAGAAGATTCTAGACAAAAACTGTATAGTAAATAAAAGATCAATCTTTTTATGGGCTACAACTATTGTAGGAAATATTGTTCTCCAAGACCAACATTTATCAAAATAAAATAGAAAAACTTTTAAAAAATCAGTTTTTGTGAGTTTTGACCTTGAAAATTAAATTTGCGGGTATTTTTACTATCACATTCGTGATCAGCGAGTCAAAATACATGGATACCCGAAATTTCAAATCAATCGGCAGCATGGGCTTTTCGGAACTACATCCGAAAAAAAATGATCAACTAAAGAATTTTTCAATAGGCACTACGATTCTACGTTATTTAAAAATACGTTCTTTATAATATTTTCAATAAAACATTAAATAGCTATTTATTATTAAATCAGTATTCCAGATAATTTTGTAATTAGGTTATTATTATTCTCAATTCAATATTTATTGCAAACAAATATTAACTCGCAATTTTTTCAATAGACACTACGATGTTCTGTTTTTTGATATTTACGAAATGTTATAAAAGTATTTATTTTTCCTTTAAACGTTTTATTTTATATCTGGAAAATATTGTCAAAATATCGAGAACAAAATGTCCACGTTCGTTCCATCGCGAGCACGGAAAAATAATGATAGTCGAACAAGCAAAGAACAGGATCATCCGTGATTGACCAATTTAATACCGCGTCGAGACAATTACATTGAACGATAAGAAATAAAACGGGACTTAATGAATTGGAGCTTTGGTCGTCTCGCACGTTTGTGTTTCAATGCGTCTTCGCACGCGTCAATTAAGATAAAAGTCGCTTTGATATGACGAGGGAGAGCGGGCTCGAGGGCTCGGGATATCCGCACGCGATACAAGTAGAACACGAGCACCAACAACGGAGGCCTAAACCGAACTCTTTAGCCTCGCTGCTTGAAGCCTCCCGGATTTTAATTCATTGGATTATCGAGAGCGTGTCGAATCGTCCAAGTATTTTGCGATTTCGAGGGAAAAGCTTGCCAAAAACAATGTCGAACCAATTAATGCCCAAAAAATAAAATTCACGATAAAAATTAATAAATAATTGAGACGAGTATACAGAATTGATGAAACATTGTGTTTGGGTTTATTCAATGTATTTACGCGAGTACGCGAGAAGTAAATCGTATCAATTATTCGATAAAGTAATACAAATTTGAACCTTCTGATAAACAGTAAATGGAATTGATGAAAAACAAATAGAATAAATTTTTAAAAAATTGAGGTGATAAAAAAATAAATAGAATAGATAAATAATAAATAGAGGTAACAAAAAAATTAATAGTATCGGTAAAAATAACATAAAATTGATTTTTAAAACCAATAAAATAAAAAATTAATAGAATTATCGTAAAAATTAATAAAATAGATTTAAAAAAAAAACAAAAATCAATTATCGGCAAGTATCTTCGCAACAAAATTCTTCAGTCTGATCGTGTCTTTAATTTTCGCAGGTGCAGCTGGGAATTAAAATGATACATTCGACCCGGAAGAGAAGTTCTTAACGGCGTGAGTATTTTTTTCGTCCGTACGTCAAATTATCCTCAATTTAAATTTCCCAATGGAAATTCAATGAGAATTAATCTTCTTGACGTCCACGTCAAAGAAAGAGAGAGGGAGAGAGAGAGAGAGAGAGAGAGAGAGAGAGAGAGAGAGAGAGAGAGAGAGAGAGAGAGAGAGAGAGAGAGAGAGAGAGAGAGAGAGAGAGAGAGAGAGAGAGAGAGAGAGAGAGAGAGAGAGAGAGAGAGAGAGAGTGAGTGAGTGAGTGAGTGAGTGAGTGAGTGAGTGAGTGAAGTGAGTGAGTGAGTGAGTGAGTGAGTGAGTGAGTGAGTGAGTGAGTGAGTGAGTGAGTGAGTGAGTGAGTGAGTGAGTGAGTGAGTGAGTGAGTGAGTGAGTGAGTGAGTGAGTGAGTGAGTGAGTGAGTGAGTGAGTGAGTGAGTGAGTGAGTGAGTGAGTGAGTGAGTGAGTGAGTGAGTGAGTGAGTGAGTGAGTGAGTGAGTGAGTGAGTGAGTGAGTGAGTGAGTGAGTGAGTGAGTGAGTGAGTGAGTGAGTGAGTGAGTGAGTGAGTGAGTGAGTGAGTGAGTGAGTGAGTGAGTGAGTGAGTGAGTGAGTGAGTGAGTGAGTGAGTGAGTGAGTGAGTGAGTGAGTGAGTGAGTGAGTGAGTGAGTGAGTGAGTGAGTGAGTGAGTGAGTGAGTGAGTGAGTGAGTGAGTGAGTGAGTGAGTGAGTGAGTGAGTGAGTGAGTGAGTGAGTGAGTGAGTGAGTGAGTGAGTGAGTGAGTGAGTGAGTGAGTGAGTGAGTGAGTGAGTGAGTGAGTGAGTGAGTGAGTGAGTGAGTGAGTGAGTGAGTGAGTGAGTGAGTGAGTGAGTGAGTGAGTGAGTGAGTGAGTGAGTGAGTGAGTGAGTGAGTGAGTGAGTGAGTGAGTGAGTGAGTGAGTGAGTGAGTGAGTGAGTGAGTGAGTGAGTGAGTGAGTGAGTGAGTGAGTGAGTGAGTGAGTGAGTGAGTGAGTGAGTGAGTGATGAGTGAGTGAGTGAGTGAGTGAGTGAGTGAGTGAGTGAGTGAGTGAGTGAGTGAGTGAGTGAGTGAGTGAGTGAGTGAGTGTGAGTGAGTGAGTGAGTGAGTGAGTGAGTGAGTGAGTGAGTGAGTGAGTGAGTGAGTGAGTGAGTGAGTGAGTGAGTGAGTGGTGAGTGAGTGAGTGAGTGAGAGTGAGTGAGTGAGTGAGTGAGTGAGTGAGTGAGTGAGTGAGTGAGTGAGTGAGTGAGTGAGTGAGTGAGTGTGAGTGAGTGAGTGAGTGAGTGAGTGAGTGAGAGTGAGTGAGTGAGTGAGTGAGTGAGTGTGAGTGAGTGAGTGAGTGAGTGAGTGAGTGAGTGAGAGAGAGAGAGAGAGAGAGAGAGAGAGAGAGAGAGAGAGCATTCTGTGACTATATGACGGATGGGAGAAGCGAGAGGGAGCGAAGGAGAGTTGAATTGTGGAGGGCATTAGCTATGGAGGTTAAGAGTACTTGGGTCGAATGTAGGGAATTGTCGAGCTGAGCAAGTGTCTACTGAGGATCCGTGGCAAATGTTTGCTCAATTTCTACTCCTCGTCGTCGTCGTTTGATGACGCATTGTCAACGACGAGAGCCAAGAAGGGAGAAAGAGGGTAGGGGAGAGGGAGAGAGAGAGAAAAGAATAATCGAAGTACGAGATTGTACATCAATGTTCTTATACTCATCGCCTTGCAATCCATTTCCCTGATTGAACGGTGAAGTTTCGCGAGCAAACGTTGTAATCCGAGTAGAAGGAGCGAGAGAGAAAAAGGGCGAGCAGTCCCTACGTCACTTCCTTCCTGATACAATATTGTCTTGATATTCTGAGAGCCTCGAGCACTGATCCAATCCCCTCGATTGCAACATCCTCCAGTGATGTTCTCCTTCTCCAAGTATTGATGCCCGTCGTCAGTCGACAGCCATAGTTCGGTGCATCGGTGGGATGACAAAAAAATGCGTTTTAAAAGCTTTTCGTAACTCTATTTCGATGTATATTCACCCTTCGATAACGAATTCATAATTTATTGATGAAAAACTTCAGCTTTCGTTGACAGACGTGGAAACTGTGCAGAAGGTTTTTCGCGGTTATCGGACAGGATTTTGAGCTTCGGGGAAAATCTCCACGATGTTTATAACCGACCGTAAATTTCCCATGGGATAGACCCTTGAAATGGGGGAAAAGTCGAAAAACAATTTTTCAACCCTCTTAGCCACCTTTCCAGAAGCGCCAAAATAGCGACATTTCAAACAGCCGTAGCGTCGGTTCTGTTTAAGTTACTGTGGCTTGTTGGGTGGGTTTTGAAAAGGATTTCTATAGACTTAGAGAATGCCGTTGAATTCATCGTATAATATTAATTGGTTTTGCCGCAAAGTGTGCTCGAAAAATGGCCAAAAAAGAAGCAGTTCGCAAAAATCGATGGGCCGTCTTTGAAATTCTGCCAAAAATCGAAAATTTATCTGAGAAAATACTTTTTTGGCCAAGATGAAAAAAAATGTTAGATTTTCAATAATTTTTTTACAAGTCCATTCGATGTGTGTTTGTCCCCTAAATACGAATTTACCATCTAATTCTCCTCTAAACCCTCAATTTTCGTGAAAATTCGACAAAAGCCTATAGAAAAGCGTTTTTTTCGTTTTCCTGGCGTAATTTTGAACTTTAGATCAAAACTCCGTGATATTCGTAGCCAGCGGAAAATTTCCAACATGATACCCCTTTGAAATTGATTAATGGGCGAGAAAATATTTTTTCGACCCTTTTGGCCATTTTTTCGAAATCGCAAAAATCGAGAAATTTCCAACCGCCAAAAGGGACAAAGGGATATGGAAGAATGCGCCAAAATGGATCGTCCGTCTTTAAAATTCTGCGAAAAATTGAAAAATCATCGGAGTTCAATGAATCCAACGGCATTTTAAAAAGAAAACGGTAAAAAAGATAGCGAATACAGAGTGGAGTTCCAAATCCAAACAGAAAAAAAAATGATCGCCGATTCGGTGAAACTACTTTTTTTTTGCCAAGATGCAAACAAAAATTTGTATTTTAATTTTTTTATAACTCTCTTTCGATGTATTTTCATTACCAATTTTCATTACCAATCTTCGAAAGTGTATGATTTTCGTTACGTTCGAAACTAACAAAACATCTTCGCGTTGTATAGGCTCTTAAGTATTAAGTTAAGTATAGTCACTTAAGGCTCTTAAGTGACAAAAATATGTGTCAAATAATATCGAGTATAATTATATCAAAAAAATATATAAATATCAAATAAAAATAGTGTATTTTTTAAATACAATATTTTTTAAATATTAAATATAATATTTAACAAGTAAAATAGGATTTCGTAGCCTGTCGTCGTCGTTTACGAGTCCCAACAAATGAGCTCAGAAGCCCCGAAATGTTTCGTCCACCGTAAACGTTACGGCGTAAAGCCAACCCCCGAGATTCACCCTCGCACATATACAAATTTTATTTGTATGTGTGTGTGTGTGTGTGCGCGCGCGCGCATGTGTGTGTGTGTGTGTGTGTGTGTGTGTGTGGTGTGTGTGTGTGTGTGTGTGTGTGTGTGTGTGTGTGTGTGTGTGTGTGTGTGTGTGTGTGTGTGTGTGTGTGTGCGTGTGTGTGTGTGTGTGTGTGTGTGTGTGTGTGTGTGTGTAATATTATATCGAGCAGGCGTGTGTAACGGATCTATGGATTCCGAGGCAGGGAAAACCGGCTGTTCGCGCGTTAACGTTCGTGGGGTGGGTTAACGGCCGATTAGACGTCGAGACGTGGCCAAGGGATGACTCGGTATAGTTGGCACCGACCCTCCCGCAGGCCCTGTCCCTTATCGCAAGCTCAATGTGTTTAAAGCACGTGGGATCCTCCTTGACAGGGCGATGTGTCACCCGCACAAATGGACCATTCCGTCTCGACCCGGTCACCCGATTGGGTTACATATTTTTTTACACTCTCCCCATGATCCTGAGAACGTCAGGGAATTATTTCATATTTTTACGACCGGAAGTAGAGCCGCGGAAAAATCGTGTACACCACGATGAACGAGGTGCAAAAAATTGGGTACGAAAAACGGGACGTTTTCAGTAATTTTTTGGGCCCAAAGTATCGATCGGTAAAATCCGAAAAAATTTGTGAAGCTTCTCAGCATATTGTAGAAGCCTGAAAAAAATAACGACGAGGATCGGGCGTGCGAGTCGGCGAGGAACGGGCCGTGGGTCTCGAGTGCCGAATTTGTTATCGAGGTCAACGCTGGAATCGATCGCGGGTTTAACGCGATGGAAATTGTCAGTGGCCAGATAGCTCGGATAAATCCGACGACATCTCGCGAGCGATCCGTCAAGGTGCTTCTGCTATCGTGGCGCGCACACACACACACACACATAAATTCTATTACGCTCCGATCACTCCGCGTGTTCGCTTCACGCGAATTTCTCCTCGTCGGTTCGCTTTCCTTTATAGACAGACCACACAAAACACACATTTATTCGTTGATCATTCTCGCGTGCGCCTCGCAGTCTCTTCCAGCGTGCGTCTATTTTTACATCTACTCCGTCGATCGCCTGTCGAACCCTGACATTTTTTTTCATTTTTTTGATATTTTTTTTTCGCTACCAGCCCATTTGACACTGATCGCCATTTTTTTTACACCTGAAAAACGGTTCAAGGTCGTAGACTGAATACCGTAGAGATTCCCAGACAAGCCCAAACAAGCGCAAATAAAAATTTCAAAAATCACGCACGAATAGATAAATAATTGAAAATCCACTTTTGGACACGGGAGAATTTTTTTTGCAACAAATACTCGCCGATTTTCAGCAGCCGAAGATCCGTGCCCTTCCACCGGTCGGGAATAGGAAGATCGAGGAGACAGATAAGCCGGAAGAGGAAGATAAACAATCGCCGCTGGAAAGTGCGCCGCAGCGTGACAAAGATGACGAAGAGATTCGAGTTCAATTGGCAGATCGAAGTGCCGGAGCCCCTGAGAATAGGGAGCACGTTCGATCGATGGACCGAGGAAAAGGACAACACCGAACTCGAATTGAGCTGCACGTTCAAGGTCGACGAGTACGGATTCTTCATCTACTGGCAGAGCGAGGGCAAGGTGACCGCTCAGAAAATCAACAATGGATTCTTTAACGGGTCGAAAAATAGCTTATTTTCGCGATTTTTTTTTCGATGCTTGAAATACGATGATCAGTCTGATTTTTTTACGTCAAAACAAAGCACTCGTGACGAGGGAAAATAAATTTTTAAACGTTGTTTTTTTTGCATTTTTTTATCGGTTAAAAATGTTTTCGAAAAAAAGGAGGGTTCGCGGTGTACACGGTTGTGGCCGGGTATATTGACTGAAACAAAATTTGTAAAAAGATTATCAATCAGTATGAAAGCCGCTATCTTGCTATGGAGGTTTTTTTAAAACCAAAATTGACAAAATGGCGGCGGTTTGAGAAAAGAATTATGGAAATTAACCTATTTTTTCGACAGTTTTTCGTTAAAAAGAAGTTCCATAGCAAGATAAAGAATGGCACGAAGAATGTTGTGTGAAACTTTCAGACGGATAGCTTGAAAAATTTTACTTTAAGGCGTTACCCCCACTTGTAGCGCAAAAAAGGCCTTTTTATGAATTTTTTTAAAGAAAACTACAAAACTTTTTTAATCGATCAATATACCATCTTAAAGAACACATCTTGAAGAACTTTCGGTAATTGTTTTATTGAAAAATATTACATTGTTTAGTGGCAAATGGCCGTCAATGAAATAATGTTTTTATATACACGGTTTGCGGTGACCAACGTTGCGGCGAAGTGGATCATCTGAAAAAAAAATGCGGATGGATTTAGTCAAATATAAGTATAAACTAGTCTTTAATCGAAGGATTTTAAAAAATATTCATTTTTCACAAAATGGCGGACAGTCAAAGTTAATGGTTCGATTTTAACGAAAAAAAAACGGCCGTTTTTTGGCTATAAATCGGCCATTTTTTTTCGAAAAACAAAATCGAACGATTTAAGACTACATTTTTATGTATTAAATAAGCCTGCAAAATTTCAAGAAGATCGGTTCATTAGTGTTCGAGTAATCTTGGTCACCGACTTCAGAAATGCCCCTTTGAGAAAAACGCGTTTAAAGTTTCAATTTCAGTTTACACGAAGAAAATATTTTTTTTTTGTAAACTTACATAGAGTCATCTATTCCGGGCATCAAAAAAAAACTGCACTTCAAAAAAATGCAATAAAAAAAATCGATTTTTTCAAAATCGCAAGTGGGGGTAACCCCTTAAGAGTGTACACCATTTTGGAAAACGACATTTCGGGAAAAACGCGTTTATAGTTTCAAGTGCGGAATTTTCATATAAATTGTCTACTCACGATGAATCAAATAATGCAAAAAATTTATTTTTCGAAAATTTTACACTTTGATGATCCCTTAATATTCTCATTTCTCGTTACCAAAGAAATGCCCTTTTTCGATAACATTACTTTCTCTTGACATCGATGTTCATTTTTTTTCAGGACGGTGACGTCATCGAGCTATGTCAAGTGAGCGACATAAGGGCCGGTGGTTTGCCCAAGGTACGAATTAGTCGCTTGAAATTTTTTATATTAAACAATAGCTTTCCGCCCGCGGCTTCCCTTCGGAGACTCGTGTCGAAACCCCCTCAATCAAATCTGCTCCTGAAATGTTTAATTGATGAACACGTAGAATTGTGTCGAAGGGCATTAATACTAATTTTTAAGTAAATCTGAAGGAATATTTCTTTTACGATGCAAACTTCGCTACCTCCTTTTCCCCTTAAGGATTGAATTTACAAAATTAAAGAATTTACGCTGAAATTTAATTAATTGTGTCTAGGAGCAACAAAGTTTCGAGTACATTTTTAATTAAATTTTTAATTAAAGTAAAACCCGATTTTTTTCCGTACAAACTTTGCCACCCCCTTTTGTTTAGGGGTTGAATTTCTGAAAACGCCGAAATACGTGTTTCATTAATTGTGTCGAGAATACCAAATTTCAAGTAAATCGAACCAGATTTTTTTAAATTCCCATAAAAACTTTGCCACCCTTTTTACCCCCTTAAGGGTTGAATTTCGAAAAATCTCTTCTTAGTGGGTCACTATCCGTCAGGGCATGCTCTTTTATGTGCATGGATAGATAATGAAATAAAAACGTTCGTAAAAAAGGAATATCAAATTAACTATGACAGATTTCACATTATTTTTCCAACAATAACAAAAAAATAATATTTAATTGAATATCAATTTCATAAAATATTAAAATGAATTTCATTAAATATGAAAAATAAAACGATTAAAAGTAATTACATTCCCCATAAAAAAAATTCAATATCCCCTGCAATTTATTGATATTATGCATTTTCCATTCATCATTACCCCACATTGATGTGAAACGATAAAATCAAACAGCCTATAACACGTGTTGAAAAAATTACAATACTAAATATTAAAATACGAAAAAAAATATATATATAAAAAATTACATACCCTCGATCTTATCGATCTCGCGATAACGACCTGTTTGCATCGTTCAGGATCCGAAGCTGTACGACAAATTGATCGGGAAGCATGGCGAGCAGCTCGACGAGAAGAGCCTGACCATCTGTTCGGGCGTCGACTACACCAACATAAATTATCAGCACGTCGTCTGTCCGGACGTCGCAACCGCCAAGGTACGTCCGGGCAATTCGTTACGAGCCCAAGCACCAGTAGCGCAATCATCAATCGTCCTCTTTGAAGGCATCACGATTGATGAGTGATAGAGGGACGGGGGTGGACGGGAAAAAAAATTGAAGACGATTTCTCCGAAAGGAAGTAGTCGATTCGAGCCGATGGAGCGAGTTTTTCGGTTCGAAATATCCGGATAGTGAAAACAGACGGTCTCATCAGTGATAAAGAAGCCGAACAAAGAGAGAGGGGGGGAGAGGCGACGAGGGAGAAATGGATAGATTGGTGAATAAAGAGAGAAAGGGGGAGAGAGAGAGAGAGAGAGAGAGAGAGAGAGAGAGAGAGAGGGAGAGAGTAACTTCTCCCTCTCTCTTTTTTTTTCTATCTGCTTCCCTCTTTTATTTTTTTTTCATGCTGCTTCTCTCCCTTATTTATTACAAGCTTTTATTCAAGGAGTCAGGCCACAGTATCGCGTATAAAATCATACGCGAATTTAACAATTTTTTTCGTATGAAAAAGTGATTCACTCGTAAAATTAATTACACAGCTATTTAGTATGAATATCAAGCTGTTAGAAAATATATATATTTTTTTCGATGTACAAAATGGCCGACTGCTCGAAACTTCTGGAAACAGCGTTTTTTCAATTGGCGTGACAAATAACTTCAACAATTTTCACTCGATTTACTTCAAATTTAAAAGTTATGTTCCTAATTGCATTTCGCAGAGAAGTACGTACGGAATTTGTGATCAATCGAAAACTTTTCATTTTATGAGCAGTCAATGAGCAGTTGCAACGAAATTTTTCACTGTAAATTAATTTCTTAAGGCGTTACCCCCACGTGTAGCGCAAAAAAGGCTTTTTTCATGAATTTTTTTAAAGAAAACTACAAAACTTTTTTAATCGATCAATATACCATCTTAAAGAACACATCTTGAAGAACTTTCAGTAATTTTTTTATTGAAAAATATTACATTGTTTAGTGGCAAATGGCCGTCAATGAAATAATGTTTTTGTATACACGGTTTGCGGTGACCAACATTGCGGCGAAGTGGATCATCTGAAAAACAAATGCGGACGGATTTAGTCAAATATAAGTATAAACTAGTCTTTAATCGAAGGATTTTAAAAAATATTCATTTTTCACAAAATGGCGGACAGTCAAAGTTAATGGTTCGATTTTAACGAAAAAAACGGCCGTTTTTTGGCTATAAAACGGCCATTTTTTTCGAAAAAAAAAAAATCGAACGATTAAAGACTACATTTTTATGTATTAAATAAGCCTGCAAAATTTCAAGAAGATCGGTTCATTAGTGTTCGAGTAATCTTGGTCACCGACTTCAGAAATGCCGTTTTGAGAAAAACGCGTTTAAAGTTTCAATTTCAGTTTACACGAAGAAAATATATTTTTTTTGTAAACTTACATAGAGTCATCTATTCCGGGCCCATACAGAAGTATGGGCCCGGATACTTATACTTCAAAAAAATGCAATAAAAAAAATCGATTTTTTCAAAATCGCAAGTGGGGGTAACCCCTTAAGTTTAAATACCTACAACTTTTGAATGAAACAATATTTTTTAAATTCCGTACGTACTTCTCTAGGTATTCTAATGTAGATTGGCGAGATTTTTTTTTTCTAGGTGAAAAATTGTGGATGCTAAATGTCACGCCACGGAGCGGCATAAAAAAAGATAACAAAATAAAATATTACTAGTCGTCCGTTTTGTACATCGAAAAAAAAATTCTAACAACTTGATATTCATACTAAATAGACGTGTAATTAATTTTGTGACTGAATCACTTTTTCGTACGAAAAAAAATGTTAAATTCGCATATGATTGTATACCCGTTACTGTGGCCTAAGGCCTCAACTCGCTTCGTTCGAATGTCTGTCTTTCCGGTTCAAAATTTGTCATCCATTTTTCAAGCACTTGCGGACATCATGTACTACTCAACAGCATGTACTAGGACCGTCGAGTTGGTGCTCATTTGTTTTGTTATCACGAGCACTTTTCATTGCACATGACAACGAGAGTCTGATAATGGCGGTGGGAGGTGGGAACTGAAATTTCCTAATGGCTAATGGTAGGACAATCGAATTTGGGCCCATTAACTTTGCTGACTTGTGCACTACTTACACTTAAACTATTATAAAGTTCCTCGCGAAACCTTTATAACCTGAGGCAAGGTTTTTTATTACGCCGATGTCTGAATTACATGGGGCTCTGGCATGGCAAATAAATAAACAAATTCTAATACGAAAACTATAAAATCAAACAAACGTACAAAAAAACTTTTTCGAAACAAGCTTTTGTGCGAAAGGTACCTATGATAAAATGATGTTCCGTAAAATTGAAAATCAAAACAGTATAGCTACAAAATAAGTCTCTTCCTCGGTCACTCATCATAGGTGCAAGTACTCAAAAGGTACATAAACGTAGATATTTTTAAAATATGAAATTGAAATATTTAAATTTTGATGCGTCAAACGTCACAAGTACTAATATTATTTCCAAATTTCTGAAAAAAAACCTCACGCTTTTAAAATTTGTATTTCATACTTTCAAAATATCTACGTTTATGTACCTTTCAAGTACTTGCACCTATGATGAGTGACCAAGGAAGGGACTTTTTTGTAATTATACTGTTTTGATTTTCAATTTAACCGAACATTATTTTTTACTTTTTAGTACAGTCCCCTTTAAATAGAAGCTTGTTTAAAAAAAGTTATTTTCTTCATTGTGCTCTCTCTCCCTTTTCTTTTTTTTACTGCTGCTCTCTTTTTTCTTCCTCTCTTGATTCGTTTCTTCCCTCTTCTCTCTCTCTCTCTCTCTCTCTCTCTCTCTCTCTCTCTCTCTCTCTCTCTCTCTCTCTCTCTCTTTCACTCTGTGTCCCACCCTCGAGGAGTTTTCTAAATTTAGTTGAACGCACGAATGATTTGTCGTTTCGCACCCATCCTCGAGCCGCGTGTTACACGACGGCGATGTACGGGCCCGAGAAATGTACAACGCTATGAATGTATAGCGTGGGTGTTTCGAACATCTGATTTACGACGGCGGGGGGCAAGATGGTTGCTCAATCGATCCGTCGGTCGATTTGGAAATTCGTTTGAGATTGAGTTTCCTCCCGACGTGAGATCTGCGCCCGGAAATGAGAGAAAGAGCAAGAGAGAGAGAGAGAGAGAGAGAGAGAGAGAGAGAGAGAGAGAGCAGTTGTATGTACCAGTGTACGTACACAGTTCCGAATGGTATCGAACGCCATCAATGACGCAACGAGCTCGGGACTCTCGCGAATTTACGACTCGAAGCGGTGCTGTAATCTTGGTAACGATCGAGCTGGATGATATCCGGTCATTCGGCTCTCTCTCTCTCTCTCTCTCTCTCTCTCTCTCTCTCTCTTTCTCTCTCTCTCCTCTCTCTCAACTCTCTCTCTCTATTAAATACAAAAAGGAGTGCGACGAAAGAGAAACAGGACTTTCCAAGACTTTCGCAATCAATCGATCACCCTTAATGAACACCCTCGTCCACTAATTGGTAATCGAGTGCCAGCCACTGGAGATAAGCGCGAGCTTCGTTGCTCCGATTGGAACGTCCTCAATTAATCGAACCGGACTGGCACGACTCACGAAGCCCCGGAGCCCTGGAACACCGAGCAAAAACCCTACATCGCACCTCCATTGGGACAGGATTTATCCAGCGGCAATAAAGTCACAAGTACTTGATCCGGGATCAATATTTGAAGGCTCAATATCTAACGAATGTCCAGTCGAACACGATTACGTGGATTCCGAAAGGACGATAAAATGTTTGCTCTTGAATATTTTTCGTCCGCGAGAAAGTCCCAGAAGATTAAAAAGACGAGCGAGCAAAGTCCCATTGAATATCCAGGAGTCTTAATGTTGGGCTCTTTTTGTTTGGGTCGACAGACGTGGCTCGCCGGGATACGAAAGATCACCCACAACGTCAAAGCCAACAACGTGTGTCCGCTTACTTGTCTGAAGAAACAGTGAGTTGTCAATTGGACGTTGGAAGCGAGGAGCCGTGCACTGCAATTGCTAAAACGTTTTTTTTTTTCATTCGCCAGTTGGATGAGGCTGAGGATGCTGGTCGATCCGAACGGCAAGGTGCCGGTGAAGGTCGTGGCGAGAACCTTCGCCTCCGGTAAGACGGAGAAACTCGTGTACCAATGTCTCTCGGACCTTGGCCTACCTAAGGAAAAGGTGAGATCAAGGTCAAGACCCTTGAGCCTGAGCCCTGAACGAGCCACGTCATTTTTGCGAGCTTTCTTTCAGAACGACGTCATAGAACCTGAAGACTTCACGTTCGACGCCTTCTACGCGCTCTACCACAAGATCTGTCCGAGAAACGACATAGAGGAACTCTTCCAATCCATGTTCGTATACCCTCCAAAATATCAAAATTGGATATTTTTTTGTTCGATGTTCTATTTAGAATAGCCGGGAACTCACTTTACTCTGTTTCCCACTTGGTCTTGCCCTACGGAATGCCTTCATTCTGAATTCCACGTAGAACGCAAGGCAAAGCGGACACGATAAATCTTGAGCAACTGATAACGTTCCTGAATGAGAAGCAACGGGATCCGACCCTCAACGAGATCCTGTATCCCTTGTACGATGAGAAAAGGGCTTCCGAGATAATAAACGATTACGAGAAAAACGAGGGAGCGAGAAATCAAAGTAAGCTCTCCATCGTCACCTCGTTGCGCCTGTCGTCATAGATCAATCGATCGTCTCGTTGCAGAAACAATGACGAAGGACGGCTTCATAAGGTACCTGATGTCGGATGAGAACGCGCCCGTTTTTCTCGACAGGCTCGACGTTTACATGGACATGGATCAACCCCTCGCCCACTACTACATAAATTCCAGTCACAATACTTATCTTAGCGGACGCCAGTTCGGAGGCAAGAGCAGCGTCGAGATGTACAGACAAGTTTTACTCGCCGGGTGCAGGTGAGATATTCATCGGGGATCAACGTTCTTGGGAATGGGAAACACTTAGAATATAAACACGTACGAAAAATTACAGGTGTGTCGAGCTGGATTGTTGGGATGGCAAGGGTGAGGACGAGGAGCCAATAATAACCCACGGGAAGGCAATGTGCACCGACATACTTTTCAAGGAGGTGATCTACGCAGTGAGAGACACGGCCTTTGTGACATCCGAGTATCCCGTCATATTGAGCTTCGAGAATCATTGCAGCAAGGGCCAACAGTACAAACTCGCCAAATACTGCGACGAGATACTCGGGGACCTGTTGCTTCGCGAGCCACTCAAGGAATATCCGGTGAGTACGGAGCTTTGTGAATTTTGCCCCAACGCTGGCGATCCAGACAAGCCCTGCACGGGGTGCCGCGAAAATTAATGTTGGAATTTCACAGGGTAAGGTAGATCGAGAGATTTGGAAGCGAAAAGTCCTTAGCCATTTTTGTCTCCGACGTTGCGTCGATGAGATATCGATGATTCGGTGCGATAGCCAATGAGGTGTGCGCCACGGTTGCGCTACGCCCCGCCCACGCGCCGCGGATAGGCTCGGGCGCGACCGGCCTTGCTCCTCACTGGCCAGCACTGATCTATGCGTATCTCGCGAACGCGGCTTCCGAGAGAAAAACGGCTGAGGACTTTTCTCCTCGAAATTGCGTGATCTATCTACCCTGGAGGTTGCGATCAGACTCGGCTTTCGAGACACCCCTTACATTCGTGGCACATTTCAGAATTCTCGTCGTTCCACGAACGAGGAGCTTAAACGGGCTCTCATCTTCCATCCCCTATCTCTCCATCTCTCCACCCTCCACAAGCGAGCTTCAACGTTCGGGATGTTCCCACGCGCACGGTGGCTCGTTATCTCGATTTAAACCGCGATTGTTTCGCAGTTGGAGCCGGGAGTACCGCTTCCGCCACCAAGCATGCTGAAACGTAAAATCCTCATAAAGAACAAGAGGCTCAAGGCCGAAGTGGAGAAGCGGGAACTCGAGCTTTTCAAGCAGGGACAATTCGTCATTGAGGACGAGGTCAAGGAAGATCCTAGCGCGCCACCAACCGTCGCCGCGGTCGTTGAACAACAGTCCGTGGTAATTTTACACCCAATAATGCTTATCGTCCACCAAGGATATCCGAGTTATTGCCGTGCGAAGAGACGACTGATCGACAAACGTTGCTTGGCAGGACTCGGACGTTTTCCAGGAGGAAGTGGCTTCGGTCGACGTTGCCGCTGCTTCCGTGCAAAAGCACTCGTCACAGAGCGGAGCTGGACCCGTGGGCCTTGGGGACAGTCTCGAGCTAGCGGTCGTTCAACCCTACACCGGAAGCACGACCAACGTTCATCCCTGGCTCTCGTCCATGGTCAATTATGCCCAACCCATTAAATTTCAAGGCTTCGACGTTGCCGAAGGTGAGTCACTCTTGTTTCCAACCCCTCCCTCTTTCGACCTTCTTGAACTTCCGTTTTCTGATCTTTTCGAATCGACACTTGGCGCGCAGAAAAAAATAGCCACCACAACATGTCTTCCTTCGCTGAAACATCGGGCCTAAATCATCTCAAAACGTCGGCCATTGAGTTCGTCAATTACAACAAGCGACAGATGAGCCGAATCTACCCGAAGGGGACGCGAGCGGATTCTTCCAATTACATGCCACAGGTGTGTTCGTCACTTGACAAGGTCCCCATCGTTTCACCCTCACAATCCTGCCGGCCTGAAAAATCCCTCATCATTCGTTGACAACCCTGTCAGTTTTTTTGTCTACCTGATGTACATACAAATTCACCGATTTGCCGATTTCCACTCCATCAACTCGCACATTTCAACAGGTCTTTTGGAACGCCGGGTGCCAAATGGTGTCCCTCAATTTCCAAACTGCCGATCTACCGATGCAGCTGAATCAGGGAAAGTTCGAATACAATGGTTCCTCCGGTTATTTGCTTAAGCCCGATTTTATGAGACGGGCCGATCGGAGCTTTGATCCATTTGCCGAGAGCCCAGTCGATGGTGTCATCGCGACTCAGTGCAGCGTTCAAGTGAGTTCATTGTCGGGTTTATATATCACTAGCTTCTTATTTAAGGATGTATGGCAGCTACTGCAGAGTCGTTACAGAACTGATTATGCAATTTGCAAAAATCGCATTTAAAGACTAAATAAAATAATTGTAGTATTCATTGAAGCTAAAAAGGAGATTTACCACAGCTCAAAGTAAAACATGCGGTACAGAAAGAAGAATTTTCAATTTTTAACTGCAAATTTAGTTGCTGATTTGATGTACGTTTTCCCTGACGTTGTCGTGGTTACGACATACGAGCTAAAGAAATACGAAAACGGTCCCATTTAACTCGCAATATCTCGCAAAATATATGGGCACATGTCGATTTTTTTTTTAACGTATCATGCATATTACAGCGATACCGCACAAAAGTTTTTTTTACAAAAGAGTACTCCGGAAATACCTTTTTTGCCAATGTAAAGGGAATTTTGGACGTACAGTCCTATGTTCCCCGTGTTAAATGACCCAACTTTGAATTCGTTTATCTCAGCATTCACGTGGGCAAATTTTGTTTTTTTAATCTCAAAAAGTTCTCGATATTTTCCTTTACAATATCAGTGAGTTTCAATTCGAACAGCAGTAAATAACTTAGTTGCCATACATCCTTAACCCGATTTTTTTGCATTTTTCGTCCAAACTTTGCCACCCCCTTTCGTTTAGGGGTTGAATTTCGAAAAATAGTAAAATACGAATTTGATTAACTACGTTGGAGAGCATTCATACTAAGTTTCAAGTAAATCTTCTGAACAGTGTTTTTTTATTTTCCATACTAACTTTTCTACCCCCTTTCTCCTCTTAGGGGGTGAATTTCAAAAAACGCTGAAATACGTGTTTCGATAATTGGGTCAAGAAACACGAATACCAAATTTCAAGTAACATAATAAATAATACATAATAAAATCAACATCCCCTTCAAATTTCACGTTTCTACATTTGGCGGTTCGGACTGGGCGACGACGATTCAGTCAGTCAGGACTTTGTCTTTTACATACAGGGTGTCCTTTTATGAATGGATGATGATGCAACTTTCGATAGGTCAGATCATGTCCTATATGTTGGAATTTTAGGTTAGCAAAAGTCCCACGGTTTTCGAGACTGGGCTTGATGTTTTTTTGTTGTTGTTAACGGAGACTTTGTCCTTGGAGTGCCATATTTCAGGTGTTTACATTTTATTTTTTTTAAGGAAACGAGTAAAGCTTTTTGAGTGCGGGTTTTTTCTTGCTTTTATTCATGATATACAGAACGTTAAAAAAAAAATTTTAAACCAAAATGGCGGCCGTTGCAGCTCCGCGAAAACAGGTCCTCAAATCGCGGGAGGTAAACGGCTGACATCACTGCCCCCTCTTTGTTGATCTGAAACACAAATTCAAAGCATATTATCAATCTGTGACCCTTTGGTCATGGAATGACGGATGGGTTTTTCGTTTGGTACAAATTTCGGAAAATGGCGGCAATTTAAGAAAAAATCGAATTTTTGCGTTTTTTTTTCGCATAAAAAGATAAATAATAAATGCAAAAATGTATCTATCGAAAAAACGATCCGTCATTCCGTGAAGATATATTTTCTGAGTATGCTCTCCAAATTTCAGGTCGATATGTTAATTACAGCGGTCAGGAGAATGTCAGCCATTTTTAAAAACGTGTTTTCGAGAAAAACGCGCTTAAAGTTTTGTAATGTGTTTACACAAATGTGTTTATAATTACCGCTAATCGGCAATGCCTCGTCCATAGAGGCATCCCTCCTCTTCTTCTAGCTGCTCATGTCGAGCTCAAATTGATTTTTTGAAAATTTCAAGGACAAAGTCTCCCTTAATCATCCGCTTTTGGTTTTTCTTTTTTAAGTAATTGGCACGATACGCGTACTAAATTTTTTTTACACCGCAGGCTATTACCGTCAAATGTTCGAATTGGTTTGTATGAAAATTTTGCATAAGAGATTTTTTCAAAAAGTTTCCTCAACATTTAAGGTTAAAAAGAAGACTTCTATAGATGAAACAAATAACCAAGAGTATTAAAAAAAACCGGGTAAAAAAAGTTATCATTTGTAAAAATGGCATGCGAAAATCCAAAAGCAGATGATTTTCATCTCGAAAAACGTGGGACTTTTACTGAACTGAAATTCCAGCATATAGTAGGCCATGATCTGACCTATCGACAGTTGCAGAATTATCCATTCATAACAGGGCACCCTGTACATATATTACGTTATCTTGATTAATTAATTAGTTAACTAAAATAATGACTATTTCATTAATTTAATTATTTTTTTCTTATTTTTTCTAGTTTATTAATTAATTAATAAAAAAATTAATTAATTGATTAATTCACTAATTGGCCTCGAAGGAAAGGTTAATTTGATCAATTAATTTAATTAACTTTTAATTGAATTAAATAAAACAAGACAAAAGTGGATTTAATTAATTAAATAAACTCTTTTCTTGTTTTACTCTAGTTTATTAATTAATTAATGACATTTTTTTATTTTCATTTAAATTATTGATTTATTTATTAGTTACTTTATAATTAATATTATCAGTGCTTTTATTCTTTTAAGTGATTATTCCAAAAATTTCAAGAAAACGTTTAAAAAATTATTCCAAAAATTCGAAGGTGATCGCGGGTCAATTTCTCTCGGACAAAAAGGTCGGGACTTACGTCGAGGTCGAAATGTACGGTCTGCCGACTGACACGATACGCAAGGAATTTCGTACGCGCACTGTACAGGCGAACGGCCTAAATCCGGTGTACAACGAGGAGCCGTTTCTCTTTAGAAAAGTTGTACTTCCGGATTTGGCGGCTTTACGATTCGCCGTTTACGACGAGTCGAACGGTCGTCTCTTGGGCCAAAGGATCGTGCCCCTCGACGGCCTACAGTCAGGCTATCGTCACATCGCGTTACGCACCGAGGCCAATTTTCCCATGTCTCTGCCGATGCTGTTCTGCAACATTGAAATCAAGATCTACGTGCCGGACGGCTTTCAAGGTCGGTTCAAGCTTTTTTGGGAATTGCGGGGTGATTTTTTTTAACGCGATCATCCCACGTGATTTTTTTTTTGCTTTTTTGGGGATTTTTTTTCTCAAAGAAACATTGAAACTGACTATTTTTGAATTTTTACCACACAATTATTAACATTATTACAGTCCCTCAGAATTTTATCAAACAAAAATAACGAGTTGGATCGACGTTGCACCGTTCGGAAGACATGTGTAAAATTTATATGTAAAAAAAAACATTTTTATAAAACAAGCTATTATTTAATGTACTTAAGGCGTTACCCCCACTTGTAGCGCAAAAAAGGCCTTTTTCATGATTTTTTAAAAAGAAAACTACAAAACTTTTTTAATCGATCAATATATCATCTTAAAGAACACATCTTGAAGAACTTTCAGTAATTTTTTTATTGAAAAATATTACATTGTTTAGTGGCAAATGGCCGTCAATGAAATAATGTTTTTATATGCACGGTTTGCTGTGACCAACATTGCGGCGAAGTGGATCATCTGAAAAAAAAATGCGGATGGATTCAGTCAAATATAAGTATAAACTAGTCTTTAATCGAAGGATTTTAAAAAATATTCATTTTTCACAAAATGGCGGACAGTCAAAGTTAATGGTTCGATTTTAACGAAAAAAACGGCCGTTTTTTGGCTATAAAACGGCCATTTTTTTCGAAAAAAAAAAATCGAACGATCAAAGACTACATTTTTATGTATTAAATAAGCCTGCAAAATTTCAAGAAGATCGGTTCATTAGTGTTCGAGTAATCTTGGTCACCGACTTCAGAAATGCCATTTTGAGAAAAACGCGTTTAAAGTTTCAATTTCAGTTTACACGAAGAAAATATTTTTTTTTGTAAACTTACATAGAGTCATCTATTCCGGGCCCATACAGTAGTATGGGCCCGGATACTTATACTTCAAAAAAATGCAATAAAAAAAATCGATTTTTTCAAAATCGCAAGTGGGGGTAACCCCTTAAAAGTAGAAAATAATTTTCTTTTCACTAAGTCACCTATATGTGGCTATAAATAAAAGCATGGGGCGCTCAAGTTTTTAAATGTTCAATGAACTTGATCAATTCAGTTTCATTAACAGTATATAATTTGGCACGATAGTAATTCGAGAAAAAAAATTATTATCACACGTTTATACTCAGTTGCAGGATTTTTATTTGAGAAATCTAAAGTTGTTTCACAGTAAATTAAATACAGTTGATATGTTTAGGGATTTATGTGAATTAAAGATTATATGTCGACATTTTGAGCGCCCCGAGCTTTTATTAAAAGTCACATATGGATGACGTGGTGAACAAAAATACTTTTCTATTTTTTATTACGTTAAATTAAAGCTTGTTTTTTTTATGAATATTTTTGTTCATATAAATTATTTTCTACTTAGTTCTTTTAATCTTTAATGGATTTTACTAGTAGTTTATTAGTTTACGAGTTTCTTTGGGTTTGTTTGGGTTGTAAAAGCTTGTAAAAAAAGTTGATTGCTCGTCTGAAGTAAAAAATCAAACATTTTAATTTGTAGACCTGAGGCTATCGCCCGAACTTTGAATTTTGTCTTCGAATCGGAAATATTTTCCATGTTTTTTAGGCCTGAGGCTATCGCTCTGAGGCTATCGCCCGAACTTTGATTTTGTCTTTGAATCGAAAAATATTTTCGATATTTTTGAAAAATATCGAAAATTGCATTTTTTCCACGGTTGTAAAAGTTACGTTCCAAAGTTCGTCACATTTTCGATTTTTTTCTGCTTAAAAAATAGTTCGGCAGGTAATTCGTTCAATAGTTTTTGAGTTATCGTGGAAGCCAATTTGAAAAATACACTTTTGAAAAAAACCCCTTTGAAATTCTCGTACGATTTACACCAAAAAAATGTTTGCTCACCATTAGTCTGCTATGCCGAGTCCGTACGACAAGCACACACTTTTTTGCAACTTGGAAAAAAATAATTCAAAATTTCGGTCACATGTGATGACGGCCTTAACGTGCTTTTTTTCTGGGCGGGGGCTTTTTGTTGTTTAGAATTTATGGATGCTCTGACGGCACCGAGGGCGGCGAGAAAAACGGAAGTGACGGCGCAAGCGCGAATGCGAGGCCTCGGGAGCGAGGACGGCGACGCCAAGGGCCTGCCCGACTCGTCGCAGTCCCGTCATCAGGAGGCTGCCAAAGCCAGAGGTAGGGTGCCATTTTTTAATCCTTTTTTTTAACTCCAAGCTGATTTTTTTCGAATTTTTTTTTCTTAATATTTATTTTTCATTTTAAACTTATTTTTTTATTTGTTTTACACAGAAGATGGAATTTTTTTCTTCTAAACTCCAAGCTGATTTTTTTCTCATTTTCTTTCTCAGTATTACCTCGTTTATTTTTAGCTCAATGTTTAATTATTCAATATTTAATAGTTAGTTGAATATTTAATTATTTGTTGTAGAGAGACGATGGAATTTTACAGAGACGATGGCATTGTTTTCTCAATATTTCTATTTTATTTTTAGCTCAATTTTTATTTATTCGTTTTCCAGAGACGATGGCATTTTTTTCTTCTAAACTCCAGCCTGATTTTTTTTCATTTTTTCTCTGAATATTTCTTTTTATCTTTTGCTCAATTTTTATTTTTTTATTTTACAGCGATGGAGTTTTTTTTTCTTCTAAACTCCAGTCTGATTTTTTTCTCATTTTTTCTCTCAATATTTCTCTTTTATTTTTAGCTCGATTTTTATTTATTCGTTTTCCAGAGACGATGGCATTTTTTTCTTCTAAACTCCAACCTGATTTTTTTTCTCATTTTTTCTCTCAATATTTGTCTTTTACTTTTAGCTCAATTTTTATTTATTCATTTCACAGAGACGATGGAGTTCGAGCCGATAACGGCGGAATCGCTGCGCCAGGAGAAAGGCTATCAAAAGATGGCGCGTAAGCAACAAAAAGACCTGGACGCGTTGAGAAAAAGGCATCAGAAGGAAAAATTGACGGTGCAGAAGCAACAGTGCGCCGCGATAGAAAAGCTCATAAAGGGAAAAAAGTGAGTAAAGAACTTTGCCTACTCTCATCATTGTGTTTTTTTTATGTATTAAAAAAAAATCATCATCCATTGGTATTTTTTAAATTCTTTTCTTTCGTTCATCGTCGTACATTTTTTCGTTTCGTGTCTTTCACTTAAAAATGGCTCTTTTATTACGGCGCGTGAAATTGATCATTTTGTTTTTATTGAAAAAAAAAACGAAAAAAAAAAACAAAAAAAACAAAGAAAGCTCAATCATTCGTCTGACGCAAGCACGACGACAGAGTCTGTCGGAGCTGCGAACTGCAGGTGCGTGCGATCTCGTGACAAAATTTTTTAAAACTCATTTTGACGATAATATCAACCAACTATATACATATACACGTATGGCGTATAGTTTTTTGATAATCTCGTGAGATTCGTCTCTGTGTGACTACAATTTAGTTGAATCGTTACTGTAATTCGCGGCGAGTTGCGCGAAGTGAAACGATTTTTTTTTTCCGAAAAAAAGACAAATTCCACAAATTTTAAAAACCATGCTGATAACAAAAAATTTGATATTTTCGTATCGACAAAAATACGTGGATCGTTTCATTTTGCGTTAATTCGCTCGTGTGCGAGTTGGTAGAGTAGCTGATCGTGACACTTGCGTATACGTACAAGCTCGCTGCTTTTCTATGACAATTTTGAGCGCCCCGATCATCCTTAGTCTTGCCATAGTAATTTTTGTTGCGTGACAATCACTCCAGAATTTTTTATAGAACAATTACACTCCTCTCTCTCTCTCTCTCTCTCTCTCTCTCCCTCTCTCTCTCTCTCTCTCTCTCCCTCTCTCTCTCTCTCTCTCTCTCTCTCTCTCTCTCTCTCTCTCTCTCTCTCTCTCTTACTCTCTCTCTCTCATTTTATTCCGGTTTGCTTCATTGTCTTACTCACCCCCGCTCATGCGCTTTCTCACTCTGTCACTCTGGAATTGAACTACACAACTTCACATACAAACCCATAGATTTTGTTGCGCTATTCGAATTATTCAACGCTTCGGGGACTCGTGTCCACCTGGACCGAGCAATTCGAGGCACGAAAAACGTGATATACAAATATAACCGAAAACTTACGCTTTTCGAAAACCGTTTGTTTTTTCAAAATTGGCCGAAAACTTCCGGTTAAATCTAGTACTTCCGGTTTGATAGAGTACTTGCGGTTTGAACGAATATTTTTGGTTTGGTCGAAAACTTCCGGTTTAATCGAGTACTTCCGGTTTAATCAACTACTTCCGGTTTTATCAACGACTTCCGGTCTTATCAACAACTTCCGGTTTTATCAACGACTTCCGGTTTAATCGAGTACTTCTGGTTTTATCGACTACTTCCGGTTTGATCGAAAACTTCCGGTTTGATCGAGTAATTCCAGTTGTTCGTTTAAGTCGAGTACTTCCGGTTTGATCGAGTAATTCCAGTTGTTCGTTTAAGTCGAGTACTTCCGGTTTTATCGGGAAAACTTCCGGTTCAATCTAGCACTTCCGGTTTGATCGTGAACTTCTGTTTTGATCGAGTACTTCCGGTTTGTTCGAAAACTTCCGGTTTTATCAACGACTTCCCATTTGGTCGACTACTCCCGGTTTAATCGAGAACTTCCGGTTTGGTCGAGAACTTCCGGTTCAATCTAGTACTTCCGGTTTGATCGAGTACTTCCAGTTATATCAACTACTTCCGGTTATATCAACTACTTCCGGTTTGATCGAGAACTTCCGGTTTGGTCGAGAACTTCCGGTTTTATCGACTATTTCCGGTACAATTGAAAACTTTCGGTTTCGGGCGAGAACTTTCGGTCTTATCAATTACTTCCGGTTTGGTCGAGAGTTTCCGGTATGACCGAGCGCTTCCGGTATAATCGAGAACTTCCGGTTTGATCGAGTACTTCCGGTTTGAAAGCGTACTTCCGGTTTGGTCGGGCACTTCCGGGTTGATCGAGAACTTCCAATTCAATTGGGTACTTCCGGTTTGATCGAGTACTTCCGGTCTGATAGAGCACTTCCGGTTTGATCGAGAAATTCCGGTTTGAACGACTACTTCCGGTTTTGCCGATAATTTCAAAATAGATCGATTACTTCCGGTTTGGCCGAGAACTTCCGGTTTGGCCGTGTACTTCCGGTTTGACCGAGTACATTCGGTTTCTCCGAGTACTTCCATGTTGCACGTTTACTACCGGTTGAGCCGTGAACTTCTCGCCAAGACGATCGGGCAACCGTAGATCGTGCGCAGTAGAAAAGTATCGCACCGCCCGTTTATGCGTGACTCCTTAAAAAAAAAAAATCTCTGACTTCAAAGCCTACAAGAGTACACATTTATATCCATTAGTCCACTTAGCTAGATTTTCATTAGTGCAAAATTAGCCGGGATCTTTGGGTATTGGTCGCGTTGTCGATTTAAACGATAAGAAAAAAAGCGCAAAAAGAAAAAAAAAAGACAGAACGTCGCGATACTGACTCAAAGTTTTTGGGGTATTGGCGCAGCAAGGCAGAATTGTCGAGGGATCCGACGGTGCGTCGCGCGGTCTCCGAGCAAACCGCCCAATGGTCACATCTAGCGGAGCGCCAGAGGCGCGAAGAGCGCGAACTCGTGCGCTCCCATCTCGAGGAACGTCGGGTCCAATTGCGCAAGTTATGCTCCGCCGCGCAATTGGCCCAAACAAAGCAACTCGCGGCGCGACACGATCGCGAAATAAAAGAGATGAACGCGAGACAGGCGAGACTCTCGGTCGAGTCGATGCGCGAGGTAATGAACGACAAGAGCCTGAAAACTCGGGGCATCAAGGAGGGCCGATTGAGGGAAAAACAACAAAACAATACGAAGAAATTCATGGAGGAGCGGAGAGTCGCGCAAATGATACAGAATCGGGAAAAGGAGAAACTCAAGATCATACACAACGAGCAAATCGAGGAATTGCAGAAGGACATGAACGGGGTGAGTTTCGGAGAGGATATTTCTATTTTTACTTCTGGGTCTTTTTTTGAGGCGTTACCCCCACTTGTAGCGCAAAATAAGGCCTTTTTCATGAATTTTTTTTAAAGAAAACTACAAAACTTTTTTAATCGATCAATATACCATCTTAAAGAACACATCTTGAAGAACTTTCAGTAATTTTTTTATTGAAAAATATTACATTGTTTAGTGGCAAATGGCCGTCAATGAAATAATGTTTTTATATACACGGTTTGCGGTGACCAACATTGCGGCGAAGTGGATCATCTGAAAAAAAAAATGCGGATGGATTTAGTCAAATATAAGTATAAACTAGTCTTCAATCGAAGGATTTTAAAAAATATTCATTTTTCACAAAATGGCGGACAGTCAAAGTTAATGGTTCGATTTTAACGAAAAAAACGGCCGTTTTTTGGCTATAAAACGGCCATTTTTTTCGAGAAAAAAAAAATCGAACGATTAAAGACTACATTTTTATGTATTAAATAAGCCTGCAAAATTTCAAGAAGATCGGTTCGTTAGAGTTCGAGTAATCTTGGTCACCGACTTCAGAAATGCCATTTTGAGAAAAACGCGTTTAAAGTTTCAATTTCAGTTTACACGAAGAAAATATTTTTTTTTTGTAAACTTACATAGAGTCATCTATTCCGGGCCCATACAGAAGTATGGGCCCGGATACTTATACTTCAAAAAAATGCAATAAAAAAATCAATTTTTTCAAAATCGCAAGTGGGGGTAACCCCTTAAATCATTATCTTGTCCATTTTATTAGCTTCTCAACGTGCAAATCTCAAAAACTCTAGAGGCCGAAAAAATCGGCCTTTTTGGGCATTTTTTTTCAGAATAACTACTAAATAAATCGAGATTACAAACAAGGGTGTTTATCATACATATCAGTGACTGTATACAACAATTTTTTTGAAGCGATTAATTTCAAAATGGCGGCTGCGCAGCGTTTATCTCAAAACTGCATTTTTTAAGTTGGCCGAAAACATAACTCAGACCATTTTCAACCGATTCACTTGAAGTGCTGAATATATCTTGAAAAATACATTGTCTATGGAAGTAAGTAGGATTTTTTTTTACATTGCACAGTTCATTTGTTATTAACAATTATCTGACGATTTTTAGGCAAATTTTTCACTTTCCAAAAATTTGCCTAAAAAATCGTCAGATAATTGTTAATAACAAATGAACTATGCAATATAAAAAAAAATCCTACGTACTTCCACAGACAATGTATTTTTCAAGATACATTCAACATTTCAAGTGAATCGGTTGAACATTGTCTGACAAGGAACATCCCTCAGGTGGCACCCTTCGATTTTTTTCAAATTTGGATATGTTATAAAGTACCGAAAAGTAAGCGATACGTATTTTTTTCATCGACGGAAAAACGGTTTTAAGCGGTGAAACGAACCCTCGAAAATAGGGGTGTATTTCGTTTTTCGTCGATCACGTTATTGTTCTCATCTCCAATGTATAGTGCACATAAAAATAAACATTGTTGCAATTTGAAATTTTTTAATATCTCATACCGTTAAAACGTTATCGACGAAAAACGAAAAACATCCCCATTTTTGAGGGTGCGTTTCAGCCCTTAAAACCGTTTTTTCCGCCGATAAAAAAAAACGGTATCGCTTACTTTTCGGTGCTTTATAACATATCCAAATTTCAACAAAATCGAAGGGTGTCACCTGAGGGATGTTTCTTGTGAGTTATGTTTCCGGCCAATTTAAAAAATGAAGTTTTGAGATAAACGCTGCACAGCCGCCATTTTTAAATGAATCGCTTCAAAAAAATTATTCTAGACAGTCACTGATATGTATGATAAACACCCTTTTTTGTAATCTCGATTTATTATGTAGTTTTTCTGAAAAAAAAAAAATCCCCAAAAAGCCTATTTTTTCGGCCTCTAGAGTGGCCGACTAAAAAACTGCAAACTGCCCAATAAAAAAAATTCTTGCAATAATTCGTCGAATTATTGAAAATTTTGAAACTTTTAAAACTTCCATAGCCGAATTATTTTGACGGTCTTAAGGCGTTACCCCCACTTGTAGCGCAAAAAAAGGCCTTTTTCATGAATTTTTTCAAAGAAAACTACAAAACTTTTTTAATCGATCAATATACCATCTTAAAGAACACATCTTAAAGAACTTTCAGTAATTTTTTTATTGAAAAATATTACATTGTTTAGTGGCAAATGGCCGTCAATGAAATAATGTTTTTATATATACGGTTTGCGGTGACCAACATTGCGACGAAGTGGATCATCTGAAAAAAAATGCGAATCGATTTAGTCAAATATAAGTATAAACTAGTCTTTAATCGAAGGATTTTAAAAAATATTCATTTTTCACAAAATGGCGGACAGTCAAAGTTAATGGTTCGATTTTAACGAAAAAACGGCCGTTTTTTGGCTATAAAACGGCCCTTTTTTTCGAAAAAAAAATCGAACGATTAAAGACTACATTTTTATGTATTAAATAAGCCTGCAAAATTTCAAGAAGATCGGTTCATTAGTGTTCGAGTAATCTTGGTCACCGACTTCAGAAATGCCATTTTGAGAAAAACGCGTTTAAAGTTTCAATTTCAGTTTACACGAAGAAAATATTTTTTTTTGTAAACTTACATAGAGTCATCTATTCCGGGCCCATACAGAAGTATGGGCCCGGATACTTATACTTCAAAAAAATGCAATAAAAGAAAATCGATTTTTGCAAAATCGCAAGTGGGAGTAACCCCTTAAGATTTTCGGAGTTTTGGCCCTCCGTGTAAAATTCTTTCGGAGTTTTGATCATTCGGGTTACTATTCTTCCGGAGTTTTGAGCCTTCTGATCACTCAAATTTCGGAATTTCAAACCGGCCCCATCTTTAATTTCGGATCATTAAAATTCGGAATTTTGAACCGTCGGAGCATTCAAAGTTCGGAATTTCAACCCTGCCCGGGAATTGAGAAAAATTATTATCACAATTTGAAAAAAATACTTTACCCCAAAAATTGTAATTCTTATAAATATCGCAACAATTAAAAAAATAATAATTTCAACTTCACCAATTGTTGTTATTACAATAAATTTAGAAAACAATTATTCCAACAATAACGATTGTTGTTATTATTGCTAAAATAAATTAAAAGAAAATATCACAGCCATAATAGTTGGTATAATTATTGTTATTATCGCAATGACAAACAGGCAATGGAAACGTACAAGAACGAGGAGATCGAATACGAGCTGGGTCCGAAGAACGAGTTTTACGTCTGATCCGTGTGCCGTCCCGGTTGATCTCACGCGCCAATTAAACATCCCTCTCTCTCTCTCTCTCTCTCCTTCTCTCTCTTACACACACACATACAGACACACACGCAGCGATTGGAGCGGAAGTTGGCGTTGTACACGTGAGGAAGAGAGGAGGACGAAAAGAAAAGTGAAGGAAAAAGGAAAAACACCTCCTAGGTCGTAAGATTTATTTATTACTGTCGTTTTTAAAGAGATAAGAAGAGAAAACAGTGAAAAGCGAAAAAAAAGTGAAGAAAAAAAAGCGAACGTGAGAGAGAAGAAAAAGAAACTAATTGGAATTGGGAACAAGTTCGAGTCTTCGCGTTTGCGCGCTCCTCGGCCTGTCCAGAAGATGATGATGATAATTGATAATGATAATGATGATGAAAAAAAAAAAAATAATGAGTATTCAGCCGACAAGCCATCACAGGAAAAAAAAACACCTAAACGAGATAAATCTAAATAATAGAAATATATATGTATGTATATGCATATATATGTACGGCCAAGTAATTCGTAGCTAGTTCATCTACCCTCAATATTTTTTTATAAGAGTCTCATCCCCCCTGCCCCCTTTCCTCCCTACCCACACGTGGTGGTAATAGCGCGAGCGAGTAGACCGAGCAGTCAATAACTAAAACAAAATAAAACAAAAGTGATCTAGTCAAGTCTTTATAGATTGTAATTATGACGACGAGACGAGGCGGTCGAGACGGGGAGAGAGAGAGAATGGTAATTAACGTAACGAGGAAGAAATAAATCTAAAAAAGAAAAAAACAAAGTACCATTGTATAATTAGAGACGTGGGAATATTCCGAACGGAAATTTATTCTCTTACACTTCAATGTTTCGCCACAGGAGCGTCTCTCTTTTCTATTCTTTCGCTGTCTCTCTCTCTCTCGTCGGGTTTCCTAGTTCGAATATAATGTTATCGCCTAACGAATTCTATTGGACGAGTATGATGGACACTGACGGGATGAAAAAAAGAAAGGAAATATTTAACAAAATTAAAAAAAGAACAACCAGTCTCGTATAAGATAAATATTATTAATTGACTATTATTATTATCATTATTAAACGAACTTTAGATGAATTTAAGGGAGTCCTGAAATTCCAGTTGGATCTAATCTCCCCTTAAGAGTTAAGTACCTCGCTACGAAATTTATTACAATTTTAATCCCTTCGAGGCCCTTTGGAATTGTACTTTACATTAAAATATATATATATATATATATATATATATATATATATATATATATATATATATATATATATATATATATATATATATATATATATATATATATATATATATATATATATATATATATATATATATATATATACACACATACATATATATATACATATACATATATATATATACAAGGCTACTGGTTAAGGGTTGTAGGACATGGTTTCCCCGATCAAATAAGCCAGTAATGCTTTATGCAAAAGTGAACTATTTTCGAGATATTATTCTTCCTTAAGTGAGGGAACATTAAAAATTGATTAAAAAAAACTCTTGGTTGGAATAAAAATGTTTTCCATTGCTCGTAGTTTGGGGACACAGTGACAAGCACTATCGACAATAGAATAAGAATAATTCTCACACGTGCGGAGTTTTGGACCCCTAATTGAAAAAATGTTTGCAGATTATTCTTATTTTATTGCTACCGTGTCCGCAAACTACAATTGATGAAAAAGCTTGGTTCCAGAAAAGAGTTAAAAAAAATATACTTTTCTGAAATTGTCTACCCCTTACTACAAAAAAAAAGTATAAAAATAATAATATCTCGAAATTGGTTCACTTTTGTATAAAACAGTACTGGATACAAATACCCAATAGCCCTGTATATATATGTATATATATGTGTGTGTATATATATATATATATATATATATATATATATATATATATATATATATATATATATATATATATATATATATATATATATATATATATATATATATGGGAGATGGATCGAGAGTGCACTGTACATAAAAAAAAGAAAGCACACGTAAAAGCACACAGAAGGAGAAAAAAATCTTCCGAGCACGTGAACCTAGAAGAATTACGACGATTTTTGAGAATCGTTCTTTCGACTATACAGTAATGTTTTTTGCGCCAACTATTATTTCAACCTGTATATTGAACGGAGAAGCGAAAAACGAAAAAAAAGGGAGGAAAAACAAGGAGGGAAGAAAATGTGATGTGGGGGGGCGAGGTAATAAAAGTGGAAGTCGAGAGTACGAGGCCTCTCCCAAATGATAACGATTTCATTCGTTCAAAAAAGGCCCTTTTTATTCGATCCTTCAGCCTACTTTTTTCGTCCTAGGAGTCCTGAGATTGAGGTTTTTGGATTGGTTTTTTTTTTTCGTTGGGTTACGCTTCAACGATACTCGTAGTCGATTTTGCGTTCGTACTCGTAGGGATTCAACGATACTCGTAGGGACTCGAAGGAGGGTGATGTTCCAGAGGCTCGGGGTGCACCACGTGGTAGTCCGATTCTTCGGGAACTGCAACAGAGGTAAGTGCACGGGAAATCGGGCCCTTGTTCGTTTTGTATTTTTAAAAATTATTTTTGTTTGCTTTTATTTGTTGTTTTTTTTTGTAATTTTTTTATTCATTTCTTATTTTATTCATTTATTGTTTTTTGTAAATTTGTTTTTAGTCTTTTTATATTTTATTTGTTTATTTTTTTTTGTAATTTTTTAATCATTCGTTGTTTTTTGTAATTTGTTTTATTTTTTATTTATTTATTGTCTTTTTGTTTTTTGGATTTTTTTTTGTCTAACTCGTACCGTCAGAAGGGACAATAACGTGTTCGATATCCTCCTGATCGTCGACGTAATTCTCTACATCCAAGAAGAAAATTCCGGCAATATTCTTGTCGTCCAATTGATCGAGATACTCGAGTCGATGAGCGTTCTCATATTCGTGACCATCGTCGACCTGGAGATCCTTGGGGATCGGTACAGAGCCGAAATTTTGGACGTTCACGTTCTGATAACTCGTCGCACCGTGGCCATGGTCGATCATTTTTAAATGCGGAAAATGACGATGCACCGAATCGGACGGTATCGAGCCACTTTCGCAGACTGCCAGGGCACAAAGGGACACCTGAAATTTTCGAGAGTGACATTTCGGCATTTTCTTTCGCGAACAAAAATATGTTAGTAATTTATCATTTTTTTAATGTAAAAATGAAAAACTCGCTTTATTTGTCATTGTTTCTTTAACGAAAATGACAAATTGTATCAATTTACACTGCCGGCCAAAAGATTCCCCCACACCCCTTATTATTTATATACTGTAAATGCAGGAAATTTCACGAAGAAATTATTGTTCGTTTTTTTTCAATGAGGGTGGAGGGGAAACTTTTGACCAGCAGAGTATAATTGGTTTTTCAATATATATTCGAAATTTTATTGATTTATAATTTTTTCCAATGAAAATTACAGTGTATTCATTTATAATTTTTTTGTGAATAAACATTCAAAATTGTGTTGATTTATAATTAGTTTTTCAAGAATTACAAAGTATGTAGATTTAAAAAAATCGGTTGATAATTACAAAGTGTATTAATTTATCATTTTTTGTCAATAAATATTTTCAATGATATTGATTTTTAAAAAATATTCAGTGAAAATTACAGAACGTATGAATTTATAATTCGTTTTTCAATAAATATTCAAAATTATGTTGATTAAAAATTGACTGCCCAAAAAAAATTACAAATCCTATGGAGCGACATTTCTTTCAATGATCAATCTTATTAATTTCCAACTTTTTTTAACTATCAATAGAATTGATGGATAATTTTAAAAAATATTAAGAGCATCAATATATAATTCATAAAAACAGTATTAATTTAAAATAATTACAAAATGAATATTTTTAATGTATCATTTTTTAGAAACAATAAATATTTTTTATTTATAATTGTTATCGCACAAAGCACAGATCTATTTTTGAGACCCATTCCTCAAACACCACGTGGAACACTCACAATCGTAAACTTGTTCATTTCTGTTTCTCTTTTCGTGAAACTATGACGTGTCTGATCTTTTGGCTTCACCTACTCGCACTGACGTCAAGGAGCCCCGAAGTTTCTGGTTATATATCGGGGCCTCGTCCACGCGTTACCGACGTTTCGAAATCCATGGGAATTCATCAGCCGTACGACGGCCGGATGTTTACGATATTATAACGTCGGCTTGTTGTTTCTCCCCCCTCCCCCCCCCCCCCCCCCCCGCTGTCACTCTTCCCCTCTATCTCGAGTGTACCTCCTCTCAGTGCGAAAGATCTCGTGTGTTGTTTATCGCGGTGCGCCCACGGGACCTTGTGCAATTTCGAAACTGCGAAATATCTTAAGGCTTACACATTGCTCCTTTTATTACACGTGAATTATTTTCCCCTCGCTCGAATCTCACGTAATCCGGCAATTACGAATGATCTTATTGCTTTTGGTTTTTCGCATGCCATTTCGACAAACGGTAACTTTTTTGACCCGGTTTTTCTAAAAATACTCTTCGTTATTTTTTTTCTCTAGAATTGTCGTCTTTTTACCTCTGATATTAAGGGAGGCAATCTATTTTTTTTAAGGTGTAAAAATAATCGCGTCACTTTAAAATTTGACATTATCTTATGACAACTTTCAAGTGCTGAATGTTTTTTTGTTTTTTAAACAAAACAAAATGGCGACGTTGTAAGGTATTCCTTTAGGCGTCTTTGGAAAAACTGCTCATGTTGTAGCTCAGAAAGTTATTGATCGATCTGACTGAAATGTTGGGAGATTTCTCACTGTAACATTATTGGAAGGATATACCTTAAGGGGGTATATACAGTCAGGAGGCTCAAAAAGATCGATTTTTCAAGAATTTTTCTTGCGAAGACCTTTAAATCTATTAACGTTAAAATTTGCACACATATTATGGTAACTTTTGACTATATTTTAACGTTTTTTATTTGTAAAAATAACTATTTTGTAAGCTGCTATAGCTGATCTCCGGGAGCACCTCTAAAAAAGGCGTCTTGCGGTGAGCACGATATCTCTGGACTGGATCATCTAAAATGATAAAACCGAAAATATTTCGTTAATATAATGGATTATCTTGTAATTGATCGAAGTAATAAGCAAAATAATAATTTTTGACAAAATGGCGGCTTCTCAACAAAAAAAAACGATTTTTGACAAAAATTTAGGCCTTAAATTGTTTATAAAATGGAAAATATTTATCGGTGAGAAAAAACCTTCGATTAATTACTAAAAAATATACTTGAAAAGATTGTGTTAACGGAGACTTTGTCCTTGGAGTGCCATATTTCAGGTGTTTACATTTTATTTTTTTTAAAGTTAACGAGTAAAGCTTTTTGAGTGCGGTTTTTCTCTTGCTTTTATTCATGATATACAGAACGTTAAAAAAAATTTTTTTTTTGAAAAAAAAAACCAAAATGGCGGCCGTTGCAGCTTCGCGAAAACAGGTCCTCAAATCGCGGGAGGTAAACGGCTGACATCGCTGCCCCTCTTTGATGATCTGAAACACAAATTCAAAGCATATTATCAATCTGTGACCCTTTGGTCATGGAATGACGGATGGGTTTTTCGTTTAGTAGAAATTTCGGAAAATGGCGGCAATTTAAAAAAAATCGAATTTTTGCGTTTTTTTTCGCATAAAAAGATAAATAATAAATGTAAAAATGTATCTATCGAAAAAACGATCCGTCATTCCGTGAAGACATATTTTCTGAGTATGCTCTCCAAATTTCAGGTCGATATGTTAATTACAGCGGTCAGGAGAATGTCAGCCATTTTTAAAAACGTGTTTTCGAGAAAAACGCGTTTAAAGTTTTGTAATGTGTTTACACAAATGTGTTTATAATTACCGCTAATCGGCAATGCCTGGTCCATAGAGGCATCCCTCCTCTTCTTCTAGCTGCTCATGTTGAGCTGAAATTGATTTTTTGAAAATTTCAAGGACCAAGTCTCCCTTAAAATTTGAGACTGATCGGTTCTGCCGTTTCCGAGAAATCTTGCTCACCGACTTTAAAAACACAGTTTTGAGAAAAAACGTGTTTGAAGTTTCAAAAGCGCTTTCGAACGCTCTGACACGTCATTACAAATGTGTGCGTAACTTCAAGAATATTCGATTGACAAGAAATGTTCTGTGTGTGTACTTAAATATGTACATTACGAAAAAATTTTAAAAAGAAAATAGATTTTTCAAAAATTTTATCTGTATATAACCCCTTAAGTTTTAAGGTTATCGCGTAAATAAATTACTTTTTTGAGAGGCAGAAATTGTCGAGAAAATGTTCAAAAACATGAAAAATTAATTACAAAACCCATTCAATTCTTAATTACGTACGTTTTTATATTATTATAGGTATATCCTTCCAATAATGTTACAGTGAGAAGCCTCCCAAAATTTCAGCCACATCGATCAATAACTTTCAGAGCCATGACATGAGCAGTTTTCAAAAGTCGCCTGAAGGGAATAACCCTATATCGCCGCCATTATGTTTTGTTTGAAAAATAAAGAAAAAAAATGTTAACACTTGAATGTTGTAATAAGATAATGTCAACATTGAAAAATGATCCGATTATTTTATCAGCTTTGAAAAAATTCATGAAAAACGACTCATTTTCTTATGCAGAATTTTCATACAAAACGATTCGAACATCTGAATTTGGTAACCTTTAAAAGGAGAAAAGGGGTGGCAAAGTTTGTATGGAAATTGAAAAAAATCTGGTCGGATTTACTTGAAATTTGGTATTTGTGCTTCTTGGCACAATTAATGGAACACGTTTTTCAGCGTTTTTAGAAATTCAACCCCTAAGAGAAGATAAGGGGTGGCAAAGTTTGTATAAAAATTGAAAAAAATCTTGTCGGATTTACTTGAAATTTGGTATTCGTGCTTCTTGGCACAATTAATGAAACACGTATTTCAGTGTTTTTAGAAATTCAACCCCTAAGAGGAGATAAGGGGTGGTAAAGTTTGTGTGAAAATCGAAAAAAATCTTGTCGGATTTACTTGAAATTTGGTCTTCGTGCTTCTTGACATAATTAAACAAATACGTATTTCAGCGTTTTTAGAAATTGAACCCCTAAGAGGAGATAAGGGGTGGTAAAGTTTGGATGAAAATGGAAAAAAATCTGGTCGGATTTACTTGAAACTTGGTATTCGTGCTTCTTGACAAAATTAATAAAATACGTATTTCAGCGTTTTTCGAAATTGAACCCTTAAATGAAAGGGGGTGGTAAAGTTAGTACAAAAAAATATTAAAAATCGGGTAAAATTTATTTTAAACTTTGTATAACTGCTCCTAGACAAAATTAATGAAATTTCCGCGTTTTTGGAAATTCAATCCTTAAGGGGAAATGCAGGTAACGTACTTTGCATGGTAAAAGAGATATTCGGTCAGATTGACGTGAAACTTAATATTAATGCTCTTCAACACAATTCTGCGTGTGGAAAGCTCGTAATAAAAATAAATTTTCACTTACACTAAATCTCGCAATATTTTATGCAATTTTTTTCGAGCTTTCTAAAGCTCCATAGTGCTGATAAATTTAATCAAATTTCGAATTATACGTTGCCCGATTAATTTTCACTTCAAAAATATTACTTGATAGCATTAATTTAATTATGTTCAATACAAGGAATTTATGAATTTTTGTATGGCACACAAATATCATAAATCATGTTTATAATACAATGAAATATTTATATATTCATACGAGAAATGTTTATAATTATTTATCTTATAAATATTATTATTAATAATAATATAATTAATTATATCGTATTAAATTTTTTTCACGCTATTTCTCCCCACGAGGTGGTCGTCTTCGTGGGTCTCGACGTGTTGCGTGACAGTTTGAAGAGCCGCGTAACGCGGTGTGAGAGCGTACGCGAGGAACAATAAAGCGCGGAGAGGCTCTCATGAGAGACGTTTGCACCCGGAGTTACGCACGAGAATTGCCTCCGACGTGAAAAAAGGTGGCAAGTGTGAATAAACGAGGTGTTGAGGCACGTGAGACGTCGATTCGAAATCTTCGACAGAGACGTCGTAATTTTCATCCTCCAGTAGAAACCGCAGACTTCGATCAGACCGATTTTCCTTACCTACTTCCCGCCTCATGTTCGCCTCTCGTCATCGCAAAGTAAAAAAAATCACAAAAAAAAACAATTCGCAATAACATTTAAAAAAATCCCCCGAAAAAATCACCTAAAATCGCAATTCAAAAAACTACAATCACGTTATCTTCGATTAATCGTTTTATTACTCGAATAACGAACGACATCAGATTTTTCTCAAAACTCATGAAATTTCTGTGCGTCTTTTTTTGCAAATTTTTTTTGCAGAAAATTTCTTTGCGATTTTCTTTATTTATTATCATCAATGGACACAAGGCTTAACGTTCGGTTGATGGAGCACCGGAGCCGGAGGTAGATAGACCTTCGATTGTTCCACGTGCGGGGCTTGCACCACTTTCACGTAAGACGTTTCCGGAGAATGGCTGCTGGGCGGGCAGGGTGCGCATTTTGGTGGTTCGGGCTTAAAAACGATTGCCGGTTGATGATACGAGATCTGAGTGGAGGGCAAATCGTATTTTTTTATATCCGTAGCTGGCCACAGGCTCGACATTGGCTTTTGATAAGCCGGTGCGTAAGAGAAGACCGGCTGTTTCGAGTAATACTTGGACTCTTGATACATCGGTGGCTGATAATGATGATAGTAGCTCGGTTGCTTCATGACAGTCGGATGATGCTGAATGGCCGGCTTCCAGATTGGCACTTGATACATCGGGGCCTTATAAATCGGGGCCTGATAAACCGGGGCCTGATGCATCGGGGCCTGATAAATCGGGGCCTTATAAATCGGGGCCTGATAAATTTGGGCCTTATAAATTGGGGACTGATGCATCGGGACCTGATAAATCGGGGCCTGATGGACCGGGGCCTGATGGACCGGGGCCTGATAAATCGGGGCCTTATGTTCCGGTTTGATGAGCTGAATCGTTTGGTGTGGCACGTAAGACGAGTAGCTCGGTGCGTGAACGTACTGGAGTTCCCGATGGCCATGATACATCGTCGAGTGTGACGTTTCGGCCTTGGGATAAGCCGGGGGCCCGTAGGGCCTCGTGTCGTGCATCCTCGTGTGCATACCGAAATTCGGATAGAACGGTGGACACGGCGAGGCGACCTGTCCTCCGTGTTCGTGGGTCAGGTATCTTTTGGTTTTCGGGGACCCGTCATCGCTCGTCGACGACTCCGTAAGGCCCTCCGGGATTGAGGCACTCTGCGGGGCCTCCGAGTGCACGAACGTCAGCCATATCAGGCCCACTATCTACGATACGGGATCGATCATTTGAGGCGAAAAAAGTGACGGGAATAAATAAATAATAAATTTAAAGAATGGTAAGTAATGCAAAATAAATTTTAAATAATAAAAATTAAATTGCAAAAAAAGAAAAATCGAGAATAAATTATGGATGGTTAATACAAAATGACGAATAACAGTTAGAAAATGAGAAATTGGATAGTAAATAAAATATGTGACAGGCAGTTTGGCTATTTTCACTTGACGCACTTACCAATCGTCCAACCATGTCTTCGATCTCACGGACCGGATTGCTCTCCTCGATAATTGTTTAAAATTTGCCCCGTTCGTGAATCCAAACGGCAGCCCGTACGAAACTAGGCGGGGATCCGGCAAATCGCCGCGTTTTATAAACTTATTTTTTCCTCTCCCCCCACCCACTTGCCGCGTGGCCGAAGACACCACGAGAGCAAGGCAGATCGTGTCTCCTCGTTATGTCCGTTTGATACGTTGCAATGGGGAACGCGCCTCGAAATCAACGTCTAAATTCCCTTATAAGAGGCGTAAGAGAAAAACAAGGCGAAAAAAAAGAACTCGTCTTACGATACACTTGCTGATGCAATTGCTCGCGGGCTCCCGTTTGCCCCGGTATTTCCTGAATAAATTCACCCTAACACGTTGATGCCCCCCCCCCTCCCCTCACCCCCCACTCTCCATAAGTAATCGGTGCCCCGGGGCTAGTTTCGATTGCGTTACGTTCCAACGACGATTCTCGAGTTGGGCTGCACTGGGGCAAGCCTTTTTCCCCCTCTTCTCGTTTTAGGCGAAGACGTCGAGGGTATGCGAACTGCGAGGCGTTTTTTTTCGAACTCAACTCGGCCATACGTGCTTGGCGGACTCAATGAGTTACAGCTGTATACATGCTTGGTGGAGAAAAAAGTAAAAACAACCGAAACTCCTTATTAGATTTGCGAGCTATGATGCTCAGTACGCTTGTCGAGATATTGGGGGGGGGGGGGGGGGGGGGGCGGGGAATCATTTTTCCAAGATTGTTGAAAATTAGCGATGCTTGTGTGATTAGGGCCCTTTGAGTCGTCGAGGCCCTTCGAAGGGCCTTCGAAGGGACGGCCCTTGGAGCCCTTCGGGCCCTTCGTGAAAATCTTTTGAGCCCTTTTGTCCCCGCCAAGGGCGCCCTTCGAGCCCTTCGAGGATGGCCCTTGAGCCATTCGAGGATGGCCCTTGAGCCCTTGACCCTTTGGCGTATCTATTTTTCCCCCTTAATTTACTAGATGAAAAAATTAAGAAATATTCTTTTAATATAAAAATGATGGATACCATCCAAATAGTTTTTTTTTCACTGCGGACTATCCCTTCGTTTGGTTGACAGTTCAAAAAGGGCGGTTCGTGGAAAAAAGCACAATAGTCGTGAATCAGTCGGTAATGAAAAACATGTTTTTTTATTATTAAAAACGAGAAAACAGCGTAACAAAAACTATATACAACAAGCGAGAAAACTGAACGTTGACCGCCATTTTGGTACAGCTCAAATTGGCTCACTGCTTCCAGCCGTGCCCTTTGCTCTGATGATGAAACACGTGTTTGTAGACGGGCACGTGTACTGGGTAGGGCTTCGGTATTGGCACGGGAAAGTGTTTTTCCACGGTGACCATGTATGGTTTCTCCACCACGTAGGGTACCTGCGTCGTTTAATCGTCAACGTCATTTCCGGTACCGACGGTTAAGGCGGGAAACCAGTTTAGGAGTACGTTTTTTTTTGCCGATTTTCATGATTTTTTTACAAGGACTGAATATTTAGAATTAATTTCAACTTTGGGAATATTTTATGCATATTTTCAGACAAAAACATTCATTTTTCCGAAGCATTTCCTCTGAACGCCGTCCATCGAAGGTCGCCATCAAACTTTGTTGTTTGTGGACATTCTGGAGGCGGCAGTTTTCATCGGACATCAATACGATTTGAACATTACTTTAAGAACATGTTTTTCTTCCATATGAACCTAACTCTGACCGAAAAAATTGAAAATTGCATTTTGTAAGGGTCTTTAAACGAAAGAGTTTAATTTTTTCCATTATTTTATAACCTTTTTTGCTATGAAAAATATATTTTGAATCATATCACCTCAAATTTAGGTTCATACAGAGTGTAATTATATAAGAAAACTAACTATCGCTTTGTAAAATTATAGGTTAGAAACTTTTTGAGTTAGAGGGTACACAAACTGAACAAAGGTCGGTACGAAAAAAAAGGTTTCGAAAAAACATTAGCGAAAGTAAAAAATTCAAGGTAATAATGCATTATTTACACTACTTTGGGAATATATTCTTGAATAGCTTTACCAACAATTTATGGAATAAATTAGATAAAGAGATACAAAGATGGCGCAGAGATAATCACAAGAAGGCACGAACCTTTTTCTCGACGACGTAGGGCTCGGGCTTTTCGACCGGTATCTCGACGTGCTTGATGACCTCGACCGGTACCGGATGTGGTATCGCGACCTGCACCTGATACGGCTGCGGGATCGGCACTTTGATGTGCTGCGGTACCGGTACCGCTACCGGATGTGGAATCGGTATCGCGTATTTCTTGTAGATCGGTATGTGCACGGGCTTCGACGTCTCGTGATACGTCGAGTGTCCCTCGTCGTAGCTCGCCCACGCCAAATTCACCAGACTACCGATAACGATCTGTCGAGCGGTGAAAAAACAAAACATCGATCTTATGTGCCTCGGGAGATCGGTAACAATGGCGATTCAATGACTCACGATAAGCTTCATGATGGCTCGTCTCCTTTTCACGTTTCTCGATCGCGATCCTTTCTCTTCGATGCAAAAGCCTCGGCGCGATCGGTATGATACCCACTACGCTCTCAAAGTCACGGTCAACTCTTTATATAGCCCCCCGCGGTACTTTCTCCCTTCCCTATTGACACTTGCTTCGACAACTTCAAACGTTCTCTGCGCCACCACCAAGCACCCCCCTTAACGCCCCCCCCCCTTAAGGCTCCTTGGTGCCACGCTCGTAAAACACAGCCACGGCAAACCGATTTACACTTTTGTACGCGGGCCTGAATACCTCTTCGGCAACGATACACGACCAGTCATATACCGGGTGTCCCCCTTTAATCTTACACCTGATTTATCTCGGAAAATACTGCTTCGATCAAGTATCGAGTTTTATAAAAGTTTTAGGGTTCGATGAGGGACGTTCGAAGAAAATATCTTTCCTGGTCGAAAAGTCAAAATGGCGACGTTAAGGTGACTGACGTGTTTTTTTTCAACGGGAACATACATTTTTTTTTCACCGATAAATTTGTTGGCCTGAAACTAATAACTTTTGTGGGAAAAGTTTTTTGATGACGTGAATATTTTTTAGGTTAACATGCCATTTTTACTATTTTAGCGCTATGTAGAATGTACCGCGAGGAAAGGCTTCAAGATCCCTAGTGTTAGTGTGTGTGTGGGTGTGAGTTTTTTAGGTTTGTTTGGTAACCCAAACAAACCCAAACGAACTCACACGCACAAGGGGTCGTCCATTAATCACGTGAGGCTCCAATAGGGGGGGGGGGGGTTGGATAACCTCACGATTGATCATGGGGGGTGGTTTGACTTATCACGTGTATTTTTATTGTGGAACTGCGCGGACAATGACATTTAAATATACTGACAATGTATATTATTTTGTTTTTCATAATAAAATACCGCACTCTCTGTCGCTTGTGTCTGACGTCTCTTGACGGGTTACCCCCACTTGTAGCGCAAAAAAGGCCTTTTTCATGAATTTTTTAAAAGAAAACTACAAAACTTTTTTAATCGATCAATATACCATCTTAAAGAACACATCTTGAAGAACTTTCAGTAATTTTTTTATTGAAAAATATTACATAGCTTAGTGGCAAATGGCCGTCAATGAAATAATGTTTTTATATACACGGTTTGCGGTGACCAACATTGCGGCGAAGTGGATCATCTGAAGAAAAAAATGCGGATGGATTTAGTCAAATATAAGTATAAACTAGTCTTTAATCGAAGGATTTTAAAAAATATTCATTTTTCACAAAATGGCGGACAGTCAAAGTTAATGGTTCGATTTTAACGAAAAAAAACGGCCATTGTTTGGCTATAAAACGGCCATTTTATTTCGAAAAAAAAATCGAACGATTAAAGACTACATTTTTATATATAAAATAAGCCTGCAAAATTTCAAGAAGATCGGTTTATTAGTGTTCGAGTAATCTTGGTCACCGACTTCAGAAATTGCCATTTTGAGAAAAACGCGTTTAAAGTTTCAATTTCAGTTTACACGAAGAAAATATTTTTTTTTGTAAACTTACATAGAGTCATCTACTCCGGGCCCATACAGAAGTATGGGCCCGGATACTTATACTTCAAAAAAATGCAATAAAAAAAATCGATTTTTTCAAAATCGCAAGTGGGGTAACCCCTTAACAAAAAAATACACGTGATGTTGGAGGGGGGCGGAGAGGCTAGAAACCTCACCACATATCACCGTGGGGGAGGGGGGGCTAAAAAGTTACCTTAAAAACCTCCCGCGAATAATGGACGACCCCCAATAACCCAAACAAACTCACACGTTCGATAATCCAAACAAACCCAAACACTCACCCACATATACACGCACACTTACACTAGGGATGTTGAAGACTTCACCTCCTCGTGGTACATTCTGGATAGTGCTAAAATAGTCAAAAATGGTATTCTAACCTAAAAATTATGAACGTTGTTAAAAAAATGTTCCTACAAAAGTTGTTACTTTTAGCCTAACAAATTTTTTGGTGGAAAAAATGCGTGATCTTTTTTTTTAACATGTCGGCCATCTTAACGTCGCCATGTTGAATTTTGGACCAACAAATATTTTTTTTAACGTCCACCTTTCAACCCTAAAGTTTCATTATACTCAATACTTGATCGGAGCAGTAGTTTTCGAGATAAATCAGGTGTGAGATTAAAATGGGGCACCTGGTATATATATATATATATATATATATATATATATATATATATATATATTAAGAGACGCGGCATCGTCTCGACGCCAAGTAATAATGTATATATATATATATATATATATATATATATATATATATATATATATATATATATATATATATATATTTGCGAGATTGCTCGGCGAGAGAGAGAGAGAGAGAGACCGCAGACATCTGCTAGATCGCAGTACCTTCACCTCGAGCAGCCTCTCCCTCGTCTTCGTTATTTTTTTTTTGGTTTTTGTCTCTCGTCGCTCGCAATCGCAGTTTCTACGTATGTACGCCGGTCAATTACGTTCTCGAGTAAACTGACATATATATCAAATCTCATAGCGCTTGGTGGGAAATAAATAAAGATTTTTTGTGGATTTTTTTGTGAATGTATTTCTTTTCTACCGCAGCGTTCGGTACTCCTGAACTAGATCGACATCGTGCGTTGCGTTGGGGGCATGAGTAATTATGTTTACATAGAGTTGTTTGACTGACGTATCTTTTTACTTTTGTATTAATTTTGGTAAACGAAAATTAAAGTTATGGAGTCTGAGAATGTAAGAATTTCTTGTATAGTAATTTTATAGATGTATAATGAAAATTAATCAGTGAATTAATAAGTTAATAAGTGAATATAGTATCGTAGTAAATTAAATATGTTTTATTTTGTTGTCGAATATCATCTAAATAGACGAATGTTAATAAACCAAAGTTGTGAAATGATATTCGTACTTTTGTGTCGCTGTTAGGAAAATTCCTTGTCTCTGCGATCCAGTACGGATAAATACATAAATTAATAAGTAAATAAATGAACGAATAAATAAAGATGCAAATTAATAAATACATGAATGAATTAATAAATGCATACATCAATAGATAAATAATGTGTATTTATTTTGAAACATTGAATTTCAATATCAATCTGAAATATTCAAATGGCTAAAATCAATACTTAAAAATAAAGTAAATAAAAACATAAACAAATTTGAATATTAATTTACAATATTAGTTCGAAATCGACAAATATATACATTCATCAATATTCGCTGATTTTAGAATATTAATTTTAGACTAGTTTAGAAGTTTTTAGGATATTTTTGGAATCTTTTAGAAGTTTTAGAGTATTTTAGAATAGTTTTAGAATGTTTTGGAGTATTTTAGAATATTTTAGAAACTTTTAGAAATCTTAAAATATGAATTCATTTATTTTAGAATACTTAAATTATTTTTAAAAAATTGAGCGTCTTCTCAAAGTTTTTTTCCGAAAAGAATTGAGCTTATCTTCGGTCTGAAACGTCCTTGCGGTCATTGTAAGGTTCATAGAAAGAGGGCGTTGCTGTCGGTGGTGAATACATCGAGATATATTGTTGCAGCGATGTACTCTCGTTTCGTCGATCTCCTAGCGGAACAGTGAAAGTGCATCCCGCGGTAAAAGTGGTTTTATCACGTAGATGCACGCGCGCGGAGGGAGCGGCAACTTCTCGCGCACCTACGACGCGGTCTCGTTATTATATGGCGATACAGGAACGAGACGCTGGACTTTTCGTGCCGGTCGAGAAAGAGGTATAACAAATTGGAGAAAAAAAGGTAGTAGTTTCGTAAAAATGATTTATTAAATACCGATCGTGGACTCATAATTTTAATTGGAGCGTAACGAGAAAATTAACGAGGAACAACGAGAACAACAAATACGAACAATAAACAATCAACAAAAAGGTTGAGAGACTATTTACAATAATTTTTTTTTTCATTGGTTTCATTATCTCTCTCTATGTGAGGAGATCTTGGAGCCATTTCCGGTTTCGAGACTTCCGCTTAGTGCCAGCCCTTCGAGGAGTGATGGTACACGTGCTTGTAGATCGGCACGTGCACCGCGTAAGGTTTTGCAACCGGAACCGGAAACTTCTTGTCGACGTAGACCGGATATGGCTTCTCAACTATGAACGGAACCTGGAAAAAACATTCTCGTTCAAACAATTGAACAAAAAGGAGTGGATTTTTCTCGAAAAAATTCCAAACACAGTTTTTTTTATTTCGTATTTAATGTGGATTTAAATAAACGAGAGAATTTTTTTTCTCTTCCCTCACCTTCTTCTCCACGACGTAGGGCTCCGGTTTCTCAATGGGAATTTCAATCTCCTTGATCACTTCGACCGGATAGGGGTGCGGTATTTGCACCGGCACGTGGTAGGGCTGGGGAATCGGTATCTTTATTTCCTGCGGCACTTTGATCGGCACCGGATGTGGTATTGGTATCGCTGAAATTTTATCGGAAAATAAGCGTTCGATAATTAATATTTTTGTAATATTTGCATTTTTATTTATTTGCATGAGAGCAACGAAATAAAAAAAAATAAAATTTCTCACGAATTCAGATTTGTGGGAGAGCCTTCAAATATGAATTTATATAAAATATTGAAATGTTATATAAATATAAAATACACATTTGCATAATTAGAAAATATAAATATAAATTTATATGAAACATTTAAATTTATAAAATTTGAATATAAATAATTCAAAAATATAAATATACATTTTTCTAGAATCTTTACTTTTTAATTAGATGTAAAATATAAATACGAACAATTAAATATAATGAAAAATGGGAATTTGTATTAACATCGATGAAAAAAAAACCTATCGTTTGGCAACTAGACTCACCGTATTTTTTGTAGATCGGTATCTCGACAGGTCTCGTTTTCTCCTCGTAGGTCGTATGCGCGTGATGATCCTCGTGATGATGACCATAGTCTCCGGCGACAGCGACACCGACAAGTGCCACGAGGGCAAGGACGATCTGAAAAAAGGACACGCTATGAGTCCGGGAGGACCAACGTCGCGGGGTGAAAGCGCGATCGAGCTCAATTAATTAATTACGAAATGATTATGACAGTCGTTTTTTCTGATCCATAAATTAATCTACTCCAGTCCAGGGCGAGGGGAGAGCGCCACGAACGTTCTCTAACAGATCGCCACAATTTCTCCTCTCGCCACAACTTTCCAGTCTTTTTTCCCGTCTCCCATTCGTTCGCTCATTATGGCCATTAAACGCTAATTTTGTCGAACGTCGACTTTTTTGCTCGTCGTCGCAGAGCTTAAAAAATCATCGATCCTTCAAGGGATAACATTTTTTAATAAAAAACAAATATATTTGAATTTTTTGAATTTTTTTTTAATTAAAAAAAAATTATAATTCGTTTTTTGAATTTTTTTTTTGAATTTTTTCTTGATTTTTTTTCTGAAATTTACGCTCACGGTTTTCATGTTGGTGAGTTTGGGTACGTTGATGAACACTCGAATGAGGTTCGTATGCGAATGTTAGTCGTGTCTGGAGTGTCCAAGGTGGGATCGAGGCTGGGAGCTTATATAGGAAGATCATCGATTCCGCCACCTTTCACCACCGGGGCTCGCCAACCTCGTCTAAACTTTCGCCCCTTCCACGTCTCGCTGTACACAACGTCTACGCCACAATTCACGAACGCCAAGGATTCCTGGTCTCGCGGAGATCTTTCGCGATCAAGGACCTCGCGATTTTTTTCCCCATTTTTTATTCTCATTTTTTGTTTGTTTCTTTATCCTCCTCCACGCTCGTTTCTCTTCGAATTATCCGGTAGACGCAACCGTGATTGCGGTCACGATGGGCCGAGAAATCGTATACCGGAAGTGGTGCAAGATTCGCCTACGCGTAATCGAACGGATTGGAAGAGAACCTCGAAAATTGGATTTTCCGAGTGTTTTACACGACGATATTTTCGAAGTACTGTCGAAGTTTGGCCTTATTTTAGTCGTCATTGTTTTCCTTAATTTTTTAATGTGAGAATGTTATTTGTGAATTTTCTGTTTTGTGTTTGATTGTTTTTAGTGTTGAATGTTTTCCTTTATTATTAAAAGATTTTGGTGGAAAGTACTGCTGAAGTTTGGCCTTCTTTTGATTGTCATTAGTTTCCTTAATTTATTCATGTAAGAATATTTGTTTAAAATTATTTTTGATTTTGTTTTCGTTTAATACTTTTTAGTGTTGAAATTTTTGTTTTTATTTTTGAAGCATTTTCGTGAAAAGTACCGCTGAAGTTTGGCCTTACTTTAATTGTCATGATCTTCCTTTATTTTTTAAGTAAGAATGTTTTGTCAATTTTTTTTGCTTCAGTTGACTTGTTTTTGGTATTCACATTCTTATTTTTGAAGGATTTTAGCAAAAAGTATGGGTGACGTTTGGCCTTATTTTAATTATGATTATGTTCCTCAATTTTTTAATGTAAGATTTTTTTCCTTTCTTTATTTTGTTTTTGTTCAGTTGTTTTTAGTGTTAATTCTTTTGTTTTTATTTTTGAAGCTTTTGACTGGCAAGTACTGCTGACGTTTGGCCTTGTTTAAATTGTCATTATTTTCCTTCACTTTCCAAGTAAGAATGTTTTTTCAACATTTTTATGCTTCAGTTGACGTGTTTTTAGTGTTAACATTTTGATTTTTGAAAGATTTTAGTAAAAAGTATGGCTGAAGTTTGGCCTTATTTTAATTATTATTATGTTCCTTAATTTTTTAAGGAAAGAATATTTTTTGGTTTTGTTTTTATTTCACGGTTTTTTCGTGTGAACATTTTTCAAACATTGTCTGTCCTTGTAGACCAAAAGTTTTCCGACACCGAGCTTATTTTACGTGATTTTTTTTTCGAATAATGTTGCCCATACTGCGGTCGGAAGGGGATCAAGCCCGGTCCGCAGTAGTTCCGGCAGGCTTTGATCAGACACTCTTCGCAGCGCTTCTCGTCGGGAAAGGACACGCTGATCAGTTCGCCAAAGGGCTCAATTTACCCATTGGAGGAGTACTAAACGTCTCTTTAGTGGCACTCGAGCTGGATTAAATTGAATTTGTACCGATCAATTTGCTCTCTCGGTGGGAAACCCTTCGGGCCTTTCTCGAGAAATTCAGGAAACCGTTTATTCGACTGACAAAGACGGCGATTGCTTTTCTTAGATTTGCCTTGTTTTTTATTTTAATTTATTTTTCATCTCGAACAAACGGTAAGGAAATGAAGAAAAGTGAGCGTTGAGACAAAACGCTCGAGCCCTCTTACTTTCGCCCCGGAGGCGGCAATTTGTTACCTTTTTCACTCTTTCTCTCGACTTTTGCTTCCGGTTCGATGCCTCGAACCACACTTCGTACCTCGTGATATTTAAAATGGAACATTAATGAAAATCGAGCATGGAAATGATTGAAAATTAAATAGGGGAAATATTGATAATTAATTGATCGAAAATTAATTTCGTAACATTATCGAATAATTTCTGCAATATTTCCTTCTTCATTTTATTCATCGTTAGCCCTCGATTTTTTTCCCCGGTGATTTTTATCTCGTCTCACGAGCCTCTTAATTGCTCCGGCAATTAATAAGGATAATCGAAGCCGATCGCGCAACACTTCAAATTTTCAATTTCCGTACGGACGTGGTTGTTTTTTTTCCGAACCGGTTGGATGTGTTGTGTATCGAGTGGAAAGGAAGTGCACGGTATTGCGGGTAACGAGGGATCGTAAGAGCGTGGCGATTGTGAAGCAAAAAACTTCCTGAGCTATTCCCCACATTCACTCCAATTTATAAATGGAAGCCTGAAAAAAAAAATCGTCCCCGTCATCAGAATTTTTTTTTTTTAATGTATGCATTGTTTACAAATTTGTGAAAACATTCACGTTAAATGAATTTTTAATTGTCGATTTTGCGAATGTTCATTTTTGGACTCGCATTAAATAATTATTTGTCAACGGAGAGATCGGGCCGAATAAACATATTTTCCATCACGAAAATTTCAGTTTATTTCTAATTTATTTAGGAGGTTAGGCTACTGTAGAGGTCGAAAAGATAGGCTTTTTGGGAATTTTTTTTTCAGAAAAACTACAAAATGAATCGAGATTACAAAAAAGGGTGTTTATCATACATATTAGTGACTGTATACAATCATTTTTTGACGCGATTAATTTCAAAATGGAGGCTGTGCGGCGTTTATCTCAAAACTGCATTTTTTAAGTTGGCCGGAAACATAACTCGGACAATTTTCAACCGATTTACTTGAAATGTTGAATATGTCTTGAAAATTACATTTTCTATGGAAGTACGTAGGATTTTTTCTTTTATATTGCATAGTTCATTTGTTATTAACAATTATCTGACGATTTTTTAGACAAATTTATGACTTTCCATAATATTGTAAAAAATTGGTAAAATTACAAAAACGTTTGCTTTTTTTGTAATCTCGATTTATCTTGTAGTTTTTCTTAAAAAAATCCCCAAAAAGCCTTTTTTCGGCCTCTAAAGTGGCCTAAGGCCTTAAGTAAATTATAAAATTTAAATTTAACTTTAAATAAAACATTTAAATTTAAATTTAAATGTTATTCAAGTTATTAAATCTAAATATGCCTCAACTTATTTTTATTGTTCCTTCCAGGTACGATGAGGGTCGAGGTTAGAAAAAAACAATTACAGATGCACGACAATTATACGAAAATAATTTTTTTATTTTTCCCTGGCTCAAAATTGTGATAAAAACAATATGTATTTTTATAAAGTCTACGCACTAGTCAACGATGTTTAGTCTTACAAAATACTACATTTTTTCTTGTAATAAAAAAAAAAACAAAATTGTCATAAAAAAAAACAAGACATGGAGACGAATGTTGAGAAGTATCAGTGATGATGACTCTTCCCGTGGCTGTAGTGGTGTATGGTCTTGTGAACGGGAATCTTGATGGGCACGTGCTTGACAACCGGATGAGGCACGCTCTTGTAAACGGTGAACGGAACCGGCTTCTCAACCTTAAACGGTACAATTTTTTCCACCGGGGTCGGTACCTTCTTCTCCACCGTTTTTACGACCGTCTTGACGACCTGAAATACAATGAAAAAATAAAAAGATTTACGCAATAATTACGCAACAAGGGGGTATGTGGAGTAAACGTCGACGAGAAAAAAAAATTCTCACCTGGAATGGTTCCGGTTTTGAGACGGGAACTATGACCGGATATGGCTGCGCCACGGGCTGCGCAACGAGATGCGGAATTTTTATTTCAACCGCCTGTGGTACTGGCACACCTTTGAAAACAAATCGATCTCAATGTTTTACTCTTAGAACTAAAAATATATTTTTTAATGTTATCAAAAATAAATTTGTTCAAAATTATGTTCAAAAAAATTTTTTTTTTCAATATTTTATGATAAATAATATATTCAAAATGATATTTAAAAAAAATGTTTTTCCCAATCTTATGAAAAATCATATATTCAAAATAATATTAAAAAAATGTTTTTTTTTCTTTCAAAATCTTATAATAAATAATATATTCAAAATAATATTGAAAAACAATAATTTTCTCAAAATCGAGAAAAATAAAATTCACCGATGTGTTTGACGATCGGTTTGACGCTTTCGTCCCATCCATGGCCGATCGATCCGCCGGATTCCCATCCCCCGTGTTCTATCCCCGATCCACTCCACCCGCTTATCGAGCTCGCCGGCCATTTTTCCCAGCCATGCCCGCCTCCTGAAATTCGTGAGACAACCCCCGTTAAGGAGGGAGATACCTTTAGGCGAGAAAAAAATTGGCTGATTTTCGTGTTATTTTTTTTCAAAGGAAAGATTTCTTCACCATTTTTAAGTCTTGGAGTATTTTTTATTACTACTTTTGCATTTTCAATACTGGCGTGACGCATAGCTAAAAAACGAATTGACCAATTCTCATGAAATTTGGTGTGAATCTTTCTAACCTTGTTGTCTAAAACATGAACCTAAATCTTTTTGAAAATAAAATAAATAGATTTTTCTATTGCAAAATGTAGCAATTTTTGTCGGAAAATTCATTTTTTCTCGTTTCAAAGAGTACCATTTAGTCGTTTTTCAACATTTCTCACTTTTTCTTGGTTCATATTCTGCGTATGAGTGTGAATGAAAGAAAAATCTTCGTTGGCATTTTTTCAAATTTACCTCGCCGCCGCTATGTGTCACGCCGTTTGACAACATCCGCCCCAACCCGCTTAGAAGCCCGTGCCGAACATCCGCCATTTTTTAATATTGATAAATAAATAAAAAATACCATTTAACAGCCAAAAGTATTAATAAAACAGAACATACTTCTCAAAAATGGCAAATAAACCTTTCAAAAAAAAATCATGAAAATCAGCAACTTTTTCCTCGGCCCTTAAAAAATCCATTCGGACATCCCTCTCGAGAATTAAAATTATTCGTCCTTGCGAAAATCGAAAGCCCAACCGGAGTGTTCGAGTGTTGCAGTTGGCAATTTGTGGCCGTGACTCTCGAGGGAAATTTCACCGAGGGTTATTTCACCCTTGTCCCAGCCACCGGAGTGTCCGACGTCCAAATTCCAGCCGCCGGAGTCCCCGACGTCAAAATTCCAGCCGTGAGAGGCTTTGCACGAGCCAATGGCTGCGAGGATCGTTACCTTTGAACCGAATAAAAATGTTAATAACAGCGGGTGAACAAATATCAATCATTCTAATTAATTTCGTACTCAGCACGACAAGCAATTGTTAATAATTGTCATCAGTGGTCGAATTCGTTTATCGTTCATTACACTTGATTATTGATATCCACGATCGATAATTGATTATTAAAAGGTCATGGGTGTTTAACATATTATTATTATTAATTTTAAAAACATATATAACATTATTATTTAAAATTGGTATTTGATATTTTTATTTAATATTGGTATTTTATATTGTTATCAAATATTGTTATTTAATGTTTTCATTCAATATTATAATGTAATATTGTTATTCAATTTTTGGTTCTTTTTATTGTGATAATCGCCTCATTGCTCCGGGCAGTTTTGATATATTATATTAAATCATTTGATATTATTATTTATTATATTACATTATATTGCATATAGATATTATTCAATATCATTGTTTGATGTTGTTATTATTTTTGATTGTTATTATCATTTTTAGTATTATTATTATTCAGATAGAAATATTTGTATTTGTATTGTATGACATGTATTTTTCATACACTGAACCTTTTTCATAATAATCATTTATTTTCTCGAAGTTTTCATATTTACTATTACAATAAATATACGATTTTCATATATATATATATATATATATATATATATATATATATATATATATATATATAGATAATAAATACAAAAATAGTAAATTAATAAATTATTACAACCAATTGTTTTGAAAAAAATGTAAATTCACGTACTATTTTTATTTTCGTATTCATGACGTGCGTGGTTCGGTTCTTTATAGTTGAACGATTTTGCTTAAACTCGAGGGTTCGAGGCACGAATCACTTATATATCCTCGGAATACTGTATGCGAATCAACGACCCCACTATGTCAACCCGAGACTTGTAGGCTTTGAAAAAGTCCGGTACGCGGGGAGGCCCGCCTTCACTGTAAGATTGCCTTTTGCAACGTATACGTAGGTATATACAGGGTGTGATACATTAACAATAGCGTCAAACGCCATAAACATATATAATATTTATACGGAAGCGTATATAAATTCAATATAATAATATTATTTGATATTTAATGTGAATATTAGTATTTTTAATATTCAATACAAATACATGTAAAAAATTGATACTAAAAATATAAAAAATATTTATAAAGCAGGGTGTATATATTGTAAATATGTGTGTGTTTCTACTGTGTAATTATATACATATACATATTTATATGTATATGTATATAATGTAAATATATCGTTCAAGGTAATTCAAGGTCACCTATTAAAATGACATACACATGTAAATATCTCGGATCACTCCCAAATATTTGGTAGCGACCCGAGATATTTACATGTGTATTTCATTTTAATAGGTGACCTTGAATGACCTTGAACGACTTTGACCCCCTAATGTTTTTTATGCGGCTTGAGGTGCACCACAAGATGGTTGACAAAAAAAGTACCATTCCATTTTAAAAAAAGTGGCGGTGACCTTCACTGTGCGTCAGCCCCTCCACCGAAAAAAAAATGGTCGCATTTAATTGCTCCCTTCACACTGTACAATTTTTGTTTGGAACAATTTTTTTTGGTGTCGATAATTACCGATTTATTTTGGGTGGCAGAGATAAGAGGGACACCCTGTATATGTATCGACGATAACATAGCATTGCGTAAAATCAGCTCTGAGTGTTCAATGCTCATCGGAATTTCCGCCTTTCGTTCCTCTCTCGTAATCCTTCATACGTCGCAATGACAATCAGCGAGACGATAAATGAGGACAAGGGAGGTCGTACGCGAAGACGAATTAGTTTTTCGAACCCCCAAAAAAAAATCCAAGTACAGGCGAGTTCGAAAATCGTAAAGAAAAAATTAAAAAAAATAATGCAACTCGCACGCGATCATTTTTTTGTCATATTTTTTGTGATTCGCGACTGGGACGTTTCTTTTCACGAGAACGAAACTTTCGGCTGGCGTAGCCTGTATCGCCTTTCACACGGAGAACGTCGAGATCAACAACCACTCGTAAGCGAGTTCAATTTATAAAACATCTCAATCTCGCTTTATTTCCTATTCCCTCCTGCGTACGTGTGCACCGCCCCGATTCGCCGAGAATGATGAAAGTACGCCGGAACACATTGCTCAGTTATTCTGGAATATACAAATATTGTTATACCCGCGAGTTACGCGGCGCAATCGTGTGCAAATGCTCGGCCATTAGCGTGAATCTGGGTAATGCAGGCGGTATCTCATTTGTGCCGAAAGTACGCGAATTCACCGGGGATCCGCACCATTATCGAGAAAGCTGGAGCTACTTCCGTTTTGTTTATTATTGATTTTTCTTCGCGAATTTTTTTACACGAATATTCCGGAAGTCGATGCCATGGGGGGAGAAAAGAACGAAGGGATGGCAAATATGAAGAAAATAAATAATATAATATAAAATTTGTAAGAAATAATATGATATTAAATTAAGGGGTTAGGCCACTCTAGAGGCTGGAAAAATAGACTTTTTGGGGATTTTTTTTCAGAAAAACTACAAAATAAAACGAGATTAGAAAAAAGGGTGTTTATCATACGTATCAGTGGCTGTATGCAATAATTTTTTTCAAGCGATTAATTTCAAAATGGCGACTGTGAAGCGTTTATCTCAAAACTGCATTTTTTAAGTTTGCCGGAAACATAACTCAGACAATTTTCAACCGATTCACTTGAAATGTTGAATATATCTTGAAAAATACATTGTCTATGGAAGAACGTAGGATTTTTTTTATATTGTATAGTTAATTTGTTATTAAGGGGTTACCCCCACTTGCGATTTTGAAAAAATTGATTTTTTTTGAAGTATAAGTATCCGGGCCCATACAGAAGTATGGGCCCGGAATAGATGACCCTATGTAAGTTTACAAAAAAAAATGTTTTCTTCGTGTAAACTGAAATTGAAACTTTAAACGCGTTTTTCTCAAAATGGCATTTCTGAAGTCGGTGACCAAGATTACTCGAACACTAATGAACCGATCTTCTTGAAATTCTGCAGGCTTATTTAATACATAAAAATGTAGTCTTTAATCGTTCGATTTTTTTTTCGAAAAAAAATGGCCGTTTTATAGCCAAAAAACGGCCGTTTTTTTTTCGTTAAAATCGAACCATTAACTTTGACTGCCCGCCATTTTGTGAAAAATAATTTTTTTTTAAATCCTTCGATTAAAGACTAGTTTATACTTATATTTGACTAAATCCATCCGCATTTTTTTTCAGATGATACACTTCGCCGCAATGGTGGTCACCGCAAACCGTGTATATAAAAACATTATTTCATTGACGGCCATTTACCACTAAACGATGTAATATTTTTCAATAAAAAAATTACTGACAGTTCTTCAAGATGTGTTCTTTAAGATGGTATATTGATCGATTAAAAAAATTTTGTAGTTTTCTTTGAAAAAATTCATGAAAAAGCCCTTTTTTTGCGCTACAAGTGGGGGTAACGCCTTAACAATTATCTGACGATTTTTTAGGCAAATTTTTCACTTTCCAAAAATTTGCCTAAAAAATTGTTAATAACAAATGAAATATGCAATATAAAAAAAAATCCTACGTCAATCCATAGACAATGTATTTTTCAAGATATATTCAAAATTTCAAGTGAATCGGTTGAAAATTGTCTGAGTTATGTTTCCGGCCAACTTAAAAAATGCAGTTTTGAGATAAACGCTGCACAGCCGCCATTTTGAAATTAATCGCTTAGAAAAATCATTGTATACAATCACTGATATGTATGATAAACACCCTTTTTTGTAATCTCGATTTATTTTGTAGTTTTTCTGAAAAAAAATCCACAAAAGCCTATTTTTTCGGCTTCTAGAGTGGCCTAAGGCCGTAATAAACGGATAAAATAATAACAATACAATAATAATCGTTATTTTATATTATTGTTATATTTATTGTATTACATATTTTAGTTTTTATTATATTGATTTATTATGTAGAAAAGTACCAATGGAAGGCGAAAAACGAACATAAATAATGTAATGTGAGATTTCAAATAAATATCATAAAATAATAATAATGTATATGAACATTTGTATGTCATCATTCGTAAATATAATCCATGCCACTGCCGACTTTCACATGTGTGAAAAATAGTCATGTATGGCTGAGAGTATTTGGAATAGATCTTTAAGCCGGAGAACAATGGGAGACTTCCGGTATTGGGAAAGTCGAACCGGAAGTGGAGGTCCATAGGACATCTCTCTCTCTCTCTCTCTCTCTCTCTCTCTCTCTCTCTCTCTCTCTCTCTCACTCTCCTTCTCTCTCTCTCTCTCTCTCTCTCTCTCTCTCTCACTCTCCTTCTCTCTCTCCTATCTAGCCTCGTCGTCAACAATAAACGCTCGAAGTGCATTAAACTGCAACCGAGCAAAAATTTCGCGAGCCCTCCCATTTCACTTTCACTGCCGAAGAGCTCGCGCTCTCGAATTTTTTTTCTTCGCCACAACCCGTACTCTATATAAATTATAGAGCAGACACAAAAAAAAGACAGAAGTCTGCATCGTCGAGGAAATTGGCACGAAAAACATTGAAAAGTCGAACATTTTTTTTCCATTCGTTTATTTATTCGAAGCGAACAAAACAGCCGTCGAAATTCAACAAAAACAAATACGTCATAACAAAAATGTATAAAAACGTAGACCAACAATTAATAAAAAATTACGTACCGAAAGGTTACAACAACGAGAATATTTACAAGGACGAAGTTTGAGCCGTTTGTTCTTCTCCTTCTTCTCGCTTAATAATTAATCGGCGTGAGGTTAGTGACCGTGGCCGTGGCCGTGGCCGCCGTGGCTGTGGCCGTGGCTCTTCGCGTGATGATAAATCGTTTTGTAGACGGGAATCTTGATGGGATAGGGCTTCTCGACGGGCACGGGCACGTGTCTCTCGATCGTGATCGGCACCGGTTTCTCAATCGGCACCGGGATGTGCTTCTCCACCGGATACGGCACCTTCTTCTCAACCGGCACGGCGATCGTCTTTATCACCTGTACCGGAAATGGCTTCGAGACCGGTACGGCGACCGGATAGGGCTGGGGCACCTCAACGGTCATCGGATGTGGCACGTAAATCTTCACCGGATGGGGAACCGGCACACCTGCAAAAACAATCACCGTTCCAGGAATCGTCGGGGCCTGAATTTTGCAATCGGCAGTGGTCCACTCAAGGTCACGGGACTCTGAGAACCTCGGGTGACCTTCGAGTGACCTTGGGCTGACGTTCAAACGATCACTTTAGCTGGGAGCTTGCTTACCGATTTGTTTGTAAACAGGAACGGCGACGGGTTTCGTGACCTCGACGTGTTCGGAAACTGGCACGCTCTCGTGGTGTCCACCGCCGTAATGCTCATCATGGCCGCCGGAAAATCCACCGTAGTGGTCCTCGTAACCTCCCCCGCCTCCCCCAGTAGCCTCACCGTAACCGCCCAGGGATGACAGGTCCTGATGATCGGCACCTTCGAAGCTGTGCCCTCCGTGAGACGGCTGGAAACCGGAAGTCTCGTGACCGCCAGTCTGGAACTGCTGATGACCCTCGTAGTCGCCGGAAGTCCCGCTGGTGCCGTAATAATCGTGATAACTGGGGTTTTCGTCGGTACCACTGGTCGCCTCGTGGTCGGATCTCTCGACTCTGTACATCTGGCCGTTCACGGGCATGTAGTAATGCCCGCTGGTGCGGTCGTAAAGAAGCGCCAGCTTCGTCGGTTGACCAACGGCATGGCATACCAGCACCCCCAGGAACATCTGGAACCATATTTTTTTATTATTTATGTCGTTGTCAACGTTGTCGCATCAACGAGACCGGAAGTCGACAACTTCCACCCTCGAAATGGGAAAAAAATTGCTTTTTTCTCTCACAGTGCGAAGCGCCAACGACGTCATCGCTTGTGCGCTTTTACGGTTTGGATGAACGAGCCTCGGGTGGTGGCCGTTTGAAGGGGCTTTGCCTTTGTGACTGTCGGATCTGGCAGACGATCGCCGCTTAATATACCGGTAGGCCTTTCACTGATCACCCAGACTGCCTTTCCTCGTACCGCCTCGCATTTCGTACCTCTGCTGTACAACACGCCCATACACGGCCTACCTCAAATACTTATCGCGCGGACACTCTACACTCGCGGACGAAAAAAAAACGACCCGGACAGTGAACACGCGTGGAAAGAGAATGCGATTCTCTTCAGACACGACTTCGCATCACTTTTTTCAACTTTGAAATTGCGACGAGATGCTAATTTGCCGGGTCATTTGTTTCTTGTCACTCATCCTGTCACTTTGACACGGAGAGAAAATTGTACAATGACTTTTGTTAGGGTGCATCGACGTCGCAAAAAAATGTTCCAGACAAAAGATGATGTGAAAGGGGCCATCGAATGCGAGCATTTTTTTTACTTCGGTGGAGGCACTGAAACATTAGGGGGTCTAAGTCGTTCAAGGTCATTCAAGGTCACACATTAAAATGAAATAAAAATCGAAATATCTCGTATCACTACCAAATATTTGGTAGCGATCCGAGATATTTAGATTTGTATAATCGATACTGACCTTGAATGACCTTGAACGACTTCGACCCCCTAATATTTTGTGAAGGGCACCTCCACTTTTCGAAATTGAATGGTATATTTTTCTTTCAACCATCTTATTGAGTCCCTCAAACCGCATAAAAAACACCGAGGGGTCAAAGTCGTTCAAGGTCATTCAAGGTTAGTATCGATGATACAAATGTAAATATCTCGGATCACTACCAAATATTTGGTAGCGATACGAGATATTCAAATTTGTTCATTTTAATATGTGACCTTGAATGACCTTGAATGACTTTTCCCCCTAATGTTTTTAATGCGGCTTGAGGTGCTCCACAAGATGGTTGAAGAAAAAATGTACTATTCCATTTGAAAAAGTGGAGGTGACCTTCACTGTGCGTCAGCGCCCCCAGCGAAATAAAAAAAATTAGACGCATTTGACGGCCCCCTTCACACCGTACAACTTTTGTCGGGAACATTTTTTTGTAACGTCGATGATTACCGAGTTATTTCCGGTGGCAGAGATAAAAGAAAAACAGTTACTGATTTTCATGATTTTTTTTTAAGGAATGATTCGTTCACCTTTTTTGAGACTTAGGGTAGATTTTGTTTCTACTTTTGGCTGTTGCATGGTATTTTTTATTTTTGTTAATCTTAAAAAACGGCGGAGGTATGGCACGGCCTGCTAAACTGCATTTTGAAAATTGACGTGACGTATAGCTGGAAAAATAATCGGCCGATTTCTATAAAATTTGGTATGAATCGTTCTAACCTTATTGTCTGAAAGATAACCGTAAATGTTTTTGAGAATTAAAAAAATATATTTTTTTATTGCAAAATGTAGCAATTTTTTTCAGAATATTCAATCTTATTGTTTCAAGTCATGCCGTTTCATCGATTTTCAATATTTCTCACTTTTTCTTGGTTCGTATTCTGCGTATGAGTGTTTGTGAAAGAAACGATTTTGTTGGGTTTTTTTTTCCGATTGATCCCGCCGACACTACGTGTCACGTCGTTTGACAACATCCACCACAACCCGTTTAGAAGCCCATACCTGTGACATTAAAAAAGAAATATCATGTAAAGCCAAAAGTAGTAATAAACATACCCTAAGTCTCAAAAAAGTGAAAAATCTTTCCTTAAAAAAAATCATGAAAATCAGCAATTTTTTCCTTGCCTCAAGGTATCTTTCCCCTTAACGGGTGATGCCTAGTTCTAACAATATAAAACAACTCATGTTTGGGATGTTTGTTTTTAATCCTCATGTTAAGTTTTTACAAAATTGGGTATTGGAAAAAATATCGTCCGAAGAACACTGCAATTTATTTTTGTACAAATATTCGATTATAATCGATTTACGGAAACAAATTTTGCTAGCATAATAGTTTATCTTGGGATTAATCGAAGGAATTTCGGGAATATCAAATTTAAAAAAAATGGCGCATGTTCAAAGTGAGTCTTGATTTTTGCGAAAAAAGTTGGCTTTTTCCGTTCGTCGAATCGAAAGCATACATCGGAAAAAAAATAATTCTATCAAATAATATATTTTTATATCTAGAAAAAGCTTGAACATTTGAAAAATATCGATGCAGTAGGTTTTTTTTTCATTTTGCTCACCGATTTTGAAAACGTACTTTCGGAAAAAAACAGAGTTTAAAATTTCGAACGACTTTCTGAGTGTTCCGACGGGTGTCAACATAAGAGCCTACAAATCTGTTAATTTTGATTCGATTATAAGACTTGATTTGATATACTGTCAAAATATATTGGTTTTGAAAAAAATGATTTTTAGATTTTTACAACTAGGTATAACCCCTTAATAATTACTTTTGTTTGCATTCCTTTGGTTTTGGCCAAAGACTGAAGCTTCTGCACAGTTTTCCATTCATTTTTGGAACACTAAAACATTTCCAAAAACTGCAAGATCATTATTTTTCAAAATGAAAACCACGTATTTTTAAATCTACTTCCAGACTGTCAAAAATAAACAAAACTATTAGCAGTACACTTGTCATGTGAAATTTCGAAAAAATATGATGCCAGTGATTCTCGTGACCTGTATAAAGAATATAGTTGGCCAATTAATTTTTCTCCTCTACATACCCACTATTTGCAGGCTTTTGCATGAATGCCCATGGAGCTTCGATCTTTCCGGTCATCCAATCACAATCATTCACGCTCAATGGTAATTTAGCTTCACGAATAGATCGAGACTCATGTCGATGGAGACTAAGCTTACGCGTGGCGGCTCGGTCGGTAGTAGGAAGCTTACCTTCACCGTGAACGATTCTTTATTACACTTGTTGTGCTAACTGCAACTGGACTGCAGAGCCTCGAAGCTGCAAAATATATTATTTAAGCTTCATGTATTTATTCTTTGGTGCGGTAAGTTTAGATATGTAGATCGTAAGGTGCGTTGATTAAGTTATTATTGATTCGATCTCAAGATACGTAAAAAAAACAACAATTAAAATCTAAAGAGAAAAAATCAGTGAACTAAACGATAATAAAAAAAATCCAGAGAAAGAAATCAGTAAAAAAAAAACACTGTAAACAAATTTGAAAAGAAAACAATCACTGTGAAAAAATTGAGGCAGTAAAAAAGTTTTTACAGATCTTTTCTCTTTAGATTTTTTATTATTATTTTGTTTACTGATTATTTTCTGATAAAAATTTGAGGATAAAAAATCAGTAAACTAAACAATAATAAAAAAATCCGAAGAGAAAAAAATCAGTAAAAAAACAATGATAATAAATCTAGAGAAAAAAACACTGTAAAAAATTTGAAGAGAAAACAATCACTGTAAAAAAATTAAATCAGTAAAAAAGTATACTTTTTCTTTCTCTTTACATTTCCATTGTCGTGTTTTACTGATTATTTTCCTCCTTAGCTTTTTTATAAATGTTTTTTTTACTGCTTTTTTATCTCCTTAGATTTTTCTTGTTTTTTTTTCTAGCTTTGATTCACTCACTTTTTCGAAAGAATTTTTATGATTTAATGGACGCAATGAATTCGTTGATTAATTCGTCCATAAAAGTATTTTTTTTTCGTGCAATTTAATTCGTGTAATAAATATTGTAATTTTGAGGGAAAACATGATTTGGCAAGTGGTTGATTTTCTTTTTTTTTTTTAATGAAAGGGAATTTAAGTACACGTTCGGTAAATATCGATTGAAATTAAGGTTCAGCGCTCTCGTGAGTTTGGTCTGGCAGTGTGTGTGCTCGCCATGTGAAGAGAGCATGACGAGGCTGGTGTAGAATCTTCCGCGCTGCGCGTGCGAGCACGGTTAACCATGTATAAATCGCCTTCATCTATCATGTACATATGGCTAAATCATCTGTATTTAATTAGTTACACTGTATCGAGGGATTGCCGCATGCCCGGTGGAAATCCTCGGTACAGTTTTTCATGAGGTACGCTGAGTATAAAAAGAGAGAGACAAAACGAGGAATCTCACACACGTCGTTGCGTCTCTCGACGAGGATCGCGGAGAGTTCGGCGTGGAAAGTTAAAAGAATAACGAATAATTGCAATAACTAAATTCTTTATTATAACAAGTAATTATTAATTCTTATTGTTTTCACATTAATTATTATTTTTAAAAATCAATTCTTAATTTAAAAAGATCGTCAATAAAAAAAAATGAATTCTGAACAAGAAAAATTATTCTTAATTTTAAGTGACTCATTTTTAATTTACAATGAATAATTCGTAATTTAAAACAATTAATTCGTAGTTAAAAATGATCAATTCTTAATTACAATAAATACAAAAATTGATACAAAACTTTTCCATATTAATTCTTCTTTTTTTAAATTAATTGTTAATAAAAAAATGCTCAATTAAAAAAAATGGTTGAATGATTAATTCTAAATCCAAAAAATCAAGTCCTCTTAAATAAAAAAAATGATTTCTGAATAAGGAAAATTATTCTTAATTCCAAGTGACTTATTTTTAATTTACAATGAATAATTCATCATTTTAAATAATGAATTCGTAGTTACAAATAGTTAATCCTTAATTACAATGAATAAATTATCAAAAATTAGTACAAAATTACCTTACCAAAATCTTCTTACTAAAAGTATCAGAGAAATTAAAAATTCCATAGTTCCACCTCAAAGCAGGACAAAAAAATAGTTCTGTCACTACAGTTCTTTGGTTAACTTTATTTTCATTACAAAAATTATGTACACGATGGTAAAAAAAATCCACCTACTAAGGCTAAAATTATTTAACCAAAAGAGCTCTAAATTAAAGCTGATTAATTTCTCATTCCCTCCGTGGGTTCTCCTTTCCATTTAGGCTTGTTCGGGTCTTTTAATCGCCCACCGTTTCGTCGCATGAGAAAAAAAAAGTCACACTCTCGTTTGGCAGGACCACGAAAGCTTTTCCAGTCCTCCAAAGCGTTGGAAAAATTACATATATACATTTTTCCTGTCGCTTCGATTGATTTATCGGACTATTTTATCGAGCCCAATCGTGGCCGTGCTTGTTGCGATGAATAATGTGCTTGTAAACAGGTATGTGTATCGGGTACGGTTTTTCAACCGGAACTGGGATGTGCTTTTCGATTGTTATTGGCACTGGCTTCTCGACCGGTACGGGAATTATTTTCTCCACCGGATATGGCACCTTCTTCTCTACCGGGATCGCGATGGTCTTTACAACCGGTATCGCGACCGGATGTGAGACCGGCACGTGAACTGGATATGGCTGGGCTACGCCAACCGCCACTGGATGCGGTACCTTAATGGCTACCGGCTGAGCTACCGGTACACCTTAAACAAAACAAAAAAACTAAAATTCAGTATTTTGCAACGTGATAACCAGAAGTAATTATCATTATTTTTATTATTAAATATTATTATTTTTTTAAATTTTAGTATTATTATTTTGTTTTTAATTATTTAATTAAATTTAATTAAATTTTTAATTTATTAATTATTATTATTATTAACAATTAATTATTAATAATAATTATTAATTATTATTAGAAGTAATTATATTATTATCATTATTAGATGCAATTGTTATTATTATTTCTTAAGTCTGAAACAATAATACTGGGTATAACAATAATTCAATAATTATTATTGTTATTATCAATTTTAATAACAATAATTATAATCAATAATAATAACAATTCAATAATAATTTATCATTGTTATACACTGAAAAAAAATCGTTCATCCATCCAAAATTCAGTTGGTTTAACAAAATGTATCTTTAAATACATTCAACTTGATTTTTGATTGGCATAACAAAATGGTATAGTGGTGTGAACTGTAGCTTATTTAGCACGTTTGAGCAACTGTTAAAACAACAAAATTTCGAGACAACAAAATGCATTTTGCACATTCAACGATTCTTTTTTCTCAGGGTAATTATATTTAATTGTGATTAATTGATCCTATGCACGGAAATATTTTTCATACCGATTGCTGTCACGATTCAATAAATACTTTACGGTACGAAATTTTTTTCAGACAATCATTATTATAAATAGTAATTGATAATTAATTATAAGATGATTATTGGAAATAATGCAATTATTGTTATTTTACTGGGCATGCAAAAAATACAATAATAAGTTATTATTATTGTTATTATTATGTTTGATTGCGATTAATTTTTCCTCGGCATGGAAATATTTTTTCGTACCGATTTTTGTTATAATTCGATAATTAATTGACGATATGAAAATGTTCCCAGACAATGATTGATATAAATATTAATCGATAATTGATCATATGATGATAATTGAAAACAATGCAATTATTACTATGATTATTATTTTTTTAGTCTGGAATGATAATACTGGGCATAAAAATAAAACAATAATTATTCATAATAATAATTATTATTATATTGAATTCCGATTGATTTTTCTTATGCATGGAAATATTTTTCATACCGATTTCTGTCACAATTCAATAAGTAATTGACGATAAGAAAATCTCCCCAAACAATAATCAATATAAAAATTAATTGATAATTGATAAAATGATGATAATTAAAAAATATTGCAATTATTATTATGATTATTATTTCTTTAGTTCGGAACGATAATACTGGGCATACAAATAATACAATAATTATTCATTATTATTATTATTACATTTGATCGCGATATATTTTTCCAACGAATGGAAATATTTTTACATATCAATTTGTATCATAATTGAATAAAAAATTGACGATAAGAAGATTTCCCCAGACGTGTTGGTATAAGTTATTAATCATGGTAATCAATTATCAATAAATATTGATAATTGATAAATAATTGAACAAAGAGGATGGAAGAATAATTGAAAGACTGTCAATTATTTTTCAGCAGAATTGATATTGGTGAAATTCTGTCAAAAAAATTCACCTATGTTCTTGTAGATCGGTATGGTGACCGGTCTGGAGATCTCGACGTGCTGACTGACCGGATATGCATGTGCATAATGGTGCTGATCCCAGCCACCGGCGTGCACGAGGCCACTGTGACCGCCGTAACTTCCGTGTCCACCGTCGAATCCACCGTAGTTGCTGGCACCCTCGTGGCCCAGCTGATAATGTTCGTTATGGCCGAACGACTCCTCCATCAGGCTCCCCGAGTGCTCGCCAAAATTTGAAAAGCTGCCACTTCCGTAAGAATTGACGATCCTGTAGAGGGCCAGTCGCTTGATTATTATTGGCTTGTGAAATTGTTTATTGCCATTTCTTTTCTTTTCCGTCACTCACCCTGGCCAACCGAAAGATTCAACGGATCCTGGAAATCCTGCCAGGGCTGATCCAAGAAGCAAGCAGGTTACGATCACCTGCGGAAAAAAATGATTCGAATAAAATTATGGTGTTTAATTTTTTTTTAACGTGATGGTACTTTTTTGGATTCTGTCTAAATGTAGATAAATGTAATTTAAAAAAATGTATATAAGTTCAATAAATAAATTTCATCCAAATTCAATTAATAAAATGTATGTATATTTAGTTAATAAAGTGTATGTAAATTTAATAAATAAAAATTATATATATTTAAAGAATGAAATTCATAAATTTGATAAAAAATTATAGTTTCAATAAACTTATTAAATAAAATTTTAATTCAATTCGTACATTATATGTAATTTTCAAAATGTTGAGATAAATTTGATAAATAAAATTAAGAAAAATGTGATAAAAATAATGTTTTTTCTTCTTAAATTCATCAAATAAAATTTTAATTCATATCGATGAGAATTTAATTTAAAAAATACGGTTCAATTAATTTTAAATACTGATACGTCTTCGATTGAAATAAATAATTTCACTTACCTGCAATAAATAATGTACTACGATAAAACAATTTATTTCATATCTGACATTTTTTCAGTTCTTCAAATAATCGTTAAATACGAGAAAAAAAATCTTCGCCTATTTTTTTTCTCCCTACTCACGATCGCATCCATTTTTCGTTGACTCGCCTGCATCGTCCTCGATGGTGACGAACGTGCGCGTTCAATGTTTCGAACTACGTGTGCTGTCAATGTGCCAGTTCGTTTTTATAGGTGTAGCTTTCTCCCTCTCCGCTCGCGAACGAGGCGTCCCGATGTCGCGGCTTCTGCCGCGGGTGCGAGCTACGAGATCATTCTCGTAGGCTTGATCTCGCGAACCGGATTTACGCACGCATATCCGATTCGCGAAACGAGCGCCCGGGAAACTGAGGTGACGTCTCTCGTGGAGCGCAGGCGCGCACAACGCTCTACGATTTACGATTCGATTTTTTGCCTTCCATCGAATAATTGACACTTTGCCACCACCCCCATCGATCGCTTTTATTATCGAGAGATCGGTATTTACCGATTTTATTTTTTTCTGATTTTATCGGTATTTATCGATTTCATTTTTTTTTTCGGATTTTATCGGCATTTACCGATTTTATTTCTTTTGGATTCTATCGGTATTTACCGATTTTATTTTTTCGGTTTTCATCGGTATTTGTCGATTTATTTTCTTCGTATTTAATAGGTATTTACCGATTTTTTTTCAGATTTTATCGGTATTTACCGATTTCATTTTTTTTTTGGATTTTAACGATATTTACCGCTTTTATTTTTTTATTTACCGATTTAGCGCAGAATTTTATTTTCTTCGCAAGTTGCACATTTCACTCTCGATCGAACGAACTGGAGAGAGAGAGAGAAAGAGAGAGAGAGAGAGAGAGAGAGAGAGAGAGAGAGAGAGAGAGAGAGGGAAATAATATATATATTAAATAATATAATATAATAATAAACCCAAACAAATCTAAATAAAATAAGGGGTAATTCTTTAAATAAGTGACATTTACGAAAAATAAACCTAAATTTTTTTTAGCTATTTTCTCGTTTATTGGGTTATAAATTATGATATTGAGTCGGGGAAAGCTGAGATTCACGTATATGGGGGGGGGGGATAAAAAGTTATGGGGTTTCGAAGTTCGCGGAAACACGTGATGAAATCAGGAATTTTTTAACATTTCGACACCTATATTGGGTTTGTTTGGGTTAAAGTACGGGTAAAAGTTATGGGGTTTTAAAGTTTGCGGAAACACGTAATAAAATAGGGCATTTTTTTACATTTCGACACCTATATTGGGTTTGTTTGGGTTTGTTTGGAAACTACCATTTTTCGGAAAAGTCACGTACCTAGAGAATTACCAAATTAGAAAATTTTACCAGATAGAGAAATTGATTAATTAATTACAATCATTATTTCTTGGTTGAACTTTGATTAATTAAAACAATAAAAATGATTGGTATAATAATATGTGGAACAATAATAATGAATAAATAATAAATAATATGATATTGTAATAACAAATATAGTAAAAGAAACTAATTTAAAAAAATATAAATAAAATATTAATAATACACTAAAGAAATTAAAATAATTAAACTGATAATACACTAAATGAAAATGTAAATACTAACTAAAGCGACAGAGAGGAGAGGGAGAAAGAGCGAGAGAGAGAGAGAGAGAGAGAGAGAGAGAGAGAGAGAGAGAGATTATGAAAAATCAAACAAAAAAAACTAAGAGGAAAAAACTCTCGAAGAATGTTAATAATATTTACGATCTTTCGGACTCTTTTCACTCTCGATCTTATAATTAATACCTTCACCACCTGACCCAGTTGATACCAACGTAATGAAAAACACTTCGCTCTATCAATATTATTATTATTATTATTTTCCCAACCGATTTTAATGCCAAGTGTGATCGTTCGAAAATCTATAAATATCGTAATAGAGTGACAAAAAAAACCAAACGAGCGCCGCGATAATCCGTCGCAAAAGTGCTCCATTCAAGGTGAAAAGCCTGCCAGTTTTATAATTTTTTTAAAAATACTATGCTGCCATTTTGATGGTCTCAAAATCGCGAGGCAAATAAATATTGCGGGGGACGAAGGTGGAAGAAATAAGATCGACCAACCTCAAGGTGGACGTACGAACGAGCGGGATGAAAGCGAATAGGATCTCTCGGAATCGAGAGCAGACGGAGGACAAAAAGAAACAGATCTCAGCGCGGAGGAAGAAAAATCGAAGCAAAAAACGGCTGGGGGGAGAGGAAAAAGCAGCGACGATGAAAGTGCTAGGCATCCGGTCAATTCTATGGGCGTGCACACCGCGGTGTGTCTAGTGTGTGTGTTTAGATGTGTGAAACGTGGCTTCGATAAAACTGAGATGATATTGGGATGCTGTTTCTATTCGCGTCCGGTTATCCGATACGAAACGATCGTCCCTGCGATATCCACACCACCCCACATAACACCCAATGCCCTAGTCGATTTTTTTCTACTTCCGGAATTGAGAAGGGCAAATAATTTGATTTTGAAGCACCTGGGGAATTTTCTTTTATCGTGTTACTGTGTAATTAATTATTTGAAATTATTGATGTTTAATTGATTCGTCGATTTTTTTCGAAATTAACTGAACTTTGTTATGTACTTGATTTTTCTTCCAATTTTATTTATTCCATCTATAATTTATTTGATTAATTTAATCAAAATTAATTGAATTTTGTTTTGTGTTTTTTATTTTATTGCAATTTTGTTTATTCTATCTGCAAGTAGTTTTATCAATTTATTAAAAAATTGTCGAATTTTTTAGTGATCTTTGTTATTTTCTTGATTTTTCCCCAATTTTATTTCTTCAAAATTCATTCGAAATTATTCGAAATTGACTGATTTATTTGAAAGAAATTTAACTTCGTTATTCAAAAAATGTTTTTACAATTGTATATATTCGATGTACAAGTTATTTCATTAGTTGATTCACAATTCATTTATTCATCTGAAAGTCATTTACCTTTGTAATTTTTTATTTTTGCAATTTTATTTATTTCATTTACAATTTATTTTATCAGTGTATTAAAAATTCCTTAATTTCTTGCAAATTAATTGACTTTTGTTATTTTCGTGATTTTTCTCGCAATTTTATTAATTCCATCTACCATTTATTTTATTTTTTTCTTAAATTGGTCGGAAAATGAAAAGTAGCCGGAGATCGTCCTCATCAATGCAAAGAATTGGCAGAAGAGAAATTCAATGAGAATCAGGTGCTAAAAATTGAATAAAAAAAAGTGTACTGACCGAACAAATATAATTGCTACAAATTGATCTGAGCAAAAATTCACAGAAGAATTTTTGATTAATTATTCGTTAATTCTCCAATTACATGGTTAATTCAGAATTACCAAATAAAAATGTTAAAGAAAAAATCCAGAGAATAATTCTTTATGAATTATTCTTTGATCCTCCAATTATATCGTTATTTCAAAATTGCCAAATAAAATTTTTAAAGCAAATATTTGCCAAATAAAAATGGTAAAGCAAAAATTGCCAAATAAACATTTTAAAGCAAAAATTTGGAAAATAAAAATTTTAAAGCAACTATTTACAAAATAAAAATTTGCAGAATAATCGTTTATCAATTATTCGTCAATTCTTCAATTACATCGTTAATTCAAAATTGCCCAATTTAAATTTTAAAGCACAAATTTACAGAATAACTCTTTATCAGTTATTCGTTAGTTCTCCACTTACATCGTCAATACAAAATTGCTCAATTATTGTTTTTTTCCTTTCAGTATCTCCATCTCTGCTTGCGGAAAAGCCTCGCGCGACATTCTTGTGAGATCCTACCGTTGCAGTTTCCCCTGAACCTGAAATCTGTTGGGTCTGCGAGTTTTTTTCGGACCAGTTAGCAGCGAGATACAGGATATGCGACGGATACGACGACGACCACGGACAAGAGCTGGATCCCGTTTTGATCGCGTGTAATTATTGCCGGATTGGCGGACACTGACCCCCTGCCCATTTCGTCGATACGATCGAATCTCTTGAACACTTTGAGAATCGACACTTTCACCGGCCATTATTTTCTCCGACCGAAGTTTGTCTATGGTCTTTTGAGTTTGTTTCCATTTTAGAATGCAAGTTTGTCGCCCTTAAGGTGGGAAACCAGTTTGGAGTACGTTTTTTGTTAGTGATTTTTATGATTTTTTTTTACTAGGAACGAATGAATAGAATTTATTCAAACTTTGGGAATATTTTATACATATTTTCAAACAAATGTGTAAATTTTTTCGAAGCATTTCCTCTGAAAGTATGGAACATTTAACCTGCCGCACATCGAAGGTCGCCATCAGACTTTGCTGCTTGTGTACACTCTGGAGGCCACAGTTTTCATCGGAAATCAACGCGGTTTAAAGATTACTTTAAGAACATGTTTTTCTTCTATATGAACCTAACTCTGATAAAAAGAATTGAAAATTGAATTTTTTAGATGTGTTTAAACAAAAGGGTAATTTTTGCCATTATTTTATAATCTTTTCCGCTGTAAAAAAATATGCTTTAAACACCGATATTACCCAAAATTTAGGTTCATATAGAGCGTAATTATACAAAGAAAATAACTGTCACTTTATGAAATTATAGGTCAGAAACTTTTTGAGTTAGAGTTTACACAAATTGAAAAAAAAAACGTCGTTTCGAGAAAAAATTACCGAAAACAAAATTAGTTTTACTAACAATTTATGGAATTTAAAAACATCGATTTTTTGAGTCGTCTAAACTGGTTTTCCGTCTCAAGGGACTTTTCCAGCCCCGGTTCCCGTCGGAAGAATTCTCGAAAAATTACTCCAAAATATTGTGAACAAAAGAAACACGAAAAACGTTGATTGTGGTAGGAAAGATTTTTTTATTTATAACATTATCGTAAAAGTAGTACAACTGTAACAAAGTGCTGTGTAAAAATATTAAAAAGTAAACAATAAACCGTCACCATTGGCTGTGAGCAGAGCCACCGTATAATGTAGGCTTCAATTCGCCCTCGCCATTGTGTGGCCCCGAAGGTCTTTTCGATCATGCCCAGGGATGGTGGGGTGGCTTGTGAGCGGCTGAATTTTGGACGGCGGTCGCTATAGCATTTTCCTTTGCAGCCACGGCGTCCTTGTGCTAAGCAGGAAGAAAAGTAAATTTTTCCACTTTAATTTCCGGAGTTTTAATTCCCTAATTAATTTCAAGATCATTATTTGGCGGAGACGAAAAGTTCTCAAAACGAATTGAAATAATGAAATGAAAAAAAAATGAAAGTAGGTTATCGATGAATGAAAATAAATGAAATAAAAAGTAAAAATAAATGAAATAAAAAGATTATGTGTTTATTAATTGTTCGGGTTTGTTGCAACAGATTATTAATCATTATTAAATTCTACATTATTTTTAATATTATAAAGCATTGATGTTCTCATTACCAATTCATTTACCGACTTATTGTTATCAGTTCCGAAAAATTCATCATAAAATAATATAAAATAACATAAATAACAAAAGATTAAAACAAAATAATCATAGTAAACTGATCAAATGAAAATAATAAAATAAAAATAAGCCCGAAAGGGTATACGTTGAAACTACAAAAGAAACTAGTGAAACAAAAATAGTAAAATTAATATACCAAAACAATAACAATATAATAAAAATAATAAAATAAAAATATAAAAATAAAATAGGGGATAAAGTGGAATTTTGGGAATGTATTAAGGGGTAAGAACCTTGTACAGATGAAAGTTAAAAAAAATATACACATATAAGTGAACAAAATAAAATAAAAATATAAAAATAATAAAATAAAAATTCCAAAATTTCCGATCGCAAAAAAATGATTTTTCGAGGTATCTTCAACGTACCATGGCGTCTTTTTCGCTCTGGCTGATCTGCTTGTCGACGTCCTGTTTCCTAAGTTCGGCGGCAGTCTCGGACGCGTTTCGCTGGATGGCAGCTGCAGCGGCGGCTTCTCTAGCGGCAGCGAGTCTCTGCGCGGCAGCCACGGAGTCCTTGAGGGTGGCCAAGCGTTGTTGAAGAGCCACCAATTGCTTAGCGCTGGCTCTCGCCTCGGCCTGAGCGTGAGCCGATATTTCCTCGGAGCTGAAAGGAAAAGCGATCGTCGAGTCACGGAAAATCGATCGACCGATGGTAACAGGGTGTTGAGGACGATTACCGGGCGGTCGCTTCGCGAGCTGCGGCCTCTCTGGCGAGGGCGATCTGTTGCTGGAGAACGGCGGCCTGCTTTGCCTCGGCGACTCGGTGCTGGGCCATCGCGACGTTTTTGTTCGCCTCCTTGGCCTGCTGGACAGCGCGAACTACCTCGGGAGGATATGCGATGCTCGGGGTCCCCGGATAGGGATCCTTCAGCGCCTGGAATTCAAATTGAGTAAGAATTCTCCAGGACTTGTTCCGAAGGACGAAAAGTAATGGGTTTCCGGTAGCAATGATTTTTTAAGGTCCTTGGAGATCGATTTTTCCGTGGGAAGAATATCGATGAACAATGTCACTAGAATTTATTGTTTCTAGAATAAATTACTGGAACTAGAGTTACTAGAATTGCTGGAGCTAGAGTTACTAGAACTATTGTTTCTAGTAATACTAGAAATAGTGTTACTGGAATTACTAGAACTATCTTTACTAGAACATCTTTACTGAAATAAGTTACTAGAACTGTCGCTACTACAATGAGTTACCGGAACTATTGTTACTAAAACTATTGTTACTAGAACGAGTTACTAAAACTATTGTTACTAGAACGAGTTACTAAAACTATTGTTACTAAAATGAGTTACTAAAACTATTGTTACTAAAATGAGTTACTAGAACTATTGTGACTAGAAATAGTTACTAGAAATATTGTTACCAGAATAAGTTACTAGGGCTATTGTTGCTCCAATAAGTTACCAGAACTATTCTTACTAGAATGAGTTGCTAAAACGATTGTTACTAGAATGACTCAATGAAACTATTGTTACTAGAATGAGTTACTAGAACTATTTTTACTACTGTGAGTTACTAAAACTATTGTTACTAAATTATTGTTACTAGAATGAGTTACTAAAACTATTGTGACTAGAAAGAGTTGCCTGAACTATTGTTACCAGAATGAGTTACTAGAACTATTGTTACTAGATTAGTGTTACTAGAATGAGTAACTAGAACTATTGTTGCTACAGTGAGTTCCTAAAACTATTGTTACTAGAATGAGTTACTAGAACGATTATTACTACAATGAGTTACTAAAACTATTGTGACTAGAAAGAGTCACCTGAACTATTGTTACCAGAATGAGTTACTAGAACTATTGTTACTAGAATGAGTAACTAGACCTATTGTTGCTACAGTGAGTTACTAAAACTATTGTTACTAAAATGAGTTACTAAAACTAGTGTTACTAGAATGAGTTACTAAAACGTTTGTTATTATAATGAGTTACTAAAACGATTGTTACTAGAATGAGTTACTAAAACTATTGTTACTAGAACTATCGTTACTACAATGAGTTACTAAAACTATAGTAACTAGAATAAGTTACTGGGAGTCTGGTTACTAGCACGAATTACTAGAACTAGAGTTACGAGAACTACTGTTACTAGAATGGGTTACTAAAACTATTGTTACTACAATGAGTTACTAAAGCTATTGTTACTAGAATGAGTTACGAAAACTATTGTCACTAGGATGAGCGACGAAAACTATTGTTACTAGGATGAGTTACGAAAACTATCGTTACTAGTATGAGTTGCTAGCAGTATAGTTACTAGAACGAATTACTAGAACTAGAGATACGAGAACTATTGTTACTAGAAGGAATTAAAGGTTACGAGAATAGAACAATGTTGCTAGAATTTAATATAAACTGTTACTAGAAATATTACCAGAAATCGAGAATTACCTGGAGGGCAACATTGTGAGTGGCCTGCAGTTCAATCTGACCCAAGGCGTGATCGGTCGGGGCCGGAGAAGCCCAAGCGGAATTCCCGAAGTTCGGAGGCGCCCAAGCGGTGGCGCCGAACGTGGGAACGAAAAAATCGTAACCGGCCGGACCGAAGAGGGCGACGCCGCGTTTTTCCTTCTTCACTTCCGGTTCCGGATGGGCGCTTATCGCCGACGCCAAGACGCAGCCAAGAACGATCTGCAGGAAAAAAAATGAAAATTTCCAATTTGTTGCTGAGAATTGGCAAAATAGTAAAACGAAAATTGCTCGTTCTCACCATGAAAGAAGTCTTCATCTTGCGGGAGGTTGGTCGATGGAACTGATGCTCCTTTGGCACGATCTTCCTGTCTTATATACGATCGTCCTGGGGACACGAAATTTTCCGACGAACGTACTCCGCGTGAGTGGGATATCAATTAAAATTATTACCGTGAAGGATGATGATGATGATGTTGAAGAATGAACTCGCGGACGTTCGAGCCAGATGAAATTACAAGGTGGCTCGATTTAATGACGATCGGACGATCGCAATCGTCGCCACCAATCATCCCGTGCCAATCTGATTCCTAATACGGTTCGAGGATCGTCGTTTTATCTTGGCGAACACCGGAAATCATCTGCACATTGACTCTCACTCTCCGAAAGTGGCAAGGAGCGGCGACATTTTTTTAAGGGGTTATTCAGTCAGATAATTGTTGTTAACAATTATCTGACGGTTTTTTAGGCAAATTTTTCACTTTCCAAAAATTTGCCTATAAAATCGTTAATAACAAATGAACTATGCAATATAAAAAAAAAATCCTACGTACTTCCATAGACAATGTATTTTTCAAGATATATTCAACATTTCAAGTGAATCGGTTAAAAATTGTCTGAGTTATGTTTCCGGCCAACTTGAAAAATGCAGTTTTGAGATAAACGCTGCACAGCCGCCATTTTAAAATTAATCGCTTCAAAAAAATTATTGTATACAGTCACTGGTATGTGTAATAAACACCCTTTTTCGTAATCTCGATTTATTTTGTTGTTTTTCTGAGAAAAAAAATCCCCAAAAAGCCTATTTTTTCGGCCTTCGACCTTAATCGATTTTGAAGAAGACAATTTCCCTATTCTATGGGGGCTTTTCAACTGATGGAGAATATCACGGAGTTTTTGGCCAAAGCTCGAAATTACGTGATGTAAACGCGAAAAACGTGATTCCATGCACTTTTGCTTATTTTTTTAGGGTTTTGGAGAATATAAATAGTGAATTCGAATTTAAGGGGTGAAAATACATCAATATGGACTTGTAATTTTTTTTTAGAAATCCCACGTTTTTCGCGTTTAAGAAAAAAAAGTACCTTCACTGAATCAGCAGTCATTTCTTTTCCGTTTGCATTTGAAACTCCACTTTGTACTCGTTCTCTTCGTTATCGTTCGCTCTTTGAAATGCCCTTTTGTTCATTGAGTTACGCTTATTTTTCGATTTTTTGCACAATTTTTTAGACCGACCATTGATTTTTGCGAATTTTTCCATGCATACCCCTTTGTCTCTTTCTGCCATTTTTCGAGTATACTTTGCGGAAAACCCGATCGAGATATCAGGATGAATCCAACGCTATTCTCTAAGTCTATTCAAATTCTTTTCAAAACTCTCCCTATGAGCCTCCTTAACTTAAATAGGACGGACGCTACAGTCGTTCGAAATTGTGCCATTTTGGCGATTCTGAAAAAGTGGCCAAAAGAGTCGCAAAAACTTTTTTTCCCTATTCCCACCTTTTACGGGTCCGTTCGATGGGAAATTTGACGCCGATTACAAATATCACAAAGTTTTTACCCAAAGCTCAACGCTGCATCGGTAAAATGCGAAAAAACGTATTTTAGCAATTTTGAAAATTTTCGATATACATTCCAAGCTTTTGGGGCGAACACATTAATCTTTTTCACAAACGTATTTTATTTTCATCATGTTTATTCATTGGAACAACAAGTTTTTGCTTAATAAAAAAATGCGTTCTATCAGTCTACTCCTCTACTTATAATTATAATTTCTATCCTCGTAGAATCGTCGTACCTAATCAACCTGATACTATGTTACAGTGAAACAAAAAAAAGCTCTTCAGTCGAGGTCACGTTGGCAACGAATTTTTTTTATCCCAGTCAATCTGAGAAGTGCATCGCGAAGATTCTTCAGATGCCCGTCAAGTCTCGAGGTGCTTGACCGTTGGACGAGAAGATCAAGGAGTCCCGATGACCTTGAGGAAAAATTTTCGGTGAGCTTTCCGCATCGAAGAAAGCTCGAACGTCCTGACGGGAGGTGCCGTGAGAGCCTCGATCGTTTGGCAATTTCGAGGCCGGTTTCCAGTCGTCAAATGCCGGAAATGTGTAGGACTGAAGGTCAGCGATCGGCGTCAAGGTCGAGGTTGAAGTCACCTCGGAGCTTTTCTCGTCCTTTGCCGTCCTGTCATCGTCGTCGTCGTTACTCGCGAATCTTTTGGTTCCCCGATCTCGTGGAATTTTGTAGCCGAAGGAATCCTCGATTCTAGGTTCGCTCGTCTTAGCACTTTTGTAGGATGACCTTGAGGCGTAACCTTGGCTGTCGACGATTTTTTTAGGCTTCTCATTGGGGTTAGTGACGTGGCGATTGGAAGCGAGCCGAGAGATTCTCGTGGTAGGACGTTGCCTCCTGGACTCGGTGTTGGATTCCTCGACTTCCGGTACTTGCTTCACGTGGACGTAGTCTGCGAGAAGACAAAACACATCGATGAACATATAACCGAGGATACAGTTAGGATGATGTGATTGACTCACCACTTTTGGGAAGATCCTTTCGATAGGAATCTTCAAATTCTTTTTCAAAGTCATGCCCGTAGCTGCTGTAAGAAGCTGACTCGTCGTCTTCATCGTTATCCTGCCGTTTGTCATCGAAGGATCCTTTTTTCTCGCTCCTTCGGCTCTCCTCCTCGTCCTCGTCCTCGTAACTCGCGTTGGAGTCCTTTTCCTCGTAGTTCGAGCGATACTCACCGGAAGACTTGTCCTCGTCGTCCTCGGCCTCGTCGTCCTCCTTGATACTCTGGTAGACGGGTTTCGATGCGTCGTCAAGCGGCGAGGGGGTGAACTTCGGGGTGTTCTCTCGCTCGAGGGACGCGAGCTTGGAGTACTTGCCAAAGGCTTGGTCGTAGGAGTTGAAGAGATTGGAGGATGGCAGTTCGAAGCTGTTGTCACGAGAGAGTGACTTCAAGGACTGCGAACTTCCGCCATCGGCGGCCAGATAGGGAAAGTCACTTCCGACTGTCTTGAAGACTGGAAGCGGACGAGGAGACGTGACGAAAATGAGCCCAAAGGATGCTGAGAACAATTGACGTTACCTTGATCAAAGTCATTCTCGTCGCTGTCGAAAGGACTGGCTGTTGTGGTCTTCTTGTCGATCAGCTCGACATCCGTTCTGATCTTCTCCAAGGGATTCGAGTGATAGACGATCGGTTGAAAAGTGCCGGACGTTTGAGTGGGTGCCCCGGTCGTGAAGTGCAATTGCGGCTGATTAGCCAGCTGTTGGTAAGCCGCATCAAGCTGGCTATTCCGATTGCCGGAGAATCCGTTAACGGTGGCGGCCTGGTATTGGGGTAGTTGGGGAGTACTCCTTGACGAGTGGATGGGAACGACCAGAGGCTGATAACTGGCAGCGTTTGGATCGAAAGTGCCAGGTCCACCGTCTGTCAATGAGGCTGAATGGGCTTTGGGATAGTCGTAGTTGAGGCCGGACGATGATGGATGAGCCTCATAGTCACGACCGGTACTCAGGAAGATCGGCTCGCTCTCGAGAGCTTTGATGTAGCTGGACACGTCCGGGCTGGACTGCAGGGACACTGGAGATCTGCCGATATTTTTCGGACTCGGTTGAGGGTTGTAAGCAGGAGGCCGTTGGGAGGAGGATTGGGAGTTGAAGGCTGGACCGGAGACGAAACGATACTTGGCTGGATTCTCGAAGGAGTAATCACCGGAAGCGATGCTCGGGAATTTCGAGGATGACTTGAACTTTGGAAACGTTGGAAAACCACCACCTGGAACTGGAAATTGGCTGGATCTGTATTGAGGGTTACCAGGCTCGGGGTACAATCGGTAACTGCTCGGATTCGAGAAGTACTGAGATTTTCCAGGCCCCTTTGGAGCTTTGGTGTGAAATTGAGTGTTGCCAGGTTGCGGATAGGGAGTGCTGTAGCTTTGAGCCCTGTTGGGCGATGCCTGAGCCTGGCTAGGCTGGAAGCCAGCCTGATGATTCGGCGCCGCGACCTGCTGCCTGTAGGACAGCTGAGCCGGTGACCCATTCGGGCCTTTGCGATGATAAGGGTTGTAGGTTGAAGATGGAGATGGATCAACAGTGGGGATGGTGTGAACTGTCGTTGCAGCCGGTGACATATCACTTGCCGATACACCGCTGTACGCAAGGACGAACTTTTTTCCCTCGGAGTTGTTGGCTGACCGAGCCGTCGATCCAGTTGGACTGGCAGAATCGCGCCTCCATCTCGCCCCCATCAACGGATTGCCATTCGAATATCTGACCACCCCCAAGAGTAGCACTCCGTTGAATATCTGCAACAAATATCGCCATTGCACCATCAATGAGGACATCCAGGACCATCAATGAAGACATCCAGGACCAACAATGAAGACATTCAGGACCCTCAATGAAGACATCCAAATTCAACATTACTCAAACGAAGCCTGCACTTCCAAACAGTGATGAGAATTGACAAAACGAAAACTCCATTGATATTCACCGTACCAGCATGTTGACCATTATGCCGAACCGTTACACGATGTCGATATTAACTGAACGACGCGCCAGTCTCCTCGGCTCTTTTATATTCTCGATGATCAATGATGCGAGGCCGTTCGGCACCGCTCGTAATTTTCTAAAAGCGACAAAAAAACAGAACCATTCGCCACCGAGATTTCCGATGGCAGCGAAGCGTTAACCATTTTCCTCGATGTCCATTTCTTTCGCAGTCATCTGAGGTAGAGCTGCTGTGAGGCAGGAAGATCTCGAACGATGAGCTGCCTCATTGGCTCGGGTCCGATTGTCTCGCGAATCGTCGTGTTTTTACGAGCCCCCTTAACAAGCTTTATTTACGAGGTTGACCAGGTCCAAGTGTCATCGCGTGACAAGCATCAGTTTCTCCCTGTCACGGTCGCCTTTTTTCGCGCCGGCCTCGAGAAAGGTGTGAAAAAAGTGTACGAGTGTTCGAGGCGAGCTGGCGAACTTGGAGAAAGGTCTGCACGCAATTGGGAGACTTCGAGAAAAGGAGAACGGGAGAGAAATGAGCAGCTCAACGAGGATTGATGTTCCTTTGGAATCAATGGATTGCGAGGGATAGAAATTGGAAACTTCCAGCGATCCGATGACTATGAAGACACGTAATGCGTGATCACACTGTCTGTTGCGTCACATCGAGCTACACCGATCGACAAGCAGTGACCACTTGATTTCCTGCGGTTTTTACAAGCATTGGACATCGTTTGTAAAATCATTGAACCTTGATGAGCGTGTCCAGTGAGTCGGGCCAGGCACCTTAGAAATTCAATACTTTCTTGGGCGGAGTAATCGATGGTGTGGATAACAAAAGTGAAAATGTGATGTGTCACCTCGGGACCAAGCGAGACTTTCACTGCTCGATGAATTTTGACGTCTCGTGGGGGACCAGTCTGTGCCTGGCGGCTGCTATTGGAGCCAAACTGGCAGGATGGGGAGGAAAGTGTATGAAATGAAGAAATACAGCTGGCGATCTTATCCATAAATTATCAACACGTTTATATACTCCTATGTTTATCTATTTACATTGTCGGTACACTTAAATACATATTGCAGGAATATTGTGGGTTGGTGAAGAATAAGCGGAGAACCATCTTTGGCTTTGGACCAATTTGTAACTTCTCCAAGTTCCCTGTCGCAGACTTGCAATCGAGGAATTTCTTTGGACGTCTGTCGGACTTGATGATGATCGAGTCAACTACGCTGATCCTGTGTTAGGATAGGGTCGATAGTTCGTTATATAGGGGGGAGCCGGTGGTTCCATGTTGACGGTAGGATCCAATTCCAAATGGACTCGTCGTCTCTCGTCATCGAAATATTGCCTGTGATCGTCCATGTTGCGCATATAACTCTGGGAGCTGCCCCTGGGCAGCTGTTTATTCTTCATCAGTAGACCGAGAAGATTGTGCATCCTCGGATGATTGATGTCGTAGTAATCGTTCTTGGAGAAGAGCTCACTGCTGGAGGACTTGAATGAGTCATTGTCGGGTGAGGAGGTTGTCGTGAAGGTTGGGTATGATCGGTGCTTCTCGTAGCGATGATGACTGTCGAGGTTGAGGCCGGTCTCCAGGTGATTGCTGGCAGAGGCATCGGGGCTGGATGCAGGTCTCGAAACGAGTGCACTGGGTCGCGAAAGAGGTCTCCCATTTGGGGCATTGTATCTGACGGAAGAGCCAGGTCGTTTCTTTCCTGATTTTGGCGATTCGGCGAAAGGTATTTTGGACATGTAGGAATTGAACTTTGGTGGCGTTAGGTAGTTGGACAATTGCTTGTAGTTGCGGAAGTCGGTGGAGTGATCGTTGGAGGAGGGTCTCGATGATCCGTGATGACCCGGTCGGTTCTTCTGATGCGATTCGTGATGCGATCCTTCCGAGGCTAAGTTCTGCTTGAAATCGGTCTTGAAGAGTTCTTCGATATCGGACATCGACAGCTCGGGCTTCTTCGTTGGGCGACTCGAAGATTCGGCAGTCCTCACGCTCGTCTCCGAATGATGAGCCTCGAGGACATCCTTCCCGGAATATTTTGGATCAGGCATTGATGCCTTGAAACGTTGCAGTTCGGTTCTCAGCTTGGCCAGATCGCTCGTCTCCGGCGAACTGTAATTTGCCCTCGCTCGTACGTCGTTGTTCCACTTGTGGGTGCTGTAGATCGTCTTCAACGACTCCCTGAACATCTCGTCGGCGTATTTCTCGAGATCGCTGCTCAGCCGTGGCTTCTGCTGGAGCTCGGTCTGGGCGCCTTGGGAGTTCTTGAAGAAATTGCCACCCGGAACGAGGGGCACGAGGCTCAATTGATCGGGTAGAGGTTCGGCATTCTTGCTGTTGAGCATCGATTGGCTCTTCATCAGTTCGGAGTTTGGCACGAAGTTGATCGGATTGAAGAGCTGACGTTGGGGGTTTTGATTGGCCGATGCTGGTCGCGGCTCGAGGCTGTTCGCTCGATTACTCTGGGCCCCTAGTTGCGACAGTTGGTCCACGTAGCTCTGAATATTGATCATCGGGGCGGGTGTGGTGCTCGCGACGACCGGTCTCCCTGCAAGGAAGTTCGTGCTGGTGCCGAAGATTGGCACAGGCGTGGTGAGAATCGCACCCTGGTAATGATTAACTGTATGGTAAGGATTGACGATCGTCAGATCAACCGGACTTGGCTTGATGTTCGGATTGACGATTTCCACGTTCTGGGTCGAGAGTATCGGCAAGTGAGCCTTTGCCGTGTTTACATTGGTGATCGGTAGGCCGTTGAAGGTATTGCCATTTGCGTTACTGGTGGCTCCAAAATTGTCACTCATCCCGTAGACATGTTGATAGGGCCGCCTCGCGGCGGTGTCTTCGTTGGATCGAAGCTGTTGCAATTGCTTCCACGTATTCTCGAAGATATCGTTGGCCGCGTTGAGTATCTGTTGGTTCTGATCTCTTGGCCGTTGAAGAACGACGCTGGGACTGAGGATGCTCTGTTGCTCCTGCAGCTGTCCACCAACGTTGGCGTAATTTTGATGGTGGAGGTTCACCGGGATGCCATTCGCCTGATGAATGATGGCTGGAACTACTTGGGCCGTTTGCACGTAGGTCTTGATCTTTCCATTTGGGTTCTGGTCATCTCGGTAGATCTGATAGAAGTTCTCCTGCTGTTGGGGCCTCGAGGCATGCTCGACGTTCTGATTCAAGCTGTAAAAATGGGTATTGCTATTCGCGGGATTGCTCGCGGACAAGTAGTACTTGTGGTCGTTGCCGATGTTCGGTTGTCCCTGTTGAGCAACGTTGGCCACGGCCAAACTCGCCGTCGTGACGAATTGAGCGTTGGAATTCTCAGCGTTGTTTCTCCTGGACTGGGTCTCGTGATAGTTGTTGGCCGATTGCAGAGGTTGAGGGGTGGTCGTCGGCGAATTCAGTTCGGCCCCACTGGGGCCACTGGGATTGCCAGATTGCACGGCGTTTTGGCCATGAAGGCCGTTCGGATTGACGAGGATGTTGGTGTTGTAGGGCGCGTGAAAGAGCGGCAATGTCTGAAGGGTCGGTTGGGGTATCAACAATTGCGGAACCGCCGAAGTGGCCGCAGGATTAACCGTCATCTGGTGGACGTTCTGATTGACGGCGTTGCCAGGCCGTGGGGTACTTTGGTAATTCGACATACCGGCCATGGTGGGCCCGACGTTTTGGAGGTTAGGACTGAGGGTGTGGGTGACTGTGAACATGGGTGCGACGGTGCTCGCTGTATACTGAGGACGCAAGTTCGTGGCGAACTTGCCGTTGATGTTCATATGCGGCAACAGGACAGCTTGGACGGAATTATGATAAGTGTTCTGTCCTACTATTATGTCGGGAACGGCAGTTTGGCCGTAATTGTTGTTGATCGTATGGTGACCAGTTTTCGGTTGATTCGGGGCGTTCCCGTGGCCGGAACTGACCAACGAGTGACTGGTGCTGAGCAGAGGGGCTTGAGTGCTAAGCATCGGTGTGGCGGTGATGAAATTCGGCACGTTCGTGAAATCGAAGCCCTGGCTGTTGCCGATCGCCGCGGAATGATCGAAAGTGCCCAGAGGCAGAAGATTCAGATTGACTGGGAAGAGAAGCTGTTTGGGCTTGTCGATCTGACCGATCTCAAAGCCGTTCGAGTGCGACACCTCGATGTTCGGGCCAACCTGATTCCAGCTGGTGGCCGTTTTCGATTTCGTACTCTGTTTGGGCTTCTTCTCGTCGGGTTGGGGCGTCGCGGCGCTCGGACGCTCGTCCGAAGTCTCCTCCGAGTCGGGATCGTCATCGGTCCAATAAATCGGCTTCGTTCTCGGTCTCTGCGGCTTTGACCTGTTGTGCGAGTTGTTTCGTCGCGAATCGTCCACTTCCGGATCAGGGTTGCCGCGATGCTCCTTCGGCAATCTCCTCGAGCTTTCGGTCGCGTGAGGACGTCTTCTGCTCTTCGTGTGCATTCTTCGTGGCTTCTCGGTTATCTCGAGATAATCTTGCTCGCTGGAGTAATCGGTGGAGACGGACTCGCGGCTCGGTCCATACCGATCTTCCCGATTCAGTCGAGTCTCCTCGTCGTATTGGCTGTCCTGTTCCACATCCGGTGTGGCTTTTCGGTGCTTCTCGTCCCGGGAATCGTCGAGGCTCGTCACTTGACCGGTAACTTGTGGCGAACCGAACTTCATGTCGATCTTGTAGTCGCTAGGCTCGACCACTACTACGGGCTTGGAGTAACGATTTTTTGCGGTGGAATATTGCGATCTCGAGTTGAAGGCACTTTCATCGTAGCCCGTGCTGGATGGTTGTTCCGGAAACTGCACTTTTTCCGGCTCAAAGATGTCCTTCTGCCTCGTCTTTGGCCTCGCATTGCCGTCGGGATAGTTGTTGTAATATTGGTCGTACTGCGCGATACTCGGTTGACGATCTCTGCCCTGGAAGTTCGTCAGATACTTGTCGATCTGCTTGATCCTCTCTTTGGTCCTTTTGTTCTGCGACTCGGTTCTTCCGCCGTAATCCTCGTAGGTGGCTTCGCCACCACGGTTGGAATTCAAGTTGTTCTGAACGTTGTCGTAGAACTCTTGGTAATTAGCGATCGCCGGGGTCTCGTCGTTGACCTTGAGGATCTCGAATTGACCCTGAGCGTCGAAGGACCTGCGATCGGCACTTGGTCCCTGCAGGCCGAAAAACATTCTCGCCTCGCTCGTGTAGACTGGATCGTCCTCGATTGATTTTAAAGGAATTCCATCTATCGTTGACTCGCGTTCGCCACTTTCAGCGGCCACTTCCGGTACCAGCGAGGATCCCGGCTCTCCCTCGTTCCCCAAGGTCATCGGTACAAATCCGTTCGAATTCTCGTAGCGAATCGTCGCTACGCTCGATGGACCTGCCGTCGTTGATGACTCCTCGAGGACCTCCGGACTAATTGCGGCTTGCTGGAACGACTCGCGACTCTCCGAAGCTGTCGCCACCTGATCGACGACATCGTCCGGTCGTGCTGTCTCGTTCTCGATCGCTCTCACACTTTGCCAGCTCAGCAGCAACAGGAAAATCTGGAAATGAGGAAATTCATCGCTTAATCGAATGTTCCAAACGGTCCGTTACGAGACGTGTCTATGTAGATCTGCACTGTCGTCGAATATCCATAAGTGAATATCCATAAGTATGAATATCCACAAGTGAATATCCATAAGTGAATATCCATAAGTACGAATATCCATAAGTATGAATATCCATAAGACGAATATCCATAAGTACGAATATCCTTAAGTCGAATATCCATAGGTACGAATATCCATAAGTCGAAAATCCATAAGTCCGAATATCCATAAGTCGAAAATCCATAAATCCGAATATCCATAAGTACGAATATCCATAAGTACGAATATCCATAAGTACGAATATCCATAAGTCGAATATCCGTAAGTTGAATATCCATAAGTGAGTATAGAGTAGAAATGAATGCCAGAAATGGCGGGACGTAGAGATAAGTGAGTTTGTTTGGGTTTATTTGAGTTTGTTTGGCTTTGTTTTTTTTCTTTGTTTGGGATTGTTTGGGCGTTTGGGTTCCCTCTGATTACGAATATCCATGATTACGAATGTCTATGAGTACGAATATCCATAAGCCGAATATCCATAAGTACGAATATCCATAAGCACGAAAATCCATAAGTATGAATATCCATAAGTCGAATATCCATAAGTTGAATATCCACAAGTGAGTATTGAGTAGAAATGAGTGCCAGAAATGGCGGGAGGAAGAGATAAGTGAATTTGTTTGGGTTTGTTTTGGTTTATTTTTGGGATTGTTTTTTTTCTTTGTTTGGGATTGTTTGGCTATTTTCGGGTTCCCTCTATACTCACTTTTCCTCTATTTCCCGCCATTTCTGGCGCTCATTTCTACTCTATACTCACTTATGGATGTTCACTTATGGATATTCGGTTATGGAAATTCGACTAATAGATATTCTACCCCAATCCTAGATCTGCTAGTGATATCCTGATTCAAATGCAATGGTCGCGGAATCTCATGGGGATGACCCAGAAAAGAAAAGCCGAATGGAAAAAGTAAAAATACGAGGTAGTGGAACACGCACGCTTTACAATGCGAATGAAGATCTGGATGTGCACGGGACCAAAACTATATTGGACTTTCTCACCGCGGGCGATCTTTCAGCGCACATACACTTAAGAGAGACAACCCGCGCGCGGAACGAACGATTCGAGTGAATTAAAAAAGGACTGCCTACACTCGAGACCGCCCATTCGTTCGGCAACCTTAAGAAAAGATATTTTCAAATCCATACACGAGAGATCTCGCGAAAAATCTTGCCGATCTTTCGACGATTTACGACGGGAAAGTGCGCGGGCTCCGTAAGCTTTTGTTCCTCGTTTAAATCGAGCCCGTCCACGCGCGCTTTCCAAAATTATCGGTCGTTACAGCTAATCGCCCTCGAGAAAACAAATGGCTCCGATAAAATAAGAGGCTTCGAAAAATTGAACAACAAAACACGTTGTTGCTTAAGAAAGAAAAGAAAAGGGAGTTAAAAAATCGATAGATTTACAAAAAAAGGCAATCGCCAGAAAAAACAATTCCCAGCGCGAAACAAAAATTTCCAGAACCGACAAAAAAAAATCCCAGAACCAGAGAAAATGTTTTAAGTATAAAAAAATTCTGAGGGCCAAAAAAAATTCCCAGAGTGGAATAAAAATTCCCAGAGACGAAAGAAATATCCCCAGAACCAACAAAAAAATTGCCAGAGGAAAATAAAAATTCGCAGAGCGAAAAAAAATTGCCAGAGCCGGAAAAAAATACCCAAAACGAAAAAAAAATTTGCCGGAGCGAAATAAAAATTCGCAGAGGGAAAAAAAATTTCCAGAACGAAAAAAAATCCCAAAAACAAAATTCCCAGGCGAAAAAACCGGAGAGCCAACAAAAAAATTCTCAGAACGCGAAAACAATTCTCCGACCGCAAAGAAAATCCCCAACCGCAAAAAAGGTCCCATACTTCCTCTTCTCGGAGCAATTCATCAAAATTTTACTCACGTGATGAATCAGCATCGTTCTCTCCTCTCTCTCTCTCTATTTTCCAGCAACGTTCTCGTCAGCTCTTCTCACTCGAAGGGTCTCTCTCACACCGTTTTTTCTCCCGTGATACACATCGAGTCGCCAACCCGATCGAATTTTCTCACTGGACGCAAAATCCAAAAATCCAATATCCCAAATTACATCGAAACCAAAAAAAAAAACTAGAAAAACAGGCGGAAAAAGGAACGAAAAGAAAATGAAGAAAAAGGAAACTCCGTTGCGATCCTGCGAGCACCGTACAACGTTGACGTGTGTTATCCTCGTTACCTTCGAGGTGTACCTCCACCCGAGAACTGAGCCACATAGTAGATACGCGATTTTCTTTATACACTCCGGTAACCAAGTGAAAAATATATATCGTTCTAAATATTATTCTATAGTCCGGTACAAACGGTGGTTCAAAGCCAGCGGATACTTTCATTCGTGACACGCGACCGCAACCGCAAAAGTTTTGTCCGAAGGAATGGGTGACGGGGAGGGAGGGATAAGGGGCACTTACGATAGTTTGGAGAACTCCGAACGCGAGCTTAGGATGTGCAGGGCCCAGTACCTATTATTATGAAGATCATTCACTGGAACACTTCCACGCCCGGCCTTATATATATATATATATATATATATATATATATATATATATATATATATATATATATATATACATGTGTGCGTGTGTGCGTGTGTGTATGTGTGTGTATGTATATGTATATGTATATATATATATATATATATATATACAATAATGAGAGAATATTCCCTGCACTTAAGCCTGCCTTTTCATTTATATACATTTTTTTCTCTTCTATTACAGTATTTTACAAGCAGCCTCGAGATTTCACTCGATTTATCTCGTTCCACTGATAAGTCACAACTAGAACGGATATCCCTATCGATCCTATAATAAAATCATCCTCGATCGAGCATTAATGATTTTCTTACGATCCCGACCTTTTTTTTAAATCGTTGACCGGAAGTTTGAAAAAGTGAGGGGTAAAATAATTCTTTTTTTTCTTAAATCACGATGATAAATTGATTTTTCTTCCGTTAATTAGTTCATTAAGAATTGGGTGCCCGAGTTGAAAAAAAAACTCGATACCTTTAAAAGCTTGCGGGATATCGATAGGGTTGGGGGAAAAAAATAATCATCGAGAGTTTCGAGAAGATCGAACGGGAAATTTGATCCTATAATAAAATCATCCTCGATCGAGCATTACTGATTTTCTCACGATTCCGTCCTTTTTTTTAATTCGTTGACCGGAAGTTTGAAAAAATGAGGGCTAAAATATATTTTTTTTCTTGCTTAAATCACGATAATAAAATTATTTTTTTCCTTTAATTAGTTCATTAAAAATTGGATGCCCGAGTTGAACAAAAAATTGGAAATCTTTAAAAGCTTGCGGGATATCGATAGGGTTGGGGGAAAAAAATAATCATCGAGAGTTTCGAGAAGATCGAACGGGAAATTTGTGCGGGGGCGGTCAATACTTATGCTGGGGAGTCTCCTACGCGCTCTAGAACACACGGCTCATAGTTGGCTTGGTGGTGTCGGCTATCTTTGCACATCGGAGGCCCTCGATTAATGCGATGAAGAGGGAGAGAGAGAGAGAGAGAGAGAGAGAGAGAGAGAGAGAGAGAGAGAGAGATGTGAGCACACGTGGAAGAAATTCATCAGCGTCGGTGTAAAAAGGAAGTGGGGGTGCCTCCTCCCTTCCCCTGTACAAGGCGATATAAACGCTTTTGTCTTGTTAATTGCTCGAAAGCACTCGAGCTGCGCGATAAAATCGTGTAAAATGAAACGAACGCTGCTTACTCTTGTGAAAATACAAAATTATAAATCACTCAAGAGAACACTGTTATTATTATCGTGCTTACCGTTTTTTTTATTATTGTTACTGTTATTATTATACGCGTGTGTGTGTGTGTGTATGTGTGTGTGTGTGTGTTTGGGAAATAATCGCACGGGCGTAGCAAACTTTTATTTACATGCTGTTGATTCCCTACTTGAATATAAAATTACGAATGTCTATCCGTGATTTATCGATTCGCCTTCCACGGGTACAAGGCGTTCCACATGAAAGGTAAGTCACTTTGTTTGGAGCCATCAAAATTTACATTAAAAGACATTGACAATATTGTTGGGGAGAGAAAAAACTGCTCATCGTTTGGGTTTGTCGAACCCAAAGTGTCACTTGCTCGTCTTGTGGGAAGAAAAAAATGGCTCGTACTTTTGATAATTGGGAGACTGAATTGTAGCTGGTGGAAGAAAAGGTGAGCAACAATTGTGGAAAATCGATGTAGATGCGACCATGAGAGCGATGGAAAGAAAATGTTATTACAATGATAAATAAAAATCATGAAAAGTAAAAGTATATAAAATATTTAAATATTTAATAAAAAATATATTCATTGAAAAATGTATTAAAATATAATTAAAAATATACATATATATTTTCCGTCGTTCCCAAAAAGATTCTCGTGGAAATCATTTTGTTTCCTTTTTGGAAATAGATATACATATATGAATATATATTCAGTGGTTAAAAAAAGTATTTGGACACGTCGTCTTTTTCAAATTAACCTTTGAAAAAAATAAAATGCTTTATGAAATTTCTATGCTCGCTAGCTTATTCTAAATATGCATGGTGTCTGTTGACAAAAATCTTTAAAAAAATGCATTTTATAGTATTTTGTTAGTGTAAAAAAATACGTTTACCAGGTAGGATACTCGTACGTATGCATATAAATGTATACATAATTATACACGCTTTTTTCCTTAAAAAAAATTAAAGTCGAGCAAACAGTGTCAATAAAAAATGTAGAGGTGATAACGTGAGAGATGCAAAAATTGTAATTGTAAAAATAAATAAAAAATGTATTCATTAAAAAATACATTGAAATATAATAATCGTTATAATAAAAATATGTTTATCGAAAAAAAATATTAAAATATAATGATCGTCATAATATAAAATATGTTATTGATAAAATAATATATCAACATGTAATAATCGTTGAGAAATATATAAGTGTAAAATAAATTTGAAAAAATAGACGATATTTTGAGAAGAATGGAAAAAATAGCCCAGTTCGCAGCCCGGAGAGTTCGGCGCGAGATATAACGAGTCGGCACGTCGATGAATTGCAGCCGAGTGTTTTTATTACGGGACGGTGATCGCCACGGTTTGATAGTATTATCGAATTTCCGTCGAGACACGAGCGAAGAGTTAATCGACGATGAAGTATCGAAGCGCCGGAGAAATAGCGAGAGAGGTCGTCGAACTCGTGCGTTTTCTCGCCTTTGCACAACTGTACTTTTTTTTAACGTAAAATTCCTCCGTTCGCACAAGTGCTGGGAGAAACATTGCAGAATGGGCGAGAAAGTGATGTTTTTTTTTCTTTTCGAGCCTCCTCGATAGAGCGATAGTTTATTCGTTGCGTGTATCGTGTACATTGTAGAAAAAAATACATTTTTTAATATTTAATACGATATTTAAAGTCTCTTAAAGCCTAGTTTTGACAAGGTACCTTTCTGAAGTGTCATACATTATTTGGCTACATTGAGGAGGGACGTTCCAAATGTCGAAAGTCATTGAATCAATTATTATTGACAGTTTCGAAAAAAAGGATTTTTTTTTCATTTCAGATTTGAAGTTTTGGATTTTTCAGGGTCGACAATGATGATCGAGGGACCATTTTTCCGCTGATTGCAGAAACGTCACTTTAGCTCGAACATGTACAATTTTATTTTGAATATCCGATTGATTGTCGTTTCCGAAAAATGGAACTCGTTTTTGGGGTTAACGTCGCACAAAATGCAAATAATTCACCAGGTAACCAACACACGTCATCGTTGAATTGGGCTCGCCCCCACAGTATTGCACATTTCCCAAAATTAAATATACTCTCGTTCACAACAAAAAAGTGGCATAAAAAAGACCCGTAAAAAACAGCATCACTTCGCATCACTGACGAAGAACATCACTCGAGTGTCCGCCTTCAATTTAGTTCAAACTCGTATATGTGATAAAGCATTAAAAGCTATTAGACACGTGTTTTTTTTATCACCGGAAATACGGTTTTTAAGGAGGGAGGTACCTTTAGGCAAGGAAAAAAATTGCCGATTTTAATTATTTTTTTTTAACTGTCTGAAACATCACCCTAAATGTTTTTGAAAATAAAAAAAAGTATTTTTTAATTGCAAAATGTGGGCATTTTTTCGGAAAATTAATAATTTCATGTTTTAAAGTGTACCATTTCATCGGTTTTAAACATTTCTCACGTTTTCTTGGTTCATATTCTGCGTATGAGTGTTGTTGGAAGAAAAATCTTCGTTGAGTTTTTTGTCAGATTAATCCCGCCGACGCTACGCCGTCTGACAACATCCGCCGCAACCCTTTTAGAAGACGGTGCCATACCTCCGCCCTTTTTAAAGATGAATAGAAACAGCCAAAAGTAGTAACAAAAAATACCCTAAGTCTCAAAAATGGTGGAGAAATGTTTCTTAAAAAAAATCACAAAAAACAGCCATTTTTCCTCGCCCCCCTTAAGAGTGAATACCACCCCTCAAAGAAAAGCACCCCTTAATTAAATATTTCTCAATACTTCTACAGTGCATTTTCCATCGCTTTACAGTAGAAGAATTTTGGTTTTTGGTTCACTCAGATCGGTGGACTGCTTGTTGGTGAAAGTGCAAAATCACCCCTCGACATGCCTTTTTCTGAGGGGTGGTTTCCACCCTTGAAACCGTTTTTCCCGCCGATAAAAAAATACGTGTCTAACAGTTTTAACCGCTTCATCACATATATGAGTTTCAATGAAATCAAAGGCGGACACTCAAGTGATGTTCCTTCTGAGCAGGCAACTCGAAGGCACTGCCAAGGAACATCACTTTGGTGTTCTCCGATTTTATTGAAACTTTTTCATGTGGAAGAGTATCAAAAACTAAGTGACACGTATTTTTTTTATCGGCGGAAAAACGGTTTTAAGGGGTGAAACGGACCCTCGAAAATAGGGGTGTTTTTCGTTTTTCGTCGATAACGGTATCGTTCTCATCTCCAATGTATAGTACACAAAAAAATAAACATCGTTGCAATTTGTACTTTTTAAATATCTCGTACCGTTAAAACGTTATCGACGTGAAACAAAAAACATCCCCATTTTTGAGGGTGCGTTTCACCCCTTAAAACCGTTTTTCCGCCGAAAAAAAATACGTGTCTCTTAGTTTTTGAAACACTTCTACATAACAAAGTTTCAACAAAATCGAAGGAGGACACCAAAGTGAAGTTCCTTGTGAGTAAAAAAAGGAGGGACCATTTCTCAGTGGGGATCTCTCGTGCACCAGCGTCAATTCAATTCCGCGGAGCGTGAAGCAGCCTCCGACGAGATGTGAAAATTCACAAAAAAACAGAATCTCGATCTTAGCTGTTTACTTTGTAGCTCGTGAATCTTGGATCCTCGATGATCTGGACGCTCTTAACTTTCTGCTTGTTGGTTTTCCTCTGGTAATTATCAGCCCCGCCGTTTTGAGAATTGTGGTCCAGGTAGGTGGTTGCTGGTGTGTAAGAACTTTCGTACGAGTTACGGTCATCCTCGTACTGTTGGGCGAAGTGATTGTTGAACGTTGGATTGCGGGAGTAGTGGCTGAGGCTTTGGGCCAGTTGGGTCAGCTCGTAGAGTGGATTTTGGGCTGTATTGTGGCTGGATGGGAGACTGGCTTGTGTGCGATAGTTGTCGGTTTCGTAGTTGGTGTTTTGGGCTAGACTACCGGCGTATTGGGTCAGGTATTGTTGAAGGAGCGCTTTGAGGTTGATGTTGGGTGTGACTTTAGGTTGGATTGGTGGTACACCATCGACCCGAAGTATGATCACGGGGATCAAGGAATTGCCGGCTTGGATGAAGGTCGGTTGGGCCTTGAGGATGGAGGTTGGATCCCTGATGTATTGGGCCAACGAGGGATTGTAGCCGAAGAGACTATGGTGGTTGGCCGCTTGGTCTTCGGTCTTGGCTGATGTGGAGGCAGCTGAACCGGAAGTGCCAGTGGCGAATACTTTCGTCAAGTACTTTTGGGCCTGGGTGGTGTATTTCGAAAGGACTTTTGGGGAGAGTTGTCCACTTGGGGTGAAGAGATTGGGGCTCGCTGGGCTGGTGCTTCTGACGGAAGATTCAGTGGTATACGTGTACTCTGGATTGGGGCTGTTGATGGCGTATTTGGAGACTGGGCGATGATCCACGTAGGTCGTCGAGCCGTAAGAGTCCTTGAGATCCTTGGGCTCGTCGTTCGTCGAATATCCTCCGCCGAGTTGCGTCTTTTGCCCGTAATGACCTTGGAACGAAGATTCGTAGGCTTGCTGACCGTGATTCGCCTGGGCTGATGACACGAACTGGCTAGGTCTCTGTGATCCGGTGGGTTCATCGTTGGGAAACTGGGCAGGGCTTTTGGAATGAATGTTACTCTCCGTCCGATAACGATTCTCCTGGCTCGCGTATCCGATCAGCGAAGACTGATAGGGGCGCTGGAACGTCTGGCTGGGGCCCCCCACTTGCCTGGGGCCCCCCACCTGGCTGGGGCCCCCCGTCTGGCCGGAGCCCCCAGCCTGGTAAGCCTCGTTCCTCGTGTCATCATAGCTACCAGGCCTCTGCTTCGTCAGGAACTCGTTGTAGGCGTTCACGTACGAGGTCGGCGGTAACTGGGACACTTTGCCATCCGGATACTTCCAGACGATCTTGTTCTCGTAACGGACACCGTTCTCGATCGTGTACCTCGGCAGATCGGCAAACGCCGCCAGGGGCGATTCCATCGGTAAGTGTGAGGCGATTGGCCTCTGGGTAGTCGGTGCTTGATCGAAGCTTGGCCTCGCCGTCGCGCCATTCACCGAGAAGGCGTTCCTATAGGGGGACTCGGTTGGGGTGACGTACGAGGGTGGCGACTGGGTGGAATGAGTCTTGTAGGGTGTCGACGACGTTTGGCTGTTGTCGAAAAAGCCACTTGACTGGTAATTGCTCTTATAGGGGGGTGCTGGAGTTGCGTAAGAGTTCTGGCTAGCTCCTGGTGAGTTCTGCCGATTATCGGGCCCCTGGGCCGGGTCCGGGTTGGCCCTGGGGCTATCGGCGAACGTCCGATAACTGTAATCGATCGGTGAAGGCTTGTAGAGCTTGGTGCGTTGACCGTAAACCGGTTGGGTGCCCAAAAAGTGTGTGGGCGAGGCACGAATCGATTGCGAATCGATTCGCGAATCGCTCGATTGATAAGCACTTTTGGCGAACGTGTTTGCCGAGTAGCCGTTGATCCTCTCGCCTTCGGGCTTCTCCGTGATCGGCTTGATCGACTCGACTATCGTTTTGGGCAGAAATGGCGTCACCGATTCCTCGATACTGACGCTCGTGCCCGATTTACCAGCCGGAAAGTAGTAGTTGTATTTGCCGGTAAAGAAGTTGTTGCGACCGAAACCATAGCCGAGGCTGCTGTCGACGGTCCTTTTGGACTTCTCTTCACCCGGGAGTGACGAGTTGGCGAGGTCGTTCGCAAAATCCAATAGTATGATGGGCGGCAGTATCGGCAGTTCTGGCTCCTTCAGGCCTCGAGAGTCATCCTCGATTATCTTCATCCTGTCGTTGAAGTCCACCAGGTCCCGAACTTTGGGGGACGGCCTTACGTCCCTGGGGACTGGGGCATCCCCAGGGCTCGAGGAGTTCTCGCAGGCGCCGAGGAACGCTGGGACGAGAATCAGCTGGACAGACAGAATCATTTGATCAACGGACGTTTTATCCCTAGGACCCTACACTATCTGTACGAAACAAATAACCTACACTGGGGTTACGCACACCCCACCACTTCAGACCAACGCTGCTAACGAACTGTTTGTCGTAGAGAGAAAGTTTTTTTTTCAAACCGAATGCTCGAGAACTGACAAATGGAATTGGCTTTGCGAGAAAAACCTAATATAAATTTATCACAGTGAAAAATGCGATTGAACAAAGCAAGAAAAATGATGTTCGCAGTTCTCACTAATAATGTGGGGTTTGCGGTACCCAAGTGTAGGGTCCTAGGGTTATTGCTCGTAAAATAAAGGACGTGACCTTGAGGCTCAATCGGGTCAAAACGGTCATCGGGTACACCCCCCCCAAGGTCGTCAATACTCATAGTGTTGGGGTATCGGAATTCTACGATCAATTTAACGTCTGCAATGTGGATAAAAAATGAAGAAAAAGTACGAGCATAGAGAAAAGCCGCGGTCCAACGGTTTATCCATTGGTTGTGCGTTTCTGCACGATCCTTAAGCTTAAGACGGCATCATCGTCGTTTATGACGTGCTCTCTCGACGAACCGATATAATGGCATTCTTACTTTCACCCGATTCCTTCCGCGAGCGCGTCTTTACTTCTTCATGGACACTCGGTCGCTCTCTCTCTTTCTCTCTCGCTCTCTCGTTGCACCTGTCTGCTGCATCAGGTTCAACGATCCTGCGATTAAGGCCTTAGGCCACAGTAACGGGTATAAGATCATGTGCGAATTTGACAATTTTTTTTCGTATGAAAAAGTCATACACATAAAATTAATTACACATCTAATTAGTAGGAATATCAAGCTGTTAGAAAATATATATTTTTTTTTCGATGCACAAAATGGCCGACTACTCGAAACAGCTTTTTTCCAATTGGCGTGACAAACAACTTCAACAATTTTCACTCGATTTACTTCAAATTTGAAAGTTATGTTCCTAATTGCATTTCGCAGAGAAGTACGTACGGAATTTCTGATTAATCGAAAACTTTTCATTTTATGAGCAGTTTATGAGCAGTTACAACGAAATTTTTCACTGAAAATTCATTTCTTAAGATCAAATACCTACAACCTTTGAATAAAACAATATTTTTTTAATTCCTTACGTACTTCTCTTGGTATTCTAATGTAGATTGACGAGAATTTGTGTTTTTTGTTCTAGGTAAAAAATTGTGGATGCTAAATGTCAAGCCGCGAAGCGCCTAAAAAAAGATAACAAAAGAAAATATGAGTAGTCGGCTATTTTGTACATCGAAAAAAAATGTATTTTCTAACCGCTTCATATTCATACTAAATAGAGGTGTAATTAATTTTATGAGTGAATCACTTTTTCATACGGAAAAAAATTGTTAAATTCGCACATGATTTTACACCCGTTACTGTGGCCTAAGGCCTTAATTCCCCGCTCAAGACCAGAAGGAAAACCAGAATGAGGAGAAACCGCAATTCCAAAGATCGCCAAGCACGTCTTTGCTGATGATCGATCGGTTGTTAATTTTTTTTTTTATTGTCACCAACTTCCGGTTTTGACCTCGAACGATCTCCTCATTAGTGGCCCTGACCTCGAAAAGCCGAGGATCGATTCGAGTACGAAGAAATCGAGAAACGCCAAACGATCCAATGCAATTTCCAACTTGTCGATCCTTCTCGCCGGGACAAAACGAGTTTCGTACATCGCTAACCCCCCCCCCCCCTCCTGTGTCCACCGCGGGGGCCTTTTCCCTCGCATTTTCACCGCTTTCTTCCAGAGGCGACATCCTCGGACTTGTTCCAACGACCGTCCAATCGCCTCGTTAATATTTCACGAGTGACGGGATCTTCCTCGTTGCCACACAGCCGCGAAATAAAAGTGGTCGCATGCCGTCTTAAGGACCGCGGAGAAACCGAGACGGCCCAATATTTGCCGAACACTTGAATTTTCTTTTATTTTTGTAATTATTCCGTCAAAAGGAGAAATCGCCCGGCGAAAAATCGATCCGAAGAATTCTTTGGTTGCGATGCAAATCTTTGTAGTGAAAATCCGTTTATTGTTATTATTCTAGCGTAATTATGATCGCAATTTATTCTTTACATGATTTTATCGAGAAAAAAAATCGCCCGACAAAAAATCGATCCGAAAAATTCTTTGTGATGCAAATTTTGGAAACAAAAATTCGTTTATTATTCTTCTTATTATTATTATTCTAGTGTAATTATGATCTCATTTAATTGATAGGGGCAAAAACGATTTTATCGATTTGAAGTATTATTGATGTTTGTCATTTCAATCTTGATTCAACTTTTATGTATCAATTTCGTATGAATTTATTGTCTATTTTTTATGTCTTTTTAATTGATACTTAAATTCGTTCTGGGAGAAATTGACGTTGGATAACATTCCGGCACGCTCGTTACTCAATTATTGTATCGCGTTTGTTTTTTATTTATGCTCATTCCCAATCAATTTAAGAGCGTTTTTTAATGATATTCGAGCGGCGAAGAATTTGCGCAAAATCATCGAATGGTCTCAACGCATGCCGAGACGTCTTTCGACTTTCACTGACGTGCTTGAAAGCAGCATCTTCTCTTATATATTGTATATATAGACACACATACACACACATCGCACATGGTTCGTACAAAAAATCAATCGATTTTTCTACATGATTAATTTTTTTCGGCTCAAGAAAAATCGAAAAATTCCTTCAAGTATGGCAATTCAATTCAACGCAATATTTAATCGTTGAATTAAGAGATTATTGGAAAAATCACCCGAGTATTCTTGAATTCAAGACAAATATTTAAAAAATTCCGTCAAAAACCAAAAAAATGCTCATCCAAAAATAATCAAAATCAAATAAATCAAAATTAATTAATCAACTTGCCCCATCTAATTTAAATACCCATTAAGCTTCGTTAAACGAGGATTAAAAAAACTTGACCTCCGAATTATTCGCGGATTGCAGCAATTAGCAGACGTAATTAAGGGTTAAAAAAAATTCAGAGACAGAAGAGACAAAAGAGAGGATAAAATAAACGATAAACAATACTCACGTAAAATCGTGCGAGTCTCATCGTCGATATCGAATATTGCCAATAGCGGTTTGCACGGTTGACGGTTCGCGTGCGTTTCGTACTGATGAAGCTGAGGCCACAGCATCCTACCTTATATGCCCTCGCTCCCTCCCTCCCGCCCCGCCGATCGCACGAGGAGGACACACTCGGGCATTACAGTTTCACTTCGTGTGGACCGCAACCATGATACACGGATGTATATACGAATGAGGCGATCTTCCCTTCCGAGCCATACTCCGGAACGAACAGCGAGTCTTCGAAAATTTCCGATCTCGATCTGTGCGACGGTCCCCAAAAGATTCTCGTCCAAATAATTTTGTACCCCCTTTTTGACATTGATATACATGTATGAATATATGTATAGATTTTTAAAAATTAATTTAATAATATATTTATTTTATGGAAAAACTATACAGGGCTCAGGTTTTCAGGTACATATATATGTGTGTGTGTATATGTGTGTGGGTGTATTTGATGGTCTTTTGGAAAAAAATGTTATGCTTTTTGTTAAAAAAAAGATATACATACGTGTACGTAAACAGAAGAAAAAAAATGGAAAATATTTTTTTCTTTTAAATACAGGTACTAGGTATGCAGGTACACACACACACACACACACACA
>OX101795.1:1752304-1844804 GCA_944452715.1 Ophion slaviceki | reverse complement strand
GCGTTTTATCGCATTTTCCCGCCGTAGTCTGGATATTTAGATGAAAACTCAGTGATATTCGTAATCGGCGGAAAATTTCCCATCAGCTAGACTCTTGAAATAGTTTAAAAGCCAACATTTTGTTTTTTCGAACCTTTTAGCCACTTTTCCAAATCGCCAAAACCGCGCGATTTCAAACAGCCGTAGCGGCGGTTCTATTTGAGCAAGAAACATTCATTCGGAGAGTTTGGAAAAGGATTTCGATTGGCTTAAAGAATGCCTTTGGATTCATTCCGATATCTCTATTAGTTTTCTTGCAGAGTGAACTTGAAAAATAGCCGAAAAAGGAGGAAAGGGCAAAAGGAAAAATTCGCAAAAATCGATGGTCCGTCTTTGAAATTCTGCCAAAAATCGAAAAATAATCGTAGCTCAATAAACCGACCGGCATTTTGAAGAGCAAACGATAACGACGAGATTGAGCGTAGAGTGGAGTACCAAATCTACAGGGTGAAGAAACGATCGCCGTTTCAATGGAGAATCATTTTTCGCCAGCTGCAACAAAATTTTTATCCAAAATATGCTTTTTACAAGTCCATTCCGATGTATTTTTGCCTCCTGAATATGAATTCACCATTAATTTTCCGCAAAACCCGCAATTTTCATGAAAAATCCGCAAAAATGTGTAAAACACACATCGATTTTCCTACCGTAATTTTAAATCCTAGAAAAAAAACTCCGTCATATTCATAACAACCGGCAAATTTCCCATTGAACTCATTCTCAAAATATACTAGAGGGAAAAAAATCATTTTCTACTCACGGGCAAAAAAAATACTCCGAAAATGCCAAACCACAATACAATCCTAATATTACACGATGACAATACGTATGTGGATTTTTCGTTTTGTTTATTTTCAGAAAATGAGTACAAAATTACAAAAAAGTCATGGTTTCAGTTCTTTTTTTTCGTCGATTCTCGTCCGGGTAAAAAAATCGGAGCAGCCCTCTCGAGATCGAGTGTAAAAAAATTAAAGGTCTGCAATGATTAAATTAAACGTACAAACATCGTTCAAAATTGTCGGCGCGAAATTATTTTGTGAAATTCACAAAATTATTTTGTGAAATTCACAAAATTATTTTGTGAAATTCACGAAATTATTTTGTGAAGTAAAATATTTTCCGGAGAGGGGAAGAATGGCTATCCTCGTAAAAATCAGAAAACTGTTCTTCGCGCATCCAACACACATACACATAAGCGAGAAAAAAAATCCGGACTACAAAAGCGTTATTATTCATTCCATTAAATATAACAAAAAGCACCTAAGGACGAGCTCCCAATCGTTAGAATCTCGTGGTAAATCTCTCGGCTTTGTTGATCTTCGATAAAAGACTAGATAAAAACTGTTTCGGTTTTCTACCACCCGAAAAAAAAGTATACAATAATTTTTATACCACGCGAAAAAAAATTTAAATTAAAGTTAAAAAAATCAAAGGGGCCTCGTAAAATTATGAGCACTCTTGCAAATTTGAAAATTCACTCGTTCTCGCGTTTCTTGTACACCCGAACATAATTTATTTTCGAGGGGACAAATCCCTGCTCCAGTCTTATCGGCCTCTCCCGATATCTGCAAAAAAATGCATAAAATTAACAACATTATCAAAATTAATGAAATTGATTAAATTAATAGAATTAATACAAATGTATATCTCCAAAAAATTAATAATAAATTAATATTAGGAATTGTGATGATAATAATAATATTGAAAATAACATTGGTAACAATTTGAACCTCTCGGAATGTTGGGTTTGTTTGGGATTAAATTTAAATTAAAAATAAATTAATATTAGGAAATGTGCTGGGGATAATAAGAATGAAAATAATAGTGGTAATAATTTGAACCTCTCGGAATTTTGGGCAGCGAGCACATGGCTTGGTATGTAGGACTCGAGGAGTGACCTCGGCTGGGACGTCTGTACCAATAGATTCTGGGTCCAGTGAGGGCCCTTGTGGCCCTTCGTCGGCTTGTGCGATTGCCTCACGGCGCCTGAGGACTTGAAATTCTGAGCCGGCAGTCTCGGAAGATCGAGCTCACCACCGGGAGCCTCGCGAATCTGCGATTTTTTCATAAATAATTTTCGATATTTTATTAATTTTTTATTCAAAGTTTTCAGGATTTTTTCGTAGATGTATTGTCAAGTAAAAAAATGTAATTTTTCATATTATTCATATTCAAAAATAAATTGTCGAGTAAAAAAAAAATAATTTTTCATATTATTCATATTCAAAAATATATTGTCAAGTAAAACAGCAAGTAATTTTTCACAAAAGTATTACAGCCAAAAAAAATCTAAAAGAACTTATTAATATTTAATTTTAAGTTGTCAGGATTTTTTTTGTAGATATTTTGTCCAGTAAAAAAATGTAATTTTTCGTATTATTCATATTCAAAAAGATATTGTCAAGTGAAAAAATGTAATTATTCATATTATTCATATTCGTAAATATATCATCGAGTAAAAAATCTAATCTTTCATATTATTCATATTCAAAAATGTATTGTCGAACAAAAAAAGTAATCTTTCACAAAAGTATTAGAGCCAAAAAAAATCTAAAAGAACTTACATTTTCGTACTCCGGTTGGACGTGCTCGACGTTTTGTTGCTGATAAATTTGATTGTCGGGTATCGTCGCGTACTCGATGTCTGACTGATGCTCGTAAGGCGTGTATGTTTGTTCCTGTCTCGTCTGACTCGCGTAATTCTGGCCGAGGCTGTTCGTGTCGAGATGAGCAGACGACGGACGATCGTAGGAGCTCGGCGTGTCGTGACTCGACGGCGCCGTCGGTGCGTATGTCAAAGCGTCCGGCTGCTGACTGTAAACTATCTCTTGGAGATAATGCTGAAAGAAATGAAAACAAACACACTATATTTTTTAAATATTATTATTATAATTAATATATTTTTAAAATGACAAATATTGATTGATATGATTGTTGAGTTAATTACTTCATAATTTGATAGCTAATTAATATGACTAATTAACCAATTGATGATTTTATTGTTGAGTGAATTGTGAAATCAATGAATTTATCATTTAGTAGCTATTTGATATAATTGCTAAGTCAATTGATTAATAATTTAGTAGTCAATTCATATAATTGTAAAGATAGTTAATTGATAAATCAATAGCTAATGTTTCTCATTGTTAAGTCAACTAATTAATCATTTTTTATTGAATTAATAAAACAGTTGAGTTAATGGATTGATAATTTGACACCTAATTGATACGACTAATCAATTTATTGATAATTTAATAGTTGGGGGAATTTCTAATTAAATTAATGTATCATTTAGTAGCTAATTAATATAATCGATAAGTCAATTGATTGATAATTTTATAGTTAATTAATATTAAGTTATTTAACTTAAGTTAAGATAATTAAACTAAAGTTATTTAATTAATCATGTATAAGCAAATTGATATAATTGTTGAGTCAACTAATTAATCATTAAATATTGAACTCATACAATTTTTAAGTCAATTGATTAATAATTAAATAGGCAATTCATATCATTTTTAAGCTAATTCATTGATAATTCAATAGTTTATTGATATAATTGTAAAGCCAACTAATCAATAATCTAATAGTCGTTTTGTACGAGTTAATTGTTTCATAATTTACCAGCTATTCGATATAAATGTTGAATCAATTAGTTAATAATTGAGTTCATTGATGTCATTTTCATAATTATATGAATTTTATAATTTAATATTCAATTGACATCATTTTAAAGTCGATTGATTTATAATTTAACATTTAATTGACATAATTGCCAGGTCAATTAATTAATCATTTTATAATTAATTAAAGTAAATTGATTAAAAATAATATTCGAAAATACGAGAAATCATATACGTTAAAAATAATATAAAAATAATAATATGGTAAAAATAATATTGAAAAATAAATCAATGTGAATTAATGAATTGTCAGGTGATCAGTTTTTCGAACAAGGGATGGATGGGTGGTTGATTCGGGTACCTGTCGAGCCTGAGGCTGACCATGATCGAGCAGTCCCTCGGTGTAAATGAATTTGCCAGGTGGCCTGGTCGGCAATATCGCCTCCGTCAGGAGCGGATATCTCGACGGGTCTGGCGACGCGTACTGCGGTCGTATTTGATAAGCGATTTTGGAATTTGAAATAATCGCGTCGCGATTCAGGTGGCCCATATAGATCGGAATAGCGAGCTGTTGATCGAGCTGACCCGCTGGACGCTGGACATGTGAATGACTCTTGGGAATCGAGGCTTCATCTACCCTGATGTTGGGATAGTACGCCAGGAGCTGTGCCATGGGAATATTCACGTAGAGATTTTCTGAAAATTGTTTATTTTTAATTAAATAACAATATAAATTTGTTTATTACGTGTATAATTTCTTTTCAATATTTTACCCTTGTTCGAATTTTTGATTTCCGGTTGGAAGTACAACTGTTGCCGGGGCGTCTCGTAAGCCGAGGCTTGGCTTTTTGGCAAGGACGTTTCCACTTGCTGCTGATAAACGACGTATCGAATGGGATCTCGGCTTTTATCGTAATCGACACTGTTGCTCAAGTACTTGACGTCCGGTTCGTAATCCGTCGGACGTACCTGTGCGCAATTTCACGTTAGCGAGAAAAAGAAAAATTAATCCTCCGTTGGACTGACCCAAACCGAGGACTCACGACGTATTTATCGTGGAACTGTTGACGGCCGCCGTAACCGGAAATCACCTTTACGCCCTCGTACTGACGAGAACCCTGAGGCCGATACTTCTGTTCGAACTTTTCCAGCTTGCCAGGACGACCGTAAGACGACGTGTCATCGACGATTATGCTCTTCGTTCCCGACTTGCTCTCGGCCCGTAAATTGTCGCGCTCGATGTCCTCGAGGTCGATCTTCTCGTTGGCGAAAACCGTGGTCGCGGCAACGAAGAGGCTCAAAATCACCGCGATCTTCTGCAATTGTCGAATTCTCTCGTGAGGCCCAAAATTTCGGGTTGGGCCCGTAAGTCCCAAAATTTCGGTTTGGGCCCGTAAGTCCCAAAATTTCGGTTTGGGCCCGCAAGTCCCAAATTTCATTTTGGGACCACGAGTCCCAATTTTCATGCTGGGACTGCAAGGCATGAGTTCCGTTTTGGGCCCGTAATGCCCAATTCCAGTGTAAGTCCCCTCATATGTACGCGCGAGGCCCGTGCGGCCCGTTTTTGAGCTGCGAGAAGCCACAAAAATTCTCTGAACCCGTGAGGCCCACCTTTCTTGGAGCCAGTGAAGCCCCAACTTTTTGGGGCCAGTGAGGCCCCAACTTTTTTGACCAGTGAGTCCCCAACTTTTGTTGAACCAGTGAGACCCAAAATGTTTATCGTGTTTTGGGCTCGTAATGCCCAATTCCAGTGTAAGTCCCCTCAAATGTATGCGCGAAGCCCGTGAGGCCCGTTTTAGAGCTGCGAGAAGACACAAAAATTATCTGAATCCGTGAGGCCCACCTTTCTTGGGGCCAGTGAGGCCCCAACTTTTTTGCCCAGTGAGACCCCAACCTTTTTGGGCCAGTGAGTCCCCAAATTTTGTTGAACCAGTGAGGCCCCAAATTTTTATCGTGTCACATGACCCCTAGTTCTCCGGGAGCAAAAAATTCAACTTTTTTTCCTTCGCCGAACAACGAACCATTTGTGATTATGTCGGTTTTGTTCTCTCTTTTTGTTGTTGTTCCACTGGATCAGAGACGCCTTCCGGTACAACGAGAAAACCCGATGTACAAGGCCCTTCCCGAGACCACTTTCACTGTCTGCGATGTTCTGGGTCATGCAACGCGGCATGGACCAGTTTTATAGAGACCTCGCGGCGTGCCTTCTCGATCTCTGACCACTCCCAGAGGGAGCGCACGGCCGCGCGAGCGATGTAAAAGTATCGGTTTTCTTTGCTCCTAATGGAATTTCATTGCTCGCGGAAGCGTCTTATTCGCGATACAGTTGTGAAAACAATGTTGACGTGACGTTGAATAGAAAATCTCGCCGCGGAGTAAATTCGAATGTACGTGGGAATTAAAAAAAAATGCAAATAATCGAGACATGGAACGGAAGACAAAATTACCGAAATTACTTATCGGCCTAAAAAATTATAAGAAATTAAAAAAGGTTTTTTAAATTTGAAATAGCAAGATTTGAAAAAGAAAAAAATCCACACGAACCATCGTTATTTTTCGTATGGATAAAAAATGGATAAAAAAAACAAATTATTTAAAAAATTGAAAAAGCAGAAAAAATAAATTCCGGGCAATTTGGAAGCGGCAAAGAAATCTGCGTTACTATTCGTGTACCCACCATTTTTGTTCTTTTTTTCCGAAGGGCGACACGAACGGAAGTAAAAGGGATGGCGGAATAAAAAGTGCGCTGTACTCGCCACAAAGAATCTAGCTCTACTATAAAAGCAATTCGCGAGTCTCTTCGATTATATAGCCTTTACCCCCACTCGTGTGTACGATTGCCGAAGGAGAGCAAACGAAGATTCGAGTCCCTCGTGTGTACACGGCCAACAACACCTTGCTCCTGAGATCACATTGGGTGCAATCGTTCTGTCCCTTGCCCCTCCAGCCCGCCTTCCTCCTCCAGACCGATGACCGTTCATCCGTCCGGAAGACGGCGAATTATCCCCCTTCTAAGGTGCGAGAGACTGGAACGGGAAAATTATCGGGACCGAAAAAAAAACCCGGTCACCATTCACTTTTGCGAATGCCAGAAGAAGTCAAGCGATGGGCCAGTGAGCCAGGAATAGTGCAAGGCCACACTTTCCTTCGCTGGGTTGAACGGACCCTCGTCTACGCCTCTTGAGAAAATGAAAAAAAAAAAACAAATGGAATATGCTGTAACGAAAAGAAACGCATGAGGGTTTGGAGACGATGAAAAAAATGAGAATTGACCTAAAGGGAATTAAAAATTAATTAACATGTTTAATTTATTATTTATTAATTAATCTGATTAATTTGTTCAATTAATTTAATTCATTAATTGAAGATTAATTTGTTCAACTACTCAAAAAGTAATGTCCTTAATTGGAAATTAATTTATATGTTTAATCAATTAAAATTTACATAATTAATCAACTGAAATTATGTGGATTTTCTTAACATTATTATAATTCACTTATCATCCTCGTAATATTATTCTCATCGGAAAATTATCGGTTTTTCATGCAGCTATTTTCGAAATGTCCTCAATTTTTTAAAAACTTATTAATGCCAAATATTTATTTTTGCGTTGCACTTTCTTGCCTCGATTTTGCAAATTTTCTTGCCCAGTCTAACGAGCGAAAAAAAACACACTTTTTGTACACAGCCGAATTCGACAGAGCCCGAAATCACGCGGAATTGTTTCCCCGTGAAAAAAGTGAAAGGACGAAAATTATTCAATTCGCGGCGCATCATTAAACAATTTTGCGAACAAGACGACTCATTAAACTCATCAAAAATGGGCCGAACACAAGTATGTTACGTTTCGAAAATAATAAATGAAAAAAGCTAGCTCTCTTCTCGATTCTTCCAAACTGGCTCATAAATCTTTTTCACCGGCATTATTAATACTATTTTAATATTTAATATTATATTAATATTTAATACTATATTTAATATATAAATTATTTTATTTATTTTATCAATATATAATTTATTTAATATATAAATTATTTAATACTATATTAATACTGGCATTTTATTTCACGCAGTCCGTATTAACTTTCGTGGCGAAAAATTCTGCAAGGAGCCTCGACACAAAAAACCCTTCAGCGTTGAGATTATTTTTTTCAGCCGTGCGAATAAAAATTCCTCCCATAGAAAAGTCGATATATATTTCCGTGGCTGGCGGAAATGTTTTACTTCCTGAATTCCGTAATCCCGATTAATGGAGAGGAGTAGTCGGTACATGAAGAAAAAGGCCTCGCGTGCTAAATGGACCTTCCCTCTGACACGGGCGGCTTCGATACGTGGGAAAATTTACAAATCTCCATTTTTTTCTTTCTATTCCTATATAAAATATTATTCAATTGATCTATTATTTTTTACACTATTATTTCGGTAAATTGTTATTTCTTGAAATTATGTATTTTTTATATTATATTGTTTTTGAATTAATATTTGTTTTAATGATTATTTATTTAAATCCTTGTCTGCTTGAATTATTTTCTTTGAACTATTATTTTTCAAAATAATATGCATTATTTGTGTACTATTGCGTTTCTTTCTATATGTAAATCATTATTGAATTGAATTCTTTTTTTTTCAATTATAATTTTCTTTAATTATTACTTTTTGGAATTGTTATTTTTTTATTTCTTTTATTATAATGTTTTTAACTTGGTATTTTTAAAAATGGTTATTTATTTAATTCATGATTTCCTTAATTTGTTATTTAATTAATTTTTGTTTTAAAAAACATTTATTATTTGTGTACAATTATATAATATAATAATATGCAATATATGCATATATGTACATATAACGTGTAGGCATATAACGATCTACATACCGAATAATTATTTCTCCCTCATCCATGAATTCTCATTTCACTTTCGCGAACTTTGCCGTCTTTTGCCCAACATCCTAGCGGTACATTCACGGCATAATTAGCGCTCTTTCCTGCACTTTCGAGATTACGGCGAAGTTCACGAAAGCCCGCATGAGCGGGTACAAAAAAAAGAAAGACCGAAATAAAAAATGACAACGAGATTACGATGTAACGAGGAGAAATAAAAAAAAACAACATGATTAAAAAAATAATTCGAGAAGGAGCATCGATTATTGTCGATTTCTCGGTGGTCCCGAACAGGTCTTCCCTTCCGGACGAATAATACGTGCCGATTATTCGATCGCTCAACGTGGTCGATTTGGGACAGAAAAAAAAATTGTTCGCACCCCTTTTCGAGGGAATTTTCATCCAAAGGGCAAGAAAACTAAACGGTTATCGTAGGGATAAATAATTCGTAAAATTTTTCCGTTTTTAGTAGGCTCTTTAACTGGTTCTGGGATCGCGGGCATGGAGACGTTTCGGGAGCGAATTTTTTTTTATTCGCTTTTGTTTCCAGTCAGGATTACGCAATGGAACGGTCATCACTACCATGAATCGCTGGTAATTATAGATCCGCAAAAATCGACTTTCTTCGTTCGTAAATGAAAAAAAAATATTAAGGGGGGAGGGTGAGCAAAAAATTAATACGCTGCTAAACGGAAGATCGATGGTCCGAGCTCGATCGATCAGCCGTCGTTATTGTTGATTAATTATTATTACCACGCTCGACTCAATTCTTTACTTTTTTCGTTATTTATCCAACGATCGGAATTTTATTCGCGCCTCGATTAATTTCATTTTACGATGTGCAGTTATGGTTTCAAGAGGTTGTGCCTCCTTGTAAAAGATGAAAAATCACTTTTTTCAAAACCAATATATTTCGACGGTATATCATCTTATAAATGTCCGCTGAAAATTTCTAGGTCGTTTTGATCGAATCAAAACGACAGATTTATAGGCCATTATGTTGAAAACTCACTTTCAACGTGTCATTTTTTTTTAATTTGATATTTCTGATAAACGAAAAATGCCCATTTTTTCCTAAAAATCAACTCTCAATGCGAACATGCGCCATTTTTTTAATTTTGATATTTCGGAAATTTCGTCGATTAATCTTAGAATAAACTAATACACCAACGAAATCTATTTGATTTTTTATATCATATAACCTGGTTCAAAAATGCATTGCATAATGTATAATTACCATTGCAAAATATGTCAAAAACTACTGCATCGATATTTCTGAAATTTTAAGGGCTCTCTCTAGATGTAACAATTTTTTTTTCAAGATGTAAAAATTCGTTCGATGGATTTTTTTTATGTTGTATATTTTTGATTTGATGAACGAAAAATGCCAATTTTTTTGACAAAAATCAAGACTCACTATCAATACGACCCATATTTTCAATTTGATGTTTCGGAAATTCCTTCGATTAATCGTAAAATAAACTAATGTACCAACTTAATCTCTTTGATTTTTTGATATCAGACAACTTGGTTCAGAAGGGCATTGCTTACTGCAAAATACGTTTTCTAATATTATATCTAATATATTATATAATTATATATAATATATAATTACATATTTTTACATGAAAAATTAGAGTGTTCTTCAGACGATACTTTTTCAAGTATCAAATAAAAAAATGTATGATTACGATTTTCTAAAAAAAAATCAAAAAGGCATTGCATTATATATAATTACCATTGCAAAAAATCTAAAAAATACTACCGCATCGATCTTTCTGAAATTTTTAAGACTTTTTCTAGATGTTACAATTTTGTGTTCTAGATGTAAAAATTCTTTTTTCAACATGTAAACATTTGATCGATGGATTTTTTTTATATAGTATATTTTCGATTTGATGAACGAAAAATGCCCATTTTTTGGCAAAAATTGAGACTCACTTCCAACACGTGCAATTTTTTTAAATTTGATATTTCGGAAATTCCTTCGATTGATCGTAAATAAACTAAGATACCAACTACTTTGATTTTTTTATATCAGCCTACTTGGTTCAGGAGGGCATTGCTCCCCTCAAAATGCGTTTTCTAATATTATATTTAATATATTATATAATTATATAAAATATATAATTAAATATTTTTAAATAAAAAATTAGAGTGTTCTTCAGATGATACTTTTTCAAGTATCTAATTTAAAAAAATGTATGATTGAGATTTTCTTTTTATAAAATGCCAAAAATGAGCTGTTTTCGACCGCTACAACAAGTTCATTTTCCAAAAAATCACGATAATATCGAGACGTATGAATGATACGAATGAACGAAAGTTGGCGAATGAAAAATGTCTTTTTGGTTGATGGCTACTAAGAGAAGAAGGATTGTCCCACGATGGACCAATTAAGGTGGCTGCACTGACGATCGTAATGTTCTCGCCAACTTTCTATCGATATAGCCATATATGAGAGTTTGGGTTAAGCTACACGGACGCGCCTACCGGGCATTCTCCGGATGGACATTGAGGCTCTGCAATCATCGGCCGACCCACCTGTCGCACTTAATCTTCACCAATGATCGCACTTCGACTTCTTTTTACCTTCTACTTTTGCCCGGCGATTATCGCAACGCGGCAACTCTGATTGAGCCAGTCAACTTTCCCGCTTTTTATTTCTTTCTTTTAAGTTTTTTGCTCGTAGAATTATTTTCGCTTTTTCGAGCCACGAGACAAAAGTTGATTTTTGGTATCAGCGATTAATTGAGATTCATGAAAAAAAAAAAAAATGTACGTAGAAATTAATGAAGATTTGTATTTTTGAAAACTGGCTATTGGCCAAGATGAATGAAGACTAGGTTTGTTTGGGTTTAGATCATTGATGGAGGTACGTAAGAAAAGCGTTTTAAGGGGTTATATGCAGTCAACATTTTCGAAAAATTGATTTAAAGAAAATCGTTATGTGCATATCTTTAAGGGGTTAGGCCACTCTAACGGCTGAAAAATTAGGCTTTTCTGGATTTTTTTCAGAAAAACTACAAAATAAATCGAGATTCAGAAAAAGGTGTTTATCATACATATGAGTGACTGTATACAATGATTTTTTTTGCAGCGATTAATTTCAAAATGGCGGCTTGCAGCGTTTATCTCAAAACTGCATTTTTTAAGTTGGCCGGAAACATAACTCAGACAATTTTCAACCGATTCACTTGAAATGTTGAATGTATCTTGAAAAATACATTGCCTATGGAAGTACGTAGGATTTTTTTTTTATATTGCATAGTTCATTTGTTATTAACAATTATCTGGCGATTTCTTAGGCAAATTTTTGGGAACTGAAAAATTTCGTTAGATAATTGTATTTAAGGGGTTACCCCCACTTGCGATTTTGAAAAAATCGATTTTTGTTATTGCATTTTTTTGAAGTATAAGTATCCGGGCCCATACTTCTGTATGGGCCCGGAATAGATGACTCTATGTAAGTTTACAAAAAAATATTTTCTTCGTGTAAACTGAAATAGAAACTTTAAACGTGTTTTTCTCAAAATGGCATTTCTGAAGTCGGTGACCAAGATTACTCGAACACTAATGAACCGATCTTCTTGAAATTTTGCATGCTTATTTAATACATAAAAATGTAGTCTTTCATCGTTCGATTTTTTTTTCGAAAAAAAATGGCCGTTTTATAGCCAAAAAACGGCCGTTTTTTTTTCGTTAAAATCGAACCATTAACTTTGACTGTCCGCCATTTTGTGAAAAATGAATATTTTTTAAAATCCTTCGATTAAAGACTAGTTTATACTTATATTTGACTAAATCCATCCGCATTTTTTTTTTCAGATGATCCACTTCGCCGCAATGTTGGTCACCGCAAATCGTGTATGTAAAAACATTATTTCATTGACGGCCATTTGCCACTAAACAATGTAATATTTTTCAATAAAAAAAATTACTGAAAGTTCTTCAAGATGTGTTCTTTAAGATGGTATATTGATGGATTAAAAAAGTTTTGTAGTTTTCTTTAAAAAAAATCATAAAAAAGGCCTTTTTTGCGCTGCAAGTGGGGGTAACGCCTTAAAAAAATTAAAAAAAAATTGTATATAGTCATCGATATGTATGATAAACACCCTTTTTTTGTAATCTCGAATTAATATGTAGTTTTTCTGAAAAAAAAATCCCCAAAAAGCTTATTTTTCGGCCCTAGAGTGGCCTCAGGCCTTAATTACCCACACAGCAAATTTCTTGTCAATCCGGCGAATATTCTCGAAGTTACACGCACATTTGTAATGACGGGTCAGAGCGTTCGAAAGTGCTTTTGAAACTTTGAACGCGTTTTTCTCAAAACTGTGTTTTTAAAGTCGACGAGCAAGATTTCTCGGGTACGGCTGAATCGATCACTCTCAAATTTTAACACAATCTTGTCAAGTGTATTTTTCTGTAATTGATCGAAGGTTTTTTCTCACCGATCAATATTTTCCATTTTATAAACAATTTCAGGCCTAAATTTTTGTCAAAATTCGATTTTTTGTTTGTTTGAGAAACCACTCTTTTATCAAAAATTATTATTTTGCTTATTGCTTCGATCAATGACAAGATGCTCCATTATATTTCGAGACGCCTTTTTTAGAGGTGCTCCCGGAGATCAACTATAGCAGCTTTCAAATAATGATTTTTACAAATAAAAAATGTTAAAGTAAAGTTAAAAGTTACCATAATATGTGTACACGTTCTCACGTTAATAGATTTAAAGGTCTTCTCAAGAAAAATTCTTGAAAAATCGATCTTTTTGGGCCTCCTGACTGTCCCTTAATCGAAGATTAATCGAGCCCTTTAATCGAAAACTAATCGAGATTTTGTTAAAAATTTCCGAAAATCCGCGATTTTTATAAATATTAATTTATTTGTTTACGTGTGAAAAAATATCGAGTCCGATTTTTTCAGATTTCTTCCGCCATTTTTTTCGAATTTTTTTCGAAATGTTCTCGGACAATCAACAACATTTTTCCCCTCCGCAGTGATTTTTTTCGAATTAATCCGTGGGTGCACTAATAAGCAGAATACTTTCGAAAAATTTGCGAGAACGGGCGCCTGCCGATATGCAACCCGAAGTGCCGCGGAGAGAAGCATCTTGCATCGGGTACGTCCCCCCTGCAAAAGTTCCAGCCTAGAGATCTCGCGGTGCGATAGCGACAGGTACACTTTAGGAATTAATTTCAGCGGTTGCGCAACGTACGAAGCGGCCGATAAAAAACAATAAAAAAAAAGAGGGAGAGGTGAAATTGTGCAACGAACGTAACGAAACAACGAAGCCGCTTCTACTTCCGGTTGCTTTGGATTTTCGCTAGGCTCAAAGTTACGAGGGCTTGCGTGACCCGTCGCAGGATCACGCGAGCCCTCGGCGAGAGAGCGCGGACGACTATCAGCGTGCCGAAAAAAAAGAAGATCCAAGACTTCCTAGGACGAAGTTTTCCCGATTTATTTCCATCCTACAAAAGTCGTACAAAAGATCCAACAAGACGTCAACAACGATAACTAAAGTAAAAACTAAAAAAGCAATAACTAAAGTAAGAACTAAAAAAACAAACCGACGAAGACAAAGTCATCAGGCTGATATCACTAAAACAAAAACAACTGTACACTGTTGAGCACAACATCGAAGCCTTCTATCTCTCGCGAAACTCCCCATGGAGACTACGAGAAGGTGAAGGCGTTTAAGTCTTGCTGTTCCTTTTAGCTGGAAAGTTAACCTCGTCCAGATTGGTCTTGTAGTCCCGAGGCTGTTGCTGTTGGCTCGATTGGGTTGGCAGATAGCTGGAGTACTGATAGGTCTGTGGTGTTTGCCCGGTCACCAGGTTGGAGTTCTGATAGCCAGCTGTCTGTCCGGCCTGATCGAACGAGTAGTTCTGCTCGTTCTTTTTGTACGTATTGGCATTGTCGTAGCTCTGTGAAGGGTTCGCGTCGTAGTCGTTGTACTCCGGCGACTGTGAGTTTTCGTCTTTGATGTCTTTGGCCTCAGGGGGTATGTATACACCGGGTGCTTGTTGTAGGGATACCGTGGTGACGGACTTTTGTGGATAGCGCGCGTCCGGGTATTTGGCTTTGGCAAGTACAGTGGAGGTTTGTTGGAGGCCGTGACTGGGATCTTGAACGTTGATGATCACCGGATTCCTGGCGTGGCCGTAGTTCTCGACGAATTGACCGGGGATGTTTGCAGGTTTGGGCAAGTTGGCTGGATTGACGACGTAAGCGAGGCCTGTTTTGGCGATGACACCGGCTGGTGACTTGTTGACGAAGCCAGCTCCACCGTAGGCGGCAGGATCGGTGGTTGGCTCGTTGATGCGATAGCGATTGTAGGCCTGTCCTGGGGCCTGATTTTGGGCCAGTAGCTTCGCCAGGGTCTGGCCCATGATTTGCTCCAGTTGTTGGACTTTGGCGTAGTTCGATGGCAGCGGATAGTCAGGCCCGACGGGTTGTCCTCCAACGCTGATGACCCTGTAGGTCGTTCTGGACAGGCCGGGGATCGGTAGGCTTCTGAGATGAAGATCGGACAGTTGATCCAGTTGGTTGTAGGGTGTCTTGTAGCTGGTGGATTGGCCGTCAAGGTCTTTGCTGCCCGATGACAGGTAGTTGACGCCATCGACGAATTGTCCCTCCTTCCTCTCACCGTTGGTATCCGAATCGTCCTTGTAACGGTTCTTCTTGCCCTCGGACTTCTTCGCGCTGCTCTTGACGTCCTGCTCGTCCTCGGCCGACGAGTCGTCGGCTGCCGATCCCGCGTAGTCCTGGGCCCCGTGCGGTGGCGGCGGAGGAGGTGGATACGGCTGATTGTAGTAGCTCGGATAGTAATAGGGTGGCTGGTAGTTGTAATTTGGATAAGAGGCTGCCGCGTACGGGCTGGCCCCGTAAGGATTCGGCGCCTGGGCGTACGGCGAGCCGTAGGAATTGTACATGCCGTAGGGAGCTGCCGTATAGGGATAGGGAGCGGAATAGCCAGCGCTGTAAGGCGAATAGGTGGCGGCAGTTGGTGCCGTGTACGCGTTTCGGTTGCCGTATGTAGCAATGGGGGTGCCGTAAGGACTCGGGGTGGCGAACGAGCCAGGACTGTATACGGCACTGGCCACGGAACCCGCAACGGGGAAGCTACCCGTGGAGGTCTTCGGGTATGGATTGTAGCTAGGATAGTAAGGATCCCGCTGATAGTTGCCAACGAAACCGGCCGTATAGGAGTCCCGGGCGTCCGATTTCGGCGCGTAAAGTTCGGCCGTCAACGGGGCCGTTAATTCCGCTTCCGCGCCGCGTTTCATCAACTTCGGGCTGTACGGATAGACCGGATAGATCGGCAGAAACGGCTCGTCGTTCGGATTCGATGACGAGGTGGCGCCCGATCGATACCTCTGGCAGAGTATCGCCGATGGTGACAGGAGCAAGAGAAGCTGCAAATTATTCGGTTCAGTGACAATTTACAACGGCCGAAAAAAAATTGGATTTGTTCGGCTAAGTTTGGGTTTACGATTTTTATCATCACTGACCAGCAGCTCCATGATGACTTTCAGACGCTAGCGAATGCACCAGCGAAACCTGTTGCCCGATGTAATTCCTCGTACGATCCAATGCCGATTCGCACGAATCTCTCGAGGGACACTAGATTTTCCAACCGCACGATCCGAAGCCCCGATCGTTAATGACCGATAGGCCGACGTCGAATATCTCATTTATACCCGGATCGCGTGAAAAATTCTTTAAACTAGTTTAAACTTTTCACTCCGTTATAGAGGTTCGACGGTGATCGTTTGCTTTTTTTTTACGATCGTCGGCCCTACCACCGGTCTGCCGATCTCGTCCGAGAACGAGCGCGTGTACGACGATGACCGGTATATCCGCCCGTCCGCGCCCCCTGTCGGCCTTGGCTTCTCACCGCGATCCTTCGGTGAAAATGGAGAACGCGCCTCGATCGATCTCGGAAACTCGTTCGACCCTCCGGGCCTAGCACGAGCTCCACGCGGCTATTCGAGATCGACAATGAAAGCAAGCAGCTTGTAGAAACGTTTTAACGAACCGGGCCTATAGCCGATTCCAATGGTTATCGGCTTTGCGCTTACTTCAGATTGGCAATCGATCCAGCGAAAGGAGATCGATCAACGGGTTATGCCTTGTTGTTACAGTCGAAAACAGCTCGTTTTTGGAATTTTCTTTTTTAGCAAATCGTGATCATAATTTTTTCCAAAATTAGGTAGTTGAAAGAGTATCATCTGTAGAATCGCTCTGTAATTTGTTTTGTGTGTAAATATTTAATTATAGTCGATTTACAGCCGATGTCGATAAGTCAAGCAGATTTATTTAGCATATTTGTTTATCCCATTATTAAGCGACGGAATTTCCGAAATAACATATTTAAAAAAATGGCGCCTGATCAAAGTGAGAGTCTTGATTTTTGCGAAAAATGGGATTTTTCGTTTACCACATCGAAATAGTCATCGGAAAAACATTACTTCGATCAAATACTACATTTTAACATTAAAAAAATGGCCCAAAAATTTCAGAAAGTTCAATGCAATACTTTTTGAGATATTTTGCTTTTGCTGCCGACGGGCGTCAACGTAACAGCCTATAAAACTGTCAATTTAGATCCGATCACCTTGAAACTTTCAGGGAACATTTATAAGATGAACTGTCAAAATATGTTTTGAAAAAAAATGATGTTTTGACTTTTACGTCTAGGTAGTTGGCTCAACCGATCAATAATGTCGACAATGAATCGTATTGCCGTCAATTTATTCTATTCTTGCTCTTTATATTATCATTATTGTTCTTAAATGATTATCGAATTCCCACAGTTTACCGATTTTTTAGCAAATCGGCAGTGAAAAATCGACGTGAAAAAAATATTCACATTTAATTCTTTCACTTCATAACTATAATTATTGTTTTTGATTGATTATCGAATTCCCACAGTTCGCCGATTTTTCAGCAAATCGGCAGTGAAAAATCGGCGTGAAAAAAACATTAATATTTGATTCTTGCACTTCGTAATTATCATTGTAGTTTTTTAAAATAATTTTCGAATTCCCACAGTTTACCGATTTTTCAGCAAATCGGCAGTGAATAATCGGCGTGGCAAAAAATATATCATGCCGATAATTTCGCTCGCTCGATCGCTAAAAATGACTGTAAAAAACGTTCGCCACTTCCTCCTCGCTTCCCACTCGCGATCGCCGAGGGAACGATTAGGATCACTTTCCCGCCTCGTCGCGAGCTCTGACAAACTGCGCACCGCCGGAGAATACAATTCCAATGTAATAAAAAGAAGGGAAAAAAAAGGGAAAATCTGTTCGGCCATTTCCAGCAGGAACGTTGGGAGTGTACGACGAGCGCATGCGAAACCGATACGAGGCAACGTGAATCAGATCCAACACGAGCGAAATTTCTTCATTGTTTTCTTTCTCATTGCGCGTGTAAATTCTCTTTTCCTTCTCGTGAGTCTTGGAGTTCTTTTTTGCTCGTTTGTACTTCTGTTTGTTTTTTCCCGGTTTCAGGCGGAATCGGTCTCTCTCTCTCTCTCTCTCTCTCTCTCTCTCTCTCTCTCTCTCTCTCTCTCTCTCTCTCTCTCTCTCTCTCTCTCTCTCTCTCTCTCTCTCTCTCTCTCTCCTCTCTCTCTCTCTCTCTCTCTCTCTCTCTCTCTCTCTCTCTCTCTCTCTCTCTCTCTCTCTCTCTCTCTCTCTCTCTCTCTCTCTCTCTCTCTCTCTCTCTCTCTCTCTCTCTCTCTCTCTCTCTCTCTCTCTCTCTCTATCTCTCTATCTCGCTCTTTCTCCTCCAAGAGAAGGCCTCGATTCACTTTCTCTATGACGATCATGCGGAATCTCTCTCGACCACGCCTTCGATCTGCGTGTCTCTCTATCTCGCTCTTTATTTTTCCAAAACTTTACGCCCGTCATCCCTTTCTACGCGAGAGGTCCTTTCACGCGTCTCGCATTGAATTTCTTCTTCCTCTTCCTCTCGATGACGAATAAATCGTCGCTGATCGATCCCCGTATGAAAATATCCGTTATGTATGAGCGCGTGTGTGAAATTTATTGTTACGAGACGGGAGGTAAATGATTTCAGGCCTGGAGACAGAAACTGGGTCAGACTCGACCGATCGTGATGCCAATAATTTTCGTCCCCTAGTTTTTATTTTCTCTTTCCACGCAATTATAAAGGTAACGGAGAGTTGAACTTTCGTTTGAGGGAAGGCAAGGCTTTTTGGACGCGTGGGAAGTGGTGGAAAAAATGGGGAAAATATTTGGTGGGCTGAGGGCAGAGAGAGGGGAGGGGGTAGATTGATTGATTGATATATGCCTTGGTAAAGATAGGTCGAATCATGTCCTCCTGTATGCTGGAATTACAGTTTAGTACGAGTCCCACGGTTTTCGAGACTTTGGGTTTTACGTTATTTTTTTTTAAATTATCTTTTAGAAAAATCATCATTTTTTGAAAAAAATCATCTTTTTCAAAAATCATCATTTTTTGAAAAATATTCTAAAGTAAAATAAAGTATACGCGAAAAAACGTAACATGGTATAGCGAAGAAGCTACAACGTACAAAGAATAACTCAGCAAAATATAGGGTGTCAGGTGAAATGTAAAAATCAACGATAATTGAATATAGGATATGAAATAATACACTATATTTGATTCAATAATATAGTATAGTACAAAATAAGATCATAAAAATATTAAAACAGTAGAAAATAACCAGTAGTGAAATACCGTGTAAACGAAAAAAACGTAACGTGGTACAGCGAAGAAGCTATGAGGTACAAAAAATAACAGCAAAAATATAGGGTGTGAGATGGAATATAAAAATCAACATTAATTAAATATAGTATATGGAAACGAGGCATAACATAGTACAAAGAAAAAAGCTGTATAAAACAAAACGAAGCAGCATTGCAAAAACAAGGCAGAGTAGCTATATAAGGCAAAATACAAAACCAAAATCCAAAATGGCAAAACCAAACTACGCAGAGAAACTGTATTAAGCAAAAACCAAAAAACCCAAGAGGGATTTAAGTAAAAGGGGATTTAAGTAAAGGGATTTAAGTAAGAGGGATTTAAGTAAAAAACTTAAAAAATAACTATCCCAAACAAACTGTATAAAGCAAAAACCAAAAAACCCAAGAGAGAAATCTTTATGAAGTAAAAAACTAAAAAAATAACCAAAGCGATAGTTCGTTTGAATTTGTTTGGAGAGAGAGAGAGAAGAGAGGGAGAAGAGTGAGAGAGAGAGAGAGAGAGAGACCCCCCCCCCCCCCGACAAACCCAAACAAACTGTATAAAGCAAAAACCAAAAAACCCAAAAGAGAAATCTTCATGAAGTAAAAAACTAAAAAAATAAATAAAGCGATAGTTCGTTTGAGTTTGTTTGGAGAGAGAGAGAGAGAGAGAGAGAGAGAGAGAAGAGTGGGAGAGAGAGACCCCCAACAAACCCAAACAAACTGTATAAAGCAGAAACCAAAAAACCCACCAGGGAAATCTATTTGAAGCAAAAAATAAAAAAAAATAACTAATCCAAACAAACTGTATAAAGCAAAAACCAAAAAACCCAACAGGGAAATCTATATGAAGTAAAAAACTTTAAAAAATAACTAACCCAATCCAACTGTATAAAGCAAAAAGCAAAAAACCCAACAGGGAAATCTATATGAAGTAAAGAACTAAAAAAAAATAACTAACCTAAACAAACTGTATAAAGCAAAAACCAAAAAACCCAACAGGGAAATCTATATGAAGTAAAAAACTTAAAAAAATAACTAAACGTTCGAGTTTGTTTGGAGAGAAAGAGAGAGATGTAGCATTAGCTGCATGCGTATCAAATTGCTCTCGAAAGATCGCAGGCTCGTAGTACACACGTGTGGAGAACATCACCCGAGTCGCAACTGGGTCAGGTGCATAGACCAACTGGGCGGTGCGAAATTCAAGCGCTCGAATCAAAAGAAAATCCGAAAGTACGAGGAATGTGTGTCAAAAACGGAAACAGAAATCCCGGGAGGGTGTTTCCAAAGGAAAATTTTGATTTCGAGCAGTCACTGTCTCGCCAAAACCGTGATCCCTATGAGGAGTGCACCGATTGCAAATCCCGTTTGCCGCAATGGTCATTTGACTTGAGCGTAAACTGGTCATTCGAGGTCGACATTCACTTATCCGCGAAGCCACACACGATACCACGAGGCTCTCGCGGACTCTTTACTTTCCCAAATAAAGCAAACATTTAGAAAGGGGACTCTTTCGCTGCGGCGCCCATCCCATGGAGAGTGACCAGGTGGATATGTGGAACGAGTCAGCCGTACACGCACGATACCGATCTCGTTGCCGTCCTTGAAGTAAAAGTGATCGCGTTTTTTCCATCGCCTTCCTCAAGTGCTCGTTTCGATTCTCACTTTTCTCGGGCGCGATCTCTCTTTCTTTTCCTACCTGGATCATCCTCCACGGTTGTCCATTTCGGCTCGTAGCTTCCCGCGCGGTTTGCATGGGTCGCGAAGGACGAGAGGATGGTGGAGGTTGATCTAGTCGATTCGTGCGTACCGTCATTTTTATTAGGAAGAATATAGGAACGACAGAACGGCGAGTGACAATCGTCGCAGGCTCTGCGCCCGTTGAAGACATAGTATAAAAAGACATAAATAAGCGATGGCTAAATCCTTAAACTCAAAGACTATGAAAACATAAATATAGGGCGCCCCCGATGAGGTTGGACGATCGATGATGTTGTGGAATCTTGGTCGTGGCGAGCGGCGAAGGGTCAATACTTCCCGTCGGGACTGGAGTACGAGATCGTGTCGTATTTGGATGGAGCATCTGGCTCGATGCTGTCGAAGGACTTGGACGCGGCGAAACTTAGGAATCGAGGAGTGTGCTGAGAGTAGGAGCCATGTGGCTCAGATGGGCTGCCGTACGAGCTGGACGGGCTCGAATGTCCGGATGAATATCCGGATGACCCGGATGAGCTGTAGCTTGAGCTTGGAGCCGCGTAACTCATCGATGGCGCGGAGTAACCTGAACTCTGGCTTGCGTAGCTGGAACTTGGGCTGGAATGACTGGAGTAAGCAGAAGTTGGACTGGAATACCTGGTGCTGGGGCTTGAATAGCTGGAGCTTGATCCAGAGTAGCTGGAAGATGGACTGGAGTAGCTGGAGCTGGGACTGCCGTAGCTGGAGCTTGGACTGGAGTAGCTGGAGCTCGGACTGGAATAGCTGGAGCTTGAACTAGCGCCAGCGTTTGGTGGCGAATAGATGACGGTTGGTCCAGCGTGGCTGGAGCTGGGTGACCCGTAGCTGGTGCTTGGCGGCGAGTAAGCGGATGCCCCGGCGGACGCGTAGGAGCTACCTTCCGACGAGGCCGGTTGGTAACCCGAGTAAGAGCCTGACATCGTGTAGGTCGAACTGTCGGATGATCCGCTGGATAGGCCGCTGTGGGTGCTCGGAGTGCCGTACGATGTCGATGGAATCTGAAGGGAGTAGCCAGAAGATGATCCACCGGAGTTCGACGAATAATCCGACGAGGAACTCGTGAGCGAAGTATCCGAAGAGGCTGCTGGAGCTCCGTAAGCGCTGGAGGTACCTGGTGATGCAGCAGCCACTATAAGGCCACCGGTCACGCCGTGCGATGACCCGGACGAGCTTGACGGTACTGCGTATCCGTGGGAACCACCGGAAGTCAACGCACTGAGGGTGATTCCGTGGCTTCCGTGGGATGACGACATGCCGAGAGGTAGGCTGTAACCCCTCCCGGTACCGTAACCCGAAAGACCTTGAGCAGTTGCGTATAGGGGCGTGGAGTAGCCGGAGGATGGGGCTGCACCGCTGGAACCGCCGTAACTGCCGAAAGTAACGGGCCCAGTCTTGGAAGCAGTTGAGGCGATCAAGCCTGGGGATCCGTAAGTGAGGCTCGGCAGGGAGTAGGATTGGCCGCTTTGTCCGCCGAGGGAGTACGATCCCAGGCTTAATCCGTGAGATCCGGATGATGAACCGAGCCCCAAACCGTGTCCGGATGATGAACCAAGCGTCAATCCATGTCCGGATGACGAACCAAGCGCCAGTCCGTGCCCAGATGATGATCCAAGGGCCAGTCCGTGCCCAGATGATGATCCAAGCGACAGTCCGTGACCAGATGATGATCCAAGCGACAGTCCGTGGCCAGATGATGATCCAAGCGATAATCCGTGGCCAGATGATGATCCAAGCGGTAATCCGTGGCCGGAAAATGATCCAAACGTCAAACCCTGGCCCGGTGATGATCCGAGCGTCAAGCCGTGAGCCCCGGGCGAGCCGAAGGACAAGCCGTGACCTCCGGAAGATCCTCCGAGACCGTAACCGATGCCGAGGCTGGATGGCGAAAGGGAATATCCACCTGATCCGTGGACCAGGCCCAGGGACTGGAGTCCCTGGATCCCCGAATGGCCGAGGGTCAAGCCTCCCGCGCCTCCAAGGGAATATCCATTGGCTGGCGCGTTGACTGGGGTGAAGAACGCCGCTCCTCCACTTCCGTAACCAGAATAGTCCCCGACTCCTCGCTTGTCCTTACTCGGCCCGTATCTTCGCGTCCGCTTATCGGCCCCGCGCGGCTCCCGGCACGACACCGATGACATCAAAAGGGCCACGCCCAACACCAACTTTGGGGAAGAAAAACGATAGGATTATAATGCGAAGCGGATGAAACGCAAACGAAATGGCAGATTCGGCCACTCACGAGGGTCCTCATCCTGACGGCTAAAATCTTCGGTTGTTTTCGTTGATGTTCCTTGTATTCCAATTTGATGATCCGGGGGGGTTGATCGAAGACGGAGGATCTCAGAGTGCGCTGGTTTTGATGGAGTTTGCGGCTATCTGGTGGCATTGCCATCCTGCCGGACACCTTTTATACATCCGGACCCCCCTTCCCCGTCACGCCCGCCGACGGGAGAGAGGTCTAGGTGAAGGTAAAGCCAGCCCCCGTGCATGAGACCACATCCAACGAGATCGACTCATACAGGCGCGCGGAAAACGCATTCACCCACGGCCCAACGGCATACGTCACCAAACGTGAGATTTCTTGCGAATGGACAAAAGGAGGAATCGCCAGGTTACCGAGGAGGACACAATTCATGGGCCGGGATTCCCTCGTACTTTTGGACCCTTCTTTCATCAGCTGAAAGACATCCTCCGAAAACGTAGTTTTTCTTGCTTTTTTTCAAGTGACTTTCGAAAATCTTCGATCTGGATGACGATTCGCAGGCTCGTCACGATGTGGCGGGAGGGAAAAAAATGATCGGGGCACGATGATAGTGACGCGAGGAAAATCAATTGTCCGAGAAGGTGAAAACGCGTTCTATCGTTTATCGGCGAGAGACAATGAACCCGAGTGCCACATTCGCTCCTGTTTCTTTATGGCTCTGGGCGTTTGCATATCTGAGATCTTGGATCGAAATGGAAAGAAGAATCGCGCACGGCATTCACCTACTCAGCCGGTGCCCCATTGTCATTTTGTACACCTCTACGTGCTTGGGTCCGTCGACACTTCCCTCCCACACACACACCCTTTCGCCATTGTGATCGCCCGCTTCAACGGGTATTTATCGCTCCTGGGAAATTTAACGTCCGTGCGGATATATTTCCCACCTGAGACAGAAACGCCCAGCTGATCGTGGAACAGCGGAGATCTTCGCGGGATAAGGGGCGATTGGGAATCTCACGGGGTCGTTGACTCGGACACTCACGGGGCCCGGAAGATCGGCACGCTCTAATCAGACCGTTATCAGCGGATAAGATGTTTTTTATATCGTAACTACAAATTTTGAAAGGTATTTATTAAATTTGGGGATTTTTGAAAATTCATTTGGGCGAAAAAATTTCAAAAAATCTTCATGTGAAATTTTCAAATTTCAAGTGGAACATTTGAACTGAAATTTTTCGAATTTTTTTCGTTTGAAATTTTCAAGTTTCCAATTTTCTTTTATTTTAAATTTTCAAATTGCAAGTGAAAAATTTCAAATTTATACCACTCTCGTGATACAAATTCGATGCTAATTAATATAAATTTTTATTTATTAAATTTGGGGATTTTTGAAAATTCATTTGGGCGAAAAAATTTCAACTTTTTTCATTTGAAATTTTCAAACTTCGAAGCAACAATTTCAAATTTATATCACTCTCGTGATATAAATACGATGCTAATTGATTAATTCTCGTAATAAAAACTCGATAAAAATTTAATTTCATAATAAAATAATCAACTTCGCAATAAAAATGAATTAAAGTGACAAATTCATCGGTTTTTCTTACTTCGTAGTAAAAAACAGTCGATTTTGCAATCAAAATAAATAACAAATTACAAATCAACCAATTATTTTTTATTCGTACTTTTTAAGAACTCGTTTTCGCACAAAAATTACCAAAAAATCATGGATCAATCAATTTTTCTTACTTCGTAGTAAAAAAGTCGAATTCAGAATTAAAATGAATAAGAAATGACGAACTAATCGATTCTGCTTGCTTCATAATTGAAATAAAAATCAATGTCTCAACGAAAATTAATAAAAAATTATGATTGACTAAATTCTTCTTACTACATGACAAAAAAATCGATTTTTCAATAAAAATGAATTAAGAAAAGAAATGATTAACTGTGATTACTGCACATTTACAAAAATCTACTTCACAATAAAAACGAATAAAAAATGAAGAATTAATAAATTCTTCTTCGGTCGTGATGACATAAAGAATTTGAAGAATATCAATTACTCTATCCGGATTGATCGACAGCTATCATCTTTAAAAATATTCGTTGCTGCATAATAATTGGCTGAAATAAATGAAGGAACCAATGTAACCAAATGAATAAATTTATCTTACTTCGTATTTAAAAAAATCCATTACGCGATAAAAATAACCAAAAAATCATGAATTAATCAATTTTTCTTACTGCCTAATAAAAAAAATCGATTTCGCGATAAAAATGAATACAAAATTGAATATTACTAAATTCTTCTTACTTCATAGTAGAAAAATTCTCTCTGCAATCAAAATGAACAAAAAATGCTGAATTAATAAATTCCTCTTACGTCGGGATAAAAAATAATAAAAAATATCAACAAATCAATTTTGATCGATCGATAGCTATAATTTCGAAAAAAATTCGTTATTGCCCAATAGTCGGCTGAAATAAATGAAGGCATCATAGGGAAAGGGAGGGAAAGCTTTCGAGACGATGCCCTCGCGCTGCAGTACGAAATTTATGCAACTTAAGGATTCCTTTCACTCTCGTTCTCCCGAGCGTCGAGAGGCTCTTTTTCCTTCCGGCCGTAATACTCGGGAGGAGCAAAAAACATTCCGTTGGTTCTTTCTTATCCGGCTGAATCGATAACTTTTTCCGCTATTCTTGAAATCCGACAAAAATCTTAACTGTCGATATTTTTATGCACATTTAATCTCATTTGCTCTACCAGAAGACAAAAAAATGCCCTACGGTGGGGGAATTTTTCGAGTCGCACGTTTTTCTCACCGTTACAAGTGACGAGTCACCCGGAGGGGGGGGGGAGGGGGAACTCGCGTGCTTATTATGCCTGGAAAGTACAAGTACACAGAGGCCGAAGGAAAATCGAAACGAATCTCTCGCTGCGGTTGAATTTGGCCCGAATCCAGCAAGTTCAAACATTCATTCCGCTACTTCAATTACTCATTATTATTATTATTTTTTTGTAATTCTTCCTCGTGGAATAATTACTCAAATGAGCCACGTACGAGAATTCGTAAAATACGGACGATGCAAAAACAACCAAAAATTCCAACTATGCGGGGAAAAAAATCGTAAAATACCGACGGAGCAAATAAATTCATAACATGCCGATAATAATGAGAAAGAAAAAGCAAATTCCACAGGATGTTTGTGGAAAGCGAGATCACGTGATGCATAAGCGCCGACGTGAGATATAATTAGAACAGCTTGAGAGACACGGCTTGTCGTAATAACGATTTCGATCTCGATCTTTCATCTCGCGGCAAAACTCGGTCGGTGTTTTGAGCAAAGTGCCATGGGAGCGGGCGAATCCGCACGCAAAAGCTAATTTATATTTTCTCCGAGTTGCGTGTCCATCGAAATCGAGAAATTCCAAGTCTGGTTGATCTAACTAAATTTATATATACATATATATTTATTGATATTATTTATTATTATTCTTTATTATTATTTTTATTATTATTTATTATTATGATTTATTATAATTAATTGTTATTCTTATTTTTTCTTATTATTATCATTATTCATAATTATTCCTCTTATTATAATGTAGCACTTTAATTCAGTTTTATTTTTCATCGCAATAAAATATGTTTATCGTATAGCAATTAAAAATTCTCAAAAATCAAACTAGGCTTGGTCGCCTACATTTAAATATTAGCTTTTATTGTGTTTTTATTTTTCGAAAAAGACCTAACGCTAATTTTCGCTGAAAAACTGGGCCTAAAAAAAATAAAATATTGTTTATTACTAATATTTATTATTATTCTTCATTATTATTCATTTATTATTATTTATTCAATTATTCATTTATTATTATTATCATTATTGAGGCAGGAAACCAGTTAAGATGACTCAAAAAATCGATTTTCTTTTAAATTTTATAGACTGTTAGTAAAACTATTTCCTGATTAACCGGTAAACAGTATAAATAATTCATTATTGCCTTGAATTTTTCATTTTTTTCAATTTGCGTACACTCTAGCTCAAAAAGTTTTTAACCTATAATTTTTTTAAATGACAGTTGGTTTCTCTATATAATCATGCTCTATATGAACCTAATAATATTGTTGTTGAAAGTATATTTCTTATAGCAAAAAAGAGTGAAAATAATGGCAAAAATTATACTCATTTGTTTAAGCACCTCTAAAAAATGCAATTGCCAATATTTTTCATCGCAGTTAGGTTCATATAGAAGCAAAACATGTCCTTAAAGTAATCTTCAAATCGTATTGATGTTCGATAAAAACTGTGGCCTCCGGAGTGTACACAAACAGCAAAGTCTGATGGCGACCTTCGTTGGACGGCAGGTTCCATATTTTCAGAGGAAATTATTCGAAAAAAATTAAAATATTCGTTTGAAAATATTTATAAAATATTCCAAAAGTTTGGATAAATTCTATTCGTTCATTCCTAGTTTAAAAAATCATGAAAATCACTCAAAATCGTACTCCTAAACTGGTTTCCTATACAGCATTGGAATTAAATTTTTCCATCGCAATAACAAATTTAAATTTCATGGCAATTAAAAATTCTCCATAAAAACATAGACCTAACCGCCTACACTTCAATTTTTTTTTCTTTTTCGAAAAAGACGTACGAAAAAATTGAATTTTCATTGAACATTTGGCCTTGAAAAAAGACCAAAAAAGCGATGTTCAATATTTTTTTTTTCCCTTCACTACTTGCCATAAAAAAATTAGACCTTATCGCCTACACTTCAATTTTTTCTCTTCGCTTTTTTCTTTTTCGAAAAAGACGTACTGAAAATTGAATTTTCATTGAAAATTTGGCCTTGGAAAAAGACAAAAAAGCGATGTTCGATTATTTTTTTCTTTCCTTCACTACAAGCATTTATTTCTATTAATCGACTCGCGTTCGAGTTTTTGTTCGTTTGATGCCAATGTTGATATTTATGCGAGCGAATTGGACGAGTAATTGAGCAATAATTTCTCGGGGCTGGATTGAATAAAACAAGAGAATGATTCGTTCGAGTCGCGTGAGTGCAAATTTCCTTTTTTTTCACGATATTTGACCGATCTCTCGGCGGGGCGCGAGATCTCGCGAGACGCCCCGGCAAAACTATTGATTTCGTTCGACTTTCACCGTCGCTCGAAACCCCTTCGATCCCGTCACAGGGGGGGGGGGGGGCACGTGGAAGGAAGGACGTGACGGAAATGGCCCCTCACAGGACGTTCGAATGATCGGCAAGACTCGCACGCCTCCCCCGTAATTTCTCACGAGGAGTCGCGAAGCCGGAAGTTGTCGCGAGCCGACCGGAAATTGCTCCAAAGTACGCGAAAGTCAACGATATTTGAGAAGGCGCGAGAGGCGAATCCTCGCGTGGACGAAATCTTCGCTCGACCGGAAGTCGATCGAGACAGTCTCAAGAAATCGATTTAAACGATTAGAAATCGACCCACATTACATGATCACAGGTATGATTGTCCATTTTGTGGAATACTCCGAAATAATTTTTATACTTTTTAGCAATTTTCTGGATAAAGTTCCGAAAAACCGCCGATTAATTTGGAATTTCGTGTACCCGTGTATTTTGACTCGCTGATCGCGAATATGATAGGGAAAGCACCCGAAAATTTTATTTTCAAGGTCAAAACTCACAAAAACTGATTTTTCAAAAGTTTTTTCGGTTTATTTTGTTGAATGTTGATCTTGGAGAAAAAGGTTTCCTACAAAAGTTGTAGCCTATAAAAAGATTGATATTTTATGTTCTATACATGTTTTGTCTAAAACCATTCTGTACCGAGAAAAATGGGTAATACTCCAATAAGTACATTTTGCTAAACTCCATTAGTTTCGATGGTATCTACTTACGCACTTTTTCGCGGGAAGGTTGGAGTTTAGTCTTCGCAGTACAGTTTAGTCTTTATACCGAAACAAAAGCAAAAAAAAAACAAAAAATTAAGAAATTAAGTTCAACACAAAAAAAAACAAAAAAAAATAAACATGCTCTTGAAAGACTAAACTGTAACCTTCTCGTGGTAAAGTGCGTAAGTAGACAATATCGAAACTAATGGAGTTCAGCAAAATGTACTTGTTGGAGCATTATCCCATTTTTCTCGAAACGGAATGGTTTTAGACGAAAACTGAATAGAATATAAAAGATCAAACTTTTTATAGGCTACAACTTTTGTGGGTAACATTTTTCTCTAAGATCAACATTTATTAAAATAAAATAGAAAAACTTGTAAAAAATCAGTTTTTGTGAGTTTTTGCCTTGAAAATAAAATTTGCAGGTATTTTCACTACTATATTCATCATCAGCGAGTCAAATTATGTGGGTACACGAAATTCCAAATTAATCGGCGGTAAGGAATTTTCGGGATTACACCCAATTTTATTTTGGTTTTTTTCCAATTTTTTTTCTTTGTTTCCTCTTTTTTGGCCAGTTGAGCTAACGAGCTCGTAGCTCGCGTATTTGTTGCCGAATCTTTCGGATGTTTCGACGCTACGCTCGTACCGGAAAAAAAATGTTCGAACGATTAGAAATTCACTTGTTATCGTGTAATATCCACACAGGAAGTCGCAAGTCCGGCAAAATGCGAAATTTCCTGCTGGTGAAATAGAATTCGCTAAATTTTACGCAATTTGGATAATTCAACGAACCCTCGGTACTTTCACATTCCTTGTAAAAAAAAAAAGAAATTGGTACGAACGAGAATCTTGTCAAAAATTTGTTTTTTTTTTCCCTGTTGTGTCTCTCCTAGTATTTTACATTATTATATTGATTTGTATTATTTAATATTTAATTTTTATTCCTGAAATTGAATTTCCAAGTAATTATTTTTTATTTTATTTTGTAATAGTGCCGTTGGTTTAATATACTGACTATTTAGTTTTATCGATGATAATAGGTTTGTCAATATTCTCAATGCATATTTGATTAATATTCCATTATTATATCCTAATATATTATTATTTAATTCAAGTCCCGAAGTAATTTCTTAAAAATATTTTATACATTTGCAAATTTAATCATGTAATTATTTTACTTAATTATTTAATTTTATCGATAATAATACGTTTGTTCATATTGCCAATGCATTTTTCATTAACATCCTATTATTATGTCCTACTACATTATAATTGAATTCAATTCTCTAAAGTATTTTTTTTGTTTAAAAAAATATTGCATATATTGTAATATCTCAATTATTTAGTTTTTTTCAATAATAACAAATTTGCTAACACTGTCATTGCAGCCGTGATTACTATCCTATTATTATATCCAAGTATACCATAATTGAATACAATTCTCCAAGTAATAATTTTTTCAACTGTTTTATTTTAGAGGCGCGACTGTGACGGGTGAAAGATTTTTTTTACATTTTCTATGTCAATATTGTCAATGCATATTTGATTAATATTCCATTATCATATCTCAATATACTACAAATAAATTCAATTCTCCATATAATTAATATTTCAAATGTTTCTTTTATTCCATATATTTTAACATCTCAATTTAATTTTACAAATAATAATAATGCTCATCAACATAGCAAATGCACATTTCATGAATTATCCATTTTTTTTCAAATTACCGTCGAGAAAATTTCCCGAGCGATGCGGAGTAAAGAAAAAGCATTGACACGGTCGGAAAAAAGTCCTCCATGTTCGGTATAGCTATAGCTGTGTTTTCGAGTGCACGCGCGGTATGTACAGGGTGTGAAGAAAGGATGCGTTTGCGCGCGTGTTGGTAATTCGACGGGAGCGGTGAGAGTGCCGGGGCCTCCGCGACGTCGCTATCGAGCCGGTTCCGAACGAGAACCAGAACTGGATTTAGGTCAGTGGAGGAAAGTGAATGACCGTCGCAACGGGACGATTCCCCACTATGTTTATTATTTGCCTCGTACGAAACGCAAACACGACACCGCGCGCAGCCGGATGTCACACGATCTTCAGGATTGAGCGATCACGTGTCGTCGAGATCGAGGAGAGAGGGCGTGACGGTGCCCGAGATACCAACATACGGAACATAACTTCCAAAAGCTCCGATCGTAACCTCCAAAAGCTCCGATCATAACCTCCAAAAGCTCCTATCATAACCTTCAAAAGCTCCTATCATAACCTCCAAAAGCTCCGATCATAACCTCCAAAAGCTCCATCATAACCTTCAAAAGCTCCTATCATAACCTGCAAAAGCTCCGATCATAACCTGCAAAAGCTCCGATCATAACCTTCAAAAGCTCCGATCATAACTTCCAAAAGCTCCAATCATAACCTCCAAAAGCTCCTATCATAACTTCCAAAAGCTCCGATCATAACCTCCTAAAGCTTCTATCATAACCTCCAAAAGCTCCGATCGTAACCTCCAAAAGCTCCGATCATAACCTCCGATCATAACCTCCAAAAGCTCCGATCATAACCTCCAAAAGCTTCTATCATAACCTACAAAAGCTCCCGCGCGACCTTGTATAGAAAAAAAAACATTAACGAAACCTTTAATATTCTCCTTGACGGTAACATCGTGAGATAGTTGACGATTTCGCCAAAATTAAGAGGGAGATATCTTTAGGCGAGGAAAACATTTGCTGATTTTCATGATTTTTTGCAAGGAAAGATTTCTTTAAATAAACCCACTGTATCTTGGATCTTGCCTAAAGTCTCAATACGTTCAAAAAAGACTGGACGAAAGAGTACTGGAGGAAAAGGCTCTGCGCATTTTTGAGGTTATGCCAGCCTCGTCAGTGACATCCCAAGTCCGCCATTTTGTAGTCTAAGTCTGGAATCGCCATTTCGGGGTTACGGAGTCCAAGCCCCGCTGTTTTTCTTCTACTCACTGCAACATCCTGTTCCATGGCTACTTTGAATGCCATATTGGATACCAAATCAGCGATCGATTCTCAAAATTGAACGGTAAATAAATAAATTACCAACGAATGTTTCCCTCGCTCTCTCCGAGAAAGAGAGAGAGATTGATTGATTGATTGATATCTTTTTATGCCTTGGTCGGAACCTTGAGGCAATATGGTACATACTGTGTACAATTCACAAAAAATACGTATAAAAAAACAATGAAAAATAGAAAAAATTACATAACGTAAATAAAATTAGTGTAAAACTCGGTAATAAGTAAATAAACATAATGCAAATGTAAATTTAGGGTGAAATATAAATAATAAGAAAATAAACATAAGATAAATCCTTATAAAATAATAAAAATAAACATATTGAAAATAATAACGATGGTGATCTTATAACTAATATAGTATTGCTACGGTAATAGTGTTATTGACTTATTATGAACTAGAAGCGATGGAGAGAGAGGAGAGAGGGAGGGAGAGAGAGAGAGAGAGAGAGAGAGAGAGAGAGAGAGAGAGAGAGAGAGAGAGAGAGAGAGAGAGAATCAACAAGAGAGCGAACAAAAGATTGATTGATTGATTGATTGATAGTTTTATTATGCCCTAGTTATGTCACGTTTGGGCAAAGTACGTAGAAATGCATTACATATTTAATTTTAGTGTTCTCCTTAAGAAAAAATGATAACAATAAGAAAATAAAAAAAAGTAAAATAGAGAGAGAGAGAAGAGAGAAAGAAAGAAAGAAAGCAAGAGAGACATGAAAACCACGTTTCGATTATATATTCTCGGGATATCACTCGGGTAACCCAACTCTGGGAGCGACCGTGGTTAGAATTATCGAACGACTTTCGAGGTCATGATCGGCTGTTACTGAATTATTCCTATATATATATATATATACACATACACATATGCGTTCTTCTACGCATATTTAGTCACCCTATATACGTGTTTTGTATATGTACACAGACATATACATATACATACATACATGCATATATATGTATATAAATATATATAAGTACACAAGGTGAGAGTTTTTCTTCGACGAAAAGCGAACTGAAGAGGGACAGCACGTATGGAGAATTTTCTCGCAGTGTCAACTTTCCAACACGAAAATGGAATAACTGTGTCATATGTAGACAAGTGTGAATTTTTAGCCGAGTATATATATATTAAAGTTAGTACCCTATTATTATATCCTACTATATTATAATTAAATTCAATGCTTCAAGTAATTGTTATAAAAAAAAATTACTGTCCATATTTTAATATCTCAATTATTTAATTTTATCGCAATGTCAACTTTCCAACACGAAAATGGAATAACTGTGTCATGTGGGCAGGCAAGCAGGAATTTTTAGCCGAGTATGTATATATATATATATATATATATGTGTATATATATATATATATATATATATATATATATATATATATATATATTTAATTAATAATCTATTATTATATCTTACCATATAATAATTCTATTAAATCCTCCAAGTATTTTTTTTCACATATATATTGTTTTCGATATTGTATATATTTCAGTATCTCAGTTATTTGATTTGATTAATAGCAATATGCTTATTAATATGGCCAATGCATATTTTATCAATATCCTATTATTATATCCTACTATATCGTAATTCAATTCAATTCTACAATTATTTTTGCACATTGTCTATATTTTAACATTTCTACACATATATATAAAAGAAATAGATCGTACAACGATATATCTATACGTGAATCGCTTCACAATCGAAGAGAGTTCACTTTTCCATTAAACGTCAGTGGAAAAAGTGACGAAAAATCTGAAAGTCCGTCTAGTGTGATGCATGAATGGGCGATGACGAATTATTCGACACTTTCCCAGTGTCGTGTGTATTTGAACGAACAATGGATACCAGGAATGAAAAAGAAAAAGAAAAATATTGCACGTTTCAGATTTCCGCACATATTTAATTAGCAAAATGACCAAGCGGGTATTGATGATTGGAGTGTCGAAGGATCATCAGAGTGTGACATTTTCGAAAAATCAATTTTTTTTTGGATTTAGAAACTTTAAACGCGTTTTTCTCGAAATGTCGTTTTTCAAAACGGTGTAGACTCTCGAACGAAGAGTTTTCAAGGTATCCGTCTGAAAATTTTGAACACAACATTCTTCACGCCATTCTTTATCTAGCTATGGAACCTTTTTTTAATCTTCATATTTTTTCAAACAAAAAACTCCCTCGCAAAATAGGCTAAATTCGATACTTTTTTTCAAACCACCGCCATTTTGTCAATTTTGATTTTAAAAAACCTCCATGGCAAGATAGCGGCGTTTATACTGATCAATAATATTTTTACGAGTTTGGTTTTCCTTTTTTTCGAGGACATTTTCAATCGTTAAACAAAAATGTCGAAAAATAAACGTTCCAAAAATTATTTTCTGTTCTTCACGAGTGCTGTGATTTTCCATTAAAAAATCGGACTGATTAGCGTATTTTAACCATCGAAAAAAGGTCTCGAAAATCGGCTATTTTTCGACCCGTTACAGTGTGATGACCCCTTAATAACTCGGTAACGCGTATTGGTCCATTAATGGGGACGAATGGGATTCAGGCCTCAGGCCACAGTAACGGGTATAAAATCATGTGCGAGTTTAACAATTTTTTTAAAATTCCGTACGTACTTTTCTAGGTATTCCAATGTAGATTGACGAGAATTTTTTTTTGTTCTAGGTCAAAAATTGTGGATGCTAAATGTCACGCCGCGGAGCGCTTAAAAAAAGATAACAATATCAGTGCTCGGCCATTTTGTGGATCAAAAAAAAATGTGTAATTAATTTGACGAGTGAATCACTTTTTCATACGAAAAAAAATTGTTCAATTCGCACATGACTTTATACCCGTTACTCTGGCCTAACCCCTTAATAATGCGGCGATGTTTCAACCGGTAAAGTTCCTTCATTCACACGCAACCTTCCGGTGTGGTAAAAAAGAGTAAAAAGATAATAAATAAGCCTTATCGCGTATGTACAAAGGACGAGACTGACGAGCGAAAAAGCCGCGAGGGAATCAGACGAAAACAAAACAAAAATGATAGAAAAATAATGTTCAAGGTTAGGAATCTACGAATATTTATTTCCAGGCTTGATCAGGCCTGACGGGTGAGTACGAGGGTGCGTAGTTCCAGGGCACGTTGGCCAAGCCGGGCTTTTGCAGTTGATAAACGTTGGGATAGTAGTAAAGAGGATACACAGGCTTGACGGGCTTGACGAGGAGTGGATTGACGGGGGCTTGAACCCCATGGACCGGATGTGCCAGACTGGTTTGACCGACAGCCGGTACAAGGGGGAAGCTGGGATGCAGCGTGGCAGGATTGAAGCTGGCCGTGGTGCCTAAAACCGGATGTAGCGGCTGTACCGGAAGTGGGTTACCGGGCGTACCGGAAGTCGGGGGTTTCGGGGCGACTGGGGCGATTCCCTGGGGTATGGGTATGCCGAATTGGGTGGGCGAGGTTGTCTGCACCTGGCCGGAAGTACCGGAGGCCAGGAAGCCGGTGCCGTACGCCGGATAGTCGAGGTAACTGGTCACTGGGACCAGGGCGCCGAAATTCGGAAATTGAAAGTTGTTGTTGGTGGTGCTAGTAGCGGAAACGGAAGTGCCAGTCTGTCCCGTGGTGGTTTGTCCAGTGGTGACGTCTTGGGGTGACGTTGCCGGTGCGACGGACGAACCGGAAGTCCCCAGTGAGCTGGGCGCCGCTGGAACGTACTGGTAACCGGAAGTCATCGGTACGAAGGATCCTTGGGTGGCTGGCGCGCAGGCGCCGCGATTCTCGGGATTTTCTCGGTTCCGGTCGTCCCTGGGGAAGCCCCCGGTGGGCTGCTGGGCCGCCAGGGATTGCCTCAGCTCGTTGATCAGGCGATCCTTCTCCAGGGACTTGACGCTAACGAGGGCCTCGCTATCAAGGACACCGGAAGCGTAACCCGGCAACCGGAAGTCACCGTTCTCCTGGTAACTTCCGGCGGACTCGCCGATTTCGAGGCTCTGGAGGTCGCGAGGCGGCTGAGGCTCGTGGATCGGCTCGTAGTTGACGTTCATCGCTGGCGCGTCGTACAGCTGTTCGATCGCTTGGGAATTCTGCGACAGGAAGTTCACGCCGTCCGATATTTGACTGTTGGCCCGCACCGGAAGTCCCTGGCTCGTTCTTGTCGATTGAGAATTATGATGATGACGCTGCTGCTGGGCGGAGGCTTGATGATGGCGATGCTGGTGCGAGAAGCTGGTCGCCAATGGCGCCGACGAGTACACCGGAAGTTTCTGATTTCTCGGGGGCAAATAGTTGGCCGAATTTTGGCCGAAGGGGACGTTGTTCTGGCTCGCTATCGGACTTGCACCCGCGAACGCGTTTTCCCGAACGAGACTCGGCACACGCTGGTGTCGGCCGTCGTCAACGAAACCCAAAGACAGCCCGGTCACGGTCACGTGCACGTCGCCGTTCTCGTTGCGCTGGGGCAACTGGGCACGGGGCGGCCCGTAACGACTGAACGGACGGACCGGAGCTTGCGACTGGCCGGAAGCCTTGATCGTTGGACGACCACGTGTCGTCCAGGTCTCGACCAGACGCGGACGAGACGATTCCAACGGCCTGGGGTACGAGTAACCCGCGTCACGCTTCCTTTGCGCCTCCGGCGCGCTTTTCACTTCCCCCATTTTCGTACCGAGCAGCCCATCCACTTCCGATGACCCTGGGACTATCTTCGCTGATCCCTCGACACGCAGACACAACGCCAGGGTTATAACCGTCCATATCTGAAGGGGAAATATCGATGTTTTTTTTTATCTTGCTAGTTTTGGGAATTTGACTCGATCGGAGGTTTAGCAGAAAAAAATTGATTTGCATGATTTTTTTTTTTGGTATGAGTTCTTTGAGGGGTTAGGCCACTCTAGAGGCCGAAAAAAGGTTTTTAGGGGATGTTTTTTTCAGAAAAACTACAAAATAAATCGAGATTACAAAAAAGGGTGTTTATCATGCATATCAGTGACTGTATACAATAATTTTGCTGTAATACAACAGTGATCTGATGATTTTTCGGGCAAATTTTTCATTTTCCAAAAATTTGCCTAAAAAATCGTCAGATAATTGTTAATAACAAATAAACTATGCAATATAAAAAAAATCCTACGTACTTCCATAGATAATGTATTTTTCAAGATATATTCAACATTTTAAGTGAATCGGTTGGAAATTGTCTGAGTTATGTTTCCGGCCCACTTAAAAAATGCAGTTTTGAGATAAACGCTGCACAGCCGCCATTTTGAAATAAATCGCTTCAAAAAAATTATTGTATATAGTCACTGATATGTATGATAAACACCCTTTTCTGTAATCTCGATTTATTTTGTAGTTTTTCTGAAAAAAAATCCCCAAAAAGCCTATTTTTTCAGCCTCTAGAGTGGCCTAAGGCCTCAAGGCGGGATATACATTTAGAAAGGAAAAAAATAAGCAATATTGAGGGATTTTTTAAAGTAAGAAATAATTATTCTACAATTATCAAACTTTAGGTATACTTTAATCGTATATTTAAGTATACGAAACAATTTTTAAAATTAATTCATCATCAAAATGGCGGAACTGTGGCAGAGTGTTACAGCAAGGTCGCCGCGGGAGTTGCGAATCGGCGTGTAGTCTAGCTTCCCGTAGACTTTGACTTGCAAAAAAATTCAAACATTTTTTCAGATACAACATGTATAGCTTCTAGGTGACAGTAATTGAAATGAAGAAAATGCAAATTTGAGAAAATGGCACGCATTTACAAACAAAAATCAACATTTCACCGAACATTTCTGTAAAATGCGGAGTAAAAAGATCGTCTTTTTTTTTAATTTTTCAAAAACAGTTCTCGGCAAGTAGAACGTACAAATATTATTAATATTTCTACCAAGTTTCAACTCAATCGGCTTAATAGTTTTTGAGTAATCCTGCACGGCAATTTCGGAAATGCAGTTTTGGGAAAAACGCGTTTGAAGTTCGCGCCCGCTCCGAACCCGAATCCGATGCTAATTTTGGAAAAATCAATCTATTGTAATAATTGTGTGTACGCTAGTAAAAATCATCTAGGTAACGAAAAGAAATAAATACTTTTCGTTCCCTCTCTACCGGTAAGTGAATAAATAGACTAGAATAAATCTTCCAAACCTCATGTTGATTGCTTCATTAAGAGTTTCAAAAAAATTCATAGGATTTTTTTAAAAAAACCCTGTTTTCCGACCATCCAAAGGTATGTGACGCCTTAAAATTGACGATAGTCATTTGGAATTTCACGAGCGATTAGTTATCGAAGTTAACGAAAAAGTATTTTATAAATTTCCGATAGTTCCAAATTTCGAATCAGGAGAGTGGGCCAAGAAAACTCACCGTTAGCTTCATCCTCGTCGATTTAAAGTCTCACGTAGAAATCGAAGTTTTTTCCACGATCTCTCGATCTATTATTTTTTCAAAATTCAATTGAAAAAAAAAAACAAATACAGTCCAACCTCTTCTCCCTTCAAATTATTATCCCACTGTTTTTTTCCCTCGTCAATTTTTTCTTTCGAAATTTAATTTCGAAAATGCGAAAAAAAACTTTCACGTTTTTCGTTATTTAATTTTTTTCTTTCGAAATTTAATTTCGAAAATTCGACAAAATCTTTCTACTTTTTTCGTTATTGAAATTTTTTCTTTCGAAATGTAATTTCGTAAATGCCAAAAAATCTTTTTACTTTTTTCGCTATTGAAATTTTTTCTTTCGAAATTTAATTTCGAAAATGCGAAAAAATATTTCTACTTTTTTTCGTTATTAAAATTTTTTCTTTTTAAATTAAATTTTGACTCAAAAAAAAGGAAAGTTCGTTACTTTTTTTTATTTCTATTTTTTTCTGTCTTTTCAACGCTGCTTTGCTTCCTCCCTTTGGTTTGGCTTTTTTGTTCTTCGCTTCTCCTGTCGCACTTCACTGGAGGATCACTTGAAAAACTGAGCTTGCGAAGGAAAAGTAAAATAAAAAATATCGAGATCTGCGAATTTGGGTTCGCGATTAGTTTTTGTCGCGAAGTATCGATGGCCCCCCTGTGTCACCGACTAAAAGCATCGCCATAGCCGAACATCTATAAATACAGTGAGACGCCGGGGGGCACGCGACGATTCACGAATTACAATTGACTTTCTTGATGGGCCGCGAGGCGGGCTTTCGATCCGTATTATTCGCGCTTGAGCAATAATCCCGCGCCGCCCTATTACGAATTCGTCATCGCGCGTTACACGTATCGAGCGACGATCCCGATCGCGGCCGCGTTCCTTCACCTAATACGATTTACGTTGCCACCACCACCCCCGCGCCTCGAAAGAGCCAGACGTAACACGAACTATCGCCTCTTCTATTCGCTTTTCTTCTTTCTTCTCTTCTTCGTTTTTTTTTCTTCTCTTTCGCCGAGCTACGAGCTTTGAATACGGCCCGAGAAGCTTTTTACGATTGATACATTTTCATTACAACTATAAAAACAAAATAAAAATTAATAATGGCAATAATAATATTTTTTAAAACTATTTACAATGAAGAAAAATTATATATGAAAAAAAATATATATATTATTATAATTGCGATTAAAATTTATAAAATGAGTTGAAATCTGAAAAAAAAAATTAATTATAATCATTCTTTTTTATTAAGGGAGACTCTGTCCTTGAAATTTTCAAAAAATCTATTTGAGCTCAACATGAGCAGCTAGAAGAAGAGGAGGCATGCCTCTATGGACCAGGCATTGCCGATTAGCGGTAATTATAAACACATTTGTGTAAACACATTACAAAACTTTAAACGCGTTTTTCTCGAAAACACGTTTTTAAAAATGGCTGGCATTCTCCTGACCGCTGTAATTAACATATCGACCTGAAATTTGGAGAGCATACTCCGAAAATATGTCTTCGCGGAATGACGGATCGTTTTTTAGATAGATACATTTTTGCATTTATTATTTATCTTTTTATGCGGAAAAAAACGCGAAAATTCGATTTTTTTTAAATTGCCGCCATTTTCCGAAATTTGTACTAAACGAAAAATCCATCCGTCATTCCATGACCAAAGGGTCACAGATTGATAATATGCTTTGAATTTGTGTTTCAGATTAACAAAGAGGCGGCAGTGATGTCAGCCGTTTACCTGCCGCGATTTGAGGACCTGTTTTCGCGGAGCTGCAACGGCCGCCATTTTGGTTTTTTTTTTCAAAAAAAAAGTTTTAACGTTCTGTATATCGTGAATAAAAGCAAGAAAAAAACCGCACTCAAAAAGCTTTACTCGTTTCCTTAAAAAAAATAAAATGTAAACACCTGAAATATGGCACTCCAAGGACAAAGTCTCCGTTAATATACGTTTTTTTAAATTAGTTTAAAAATATTATTTTCACCATTATGGCAAATATTTTTTTTTCGTTATTTATGAGGCCGAAAAAGCCGAATAAAGTTTGTAAAGCCTCGGCTTTAAAAATAGCAAGAAATAAAATTCGCCATAATAGCGAAAATAATAATGTTTTTAAATAATGTTAAGAAACGTCTATAAATTAAAAAGAATTATTGTAATTAGTTTTTTTCTTCAAATTTCAACTAAATTTTTCAATTTTAATCGCAATTACTATAATAAAATAATTAATGGCGATGATAATAATTCATTTTGTCAACGTTTTTATATATTTTTTTCTTTATTGTATATAGTTTTTCATCTTCAGACGAAAAATACCGTCGCATTTATTGCGCATTTATCCGTCTGTAAAAAATCATTAGTCGCAGCGTTTACGTTCGATCGATCGAATTTTGCTGATTTTTTTGCAAGGATGTACTGAGAAAAGTTTATGGTTAAAAAAAGCTAAGGTTCGGTTGCCGTTCATGACGATGAAAAATTCGATTTTTTCAAAACATTACTTGCATAGCGGTTTAGAAGTTTTTTTTATAGTGGTTTGATGATTTTTTTTATAAGGAATGAATGAATATAATGTATTAAAACTTTGAGAATATTTTATACATATTTTTAAACAAATGTTTAAATTATTCCGAAGCGTTTCCTCTGAAAATATGGAACATATGACCTGCCGCCCAACGAAGGTTCACGGTCAAGTGCACATGGAGGAAAACAAAAGATTCAAGGCAATAATGAATTATTTATACTGCGTGCCGGTTAATCAGCGGTTAGTTTTACTAACAATTTATGGAACTTCAAAAAAATCGTTTTTTAGGTCATCTAAAGGTTTCCCGGCTTAAGGTGGTCCTATCGCCAGGCTTCAATCCATAGGATTTTCATAATTTTTTTTTTAATAATAATTTAATTTTTTTAATTAATTTTTTTTGTGCGAAGCCGTGCATTTTTTAATGGATTATAAAGGGCCTTTCGTCGATATTTACTTGAAGTTCTTTTACGTACAGCAAAGGCATCTCAATTTTTCTGGCGACATGTACCTATACAACGCATCTATATATAAATTCAGCATGGGAGAACCGTCATATAAAATAAACGTTCCTTTTTATACCTGCAAATATTGTGAAAATTGGGAAAGGGAAAAACAACATAACAATCGATGAAATATGTTTTGACTTTGGACAGATTGGACATTGGACATTGAGGTTAACTTCAACGCGACGTTTTTTATTTGCAATCGCAATATTATCTTTTCATTTTCTAATTCTTGTCCGTCAGAATCTAAATTTGTCTCTAAACTGGACTTCAGGTACAATCCCGTTACTCTTTTGATAAACTTCCACAGTATTTTCATTCTCCATGTTAACCGGCTACGAAAAATAATAAGCCGGGCGCGTGGAACCGATGATAGCCACCGAAAATGCGACGATGCTAAACGTCAACGATATGACGTACTACTGAAGTCGAGTAGTAGATTATTAAGGTTGTTTCCATATTATATAAATAATAGGAAACTCGAAATTCAATACTTAAAAAATATTTCTCGAAAAATAGGCCATATACATATATCTAAAACGTGGCGGTATTGCGGCGTGAAATATACTCTAAGTTTACTAGCATGGTCATCATCGTACCTCCTTAACGCTTGTAGTAATTCAGCGCTCTCAGGAAAAATTACGCTTATTGACCTAATTTTTATGTAATATGAAGTTTAATTTGAACTTCCGGTATTGGATTCGTTACCACTTGCTACGATAAAAAGACGCGACAGCAAGGCAACAGCTGACTGTAGTCCTAACCTCATCTCACTCATTCGAATTTCCACACATATTTCATTTTTAACCGACATATTTCGCCGACACAAAGTTTTCCACGCTTTTTACCAGTCGTGGCCCGAATACAATGCTTTATATTTCCCGCACCTGACATTGTTTCGACAGATCGACGTTGAAAAGCACGGAGGTTAAACTCGCCTGGTTGAGTAAAAAGAGACGGAGATAGAACCAATATTGCCAAATATCAAACCTGAAATACTGCGCGAATCGTTGGAATAACTATTTTTTCATTTTTCTAATTAAATGTGAACATTCATTAAACAGTTGACCCATGCAAAATTTTAGTTTTTGCAAATTATTTTTTTTCCATGAGTTAAAAATTTAAATTGTACAAGTCTCAAGTATGATCAGTGGTGTGACTAGTGTCAAGCGATAGGACTACCTTAAGGCCGAAGCCTGAATTACAAGGTCCAAAAAATTTTTTCGGGAATTTTTTTAGAACGGTAAAAAACAAGTGAGCTCAGTAAAGATTGAGGTATCTTTTCGTGTATATTTGAAATGTATTTTAAAAAATGTCGAAAATGAAACAATAAATGACTTCAGATTTATCAGCCTATTCCATGTGCGTCGTGCCACTGCATTGGCGGGCGTGATAGCAAAAAAACTGAACAACCTATTGAATCAAACCGAAGTTTATTTTCTTCAGTGTGAAAATCTCTTTTGAGTGAACTAAAAGAGTAGTAGAAAAAGTATTTTTACTCCTTTTGTATTTTATTGCGTTTTTTAAAACAAATTTCGGAGAAAACGCTCGAAAATGGGCAGTTACAGTGATGTTCTCTCTTGATAAACCACAAAAACCCGAAATGTCCGGTGGCTGATGATTTTCGAGAAAAAAAAACTTCAAAGAATGACGGCGTTTTTCGATCTTTACACTAGACAGCGGCCTTAAAGTGTTTAGAACACGTGGGTAAAAGGATATTGTCATATCTGAAGTATTTTAGAATTTACAGCCTGTTGAGCGAAACCGTCCGCCGGACACGCTAAGCTTTACGGCCGTAGGCCACATTAACGGATATAAAATCATGTGCGAATTTAACCATTTTTTTCGTATGAAAAAGTGATTTACTCATAAAATTAATTACACGTATGTTTAGTATGAATATCAAGCTGTTAGAATTTTTTTTTTTTTCAATGTACAAAATGGCGGACTCGAAACTTCTCGAAACAGCTTTTTCCAATTGGCGTGACAAATAACTTCAACAATTTTCACTCGCTTCACTTCAAATTTAAAAGTTATGTTCCTAATTGCATTTCGCAGAGAAGTACGTACGGAATTTCTGATTTATCGAAAACTTTTCATTTTATGAGCAGTTTATAAGCAGTTATAACGAAATTTTTCACTGAAAATTCATTTCTTAAGTTCAAATACCTACAACTTTTGAATAAAACAATATTTTTCAAATTCCGTACTTTCATCTCTAGGTATTCTAATGTAGATTGACGGGGATTTTTGTTTTGTTGTTCTAGGTAAAAAATTGTGGATGCTAAATGTCACGCCGCGGAGCGAATAAAAAAAAGATAATAAAAGAAAATATTAGTGGTCGGCTATTTTGTGCAGGGTGTCCAATAGGAAGTTGCTAAAACTAAATAAGTGTCTCTTAGCTCCATGAATTCAATAGGGGTCCCTTTTTCTAAGGCGCATACCTGAGGCCCCGCAGTTTTATTCCAGCCGTGGTTGAAGCAAGTACGCGCGCGTCAAAATGAGTGAGCTCACCACGGAAGAAAAAGTATATCTTATTGAGTGCTTCTTCTCGAGGGGAAAAATTTATACTAATGCGTATAGAGGGTTTCGTACTAAGTTTGGAACTCATAGAGTTGCCAGCGAAAACACTTTGAAAAGGTAAGAATTTAATATTTATTCATATTCATCTATCACACAACTTGTGTTTCAATTCAATTAAACTGCATTGAAGTAATTTTACGTTAATTTTTGTAGGATAATCGATAACTTCGTGAAGTATGGTACACTCCAGGACCGTAGACACGAGTTGCCAGGTCCATCTGTTACAGTGACTACACCAGAGAAGATCAACGAAGTTGAGAATTATTTCAAACAAAATCCAAATGATTCGATTCGGAAAGCTGCTCAAGCATTAAAAATAACCAAATCATCATTACACATCATTTTGAAATAATTTTTAAAGTTTCATCCGTATAAAATAAGCACTCATCAATTGTTGACTGAACATGCCATGACGAAACGCATCGAATTTTGTAACACTATTGTGGGAATGTTTGAAGCCGAAGAACTTAATGAGAAATTGATTATTTATTCCGATGAAGCACATTTTTGGATGAATGGGCACGTAAACAAGCAAAATTACCGGTTTTGGGGAACGGAAAATCCCAATATATCGCTAGCGAAGTCCCTTCATCCACAGAAAGTATCGGCATGGGCAGCGATTTCAGTAAAAGGAATTTATTTGCAATTCTTGGAATCTACGGTAACAGGAGAGAGTTACAAACAGCTTTTGGAAACGAAATTCTTCCCTTATGCAAAAAAGAGGGGACTGGTTAAAAATTTTGTCTTCATGCAAGATGGAGCGACGCCGCACCGGACTCATGAGGTGTTTGAAGCTATTCATCGCGTATATGGGACTCGAGTAATCGGTCTGGGGTATCCTAAATTTACTCAAGGCGGACTAGAATGGCCTCCATACTCACCGGACCTGAGCCCTTGTGATTTTTTCTTGTGGGGTTACATTAAAGATCATTGTTACGCTAAAAACCCCAGTACAGTAGAAGAACTGATCGCGGCCATCCAGGAAGTGGTTCGCGGCATTACGAACGATATGTTGGACAGTTTTCAAAAGAGAAATTATTTTTGTGCACAATCTAACGGTTCGCACTTCGAAAATATCTATCATTAATCACTGTACTTTTTCGTTATTTTTATAAGATGTAATAAATTGACATAAAAAATATTTGACTGGGTTTTATTTATGTGCGTTTAAAACTGCAGCGTTTCCTCTATTTAAAGGAATTTGGCTTTTCTGATTCTGTGCACGTGTTTTAAAATGACAGTCGATTAGTTTCAGCAACTCCCTATTGGACACCCTGTACATCGAAAAAAAAATATTTTCTGACAGCTTGACATTCATACTAAATAGATGTGTAATTAATGTCACGAGTGAATCACTTTTTCATACGGAAAAAATGGTTGAATTCGCACATGATTTTACACCCGTTACTGTGGCCTAAAGCCTTAAACGCGTAAGACATTTTTTTTAATTTATTCAACTACATTATCGTGACACTACAAGCTGTTGCAATAAGCACGTTTATTCGTTTTGATGCACGGTAGGAAGTGTGGAAGTAGAGGGTGCATCCTATGATGTACACTGGTCTATTTTTCTCCGTCAGGATCTTTGAGTTTTGGGTGGTTAATTTGTACGGAATCGCTCTTCCAGATCCACTGGTTAATTTTTTTTTTAATCTCTGCGATTAGTCCTCGATCCAACAGGCTGGGTGCCAGCGCGTTTGGGCGGTTCCCGAGTCGCTTTTCGTAATTGGTGCATAACTTTTGAGTTCTTGACCGTGACAGTCCCCAGATCTTTATGCAGTGTGGCATTGGAGACGTACCATGGGGCATTTGCTAGGATTCTCAGTGTTTTGGATTGGAACCTTTGAAGGATCTCAATGTTGGAGTTACTGGTCGTACGCCAGAGCTGGATGCCGTAGGTCCAGACTGGCATTAGTATCGTTTTGTATATGAAGCATTCCACACCAAGTGAAACACTAAAAAATCATGTGATTTTTAAATGGGCTCATAATTTGTTTTTAGGTTCTTCGAATGTCATAAGCAACTACGATTTTTTTTAGATTTTTACATTACATTTTACACTCGAATTTGGATACCAGGAAATTCTTCTAGTTTTTTTTTCGATTCATTATACTCAAAAAGTGATGCATTGTACAAAAAAAAAACGTCGAAGAAGAAAACGTAGGTTTTCGAATGTACTTTTCAATCATATATGTTTGGTAACTGTTAAGAATTCTGCTAATGTATTTTTTCAACGAAATAAGGTAAAAGTAATTTTTTTCGTCAAGTTCGCCCACTTTTATTTTTCTATAAATTTGAGAGAACTTTCGTTGATGTCATAACAAACCACAGAAAAATTGGCATGATGGAGAATTCATATCTTCCAATTATTTTTGAAGGTTAATTGATGAAGAATTTTATCGGACCATGGATATTGAATATCGATCATTGTTTTAGGCACAACAGTGGATTGCGACAAATATTTAGTGTTATCTTATCCATTTTGTCCTCCTCCTTTCAATTCAATTATGGTTTTGTTTGTCTGCCTCGAAATTTTTTATTTTAATATTTTTATTGTTAAACAATGATTGAATCATAATATGGTTGGTCTACTAATACTAATATACTATATATATATATATATATATATATATATATATATATATATTACCGATGAGAAAACCATATCGAATAAAAAAGTATCGAATCGTTTTGACAGAGTTCTTGGGCAAAATCAATTGTATTAGCATTGAGAGTGAGCAAACCAGATCATTCAACAAGCGAGAAGCAAGATTTCTTTTTTGATACGAGAATAACGCTACGAGAACCGGTGAGTAAATGAAAAATTTACTTATATGAGGAATACGTGAGACACGTGGAATTTTTACCCACTAAAAACCACACCCTAAATCAGAACGGTAAATATTTAAATTAATAAATAAACAATACCAATACTGGCAATAATAAATTAAATGATAAATTAATAGTTAACAACAAAATAATAATCAAATAATAAATAAAGAATAATAAATAAATCAATAAATAATAAATTAATAATCATAATACTAGCGATAATAGATTATTTTTACAATCACTCACTTTACTTACACGCGTTGGTAAAAAAAATCGCCAAACGCCTGCGTGCCTCGTGCGTTCCCGAAACTAACGCCGTCCAAGAGACACGTCGAAAAATGAGCTTATCCGGTAATTCGCGTCACGTTCGTAATGGACAAAAAAAGAGTCACTCGCCGGTCGTAGTGAAAGTGCTCGGGAAAAAAAAGAAAACGAAAAAAATAAAAAAAACAAGAGGAAAGGAAAAAAAGCGAAAGAGAAAGAGGAAAAAAAAGAAGAGAATACGTGACTGGAATTTGTCGTAGGGAGCATTGCCATTCAAGATTGTGCAATCTTCGTAACTCGTGGAAAAAAAGAGAGGAAGATCGATTGATCGATACAATACGTACAAATACTTATTTATTTCGTTATCGACCTATGATACAAATTTCCAAGACATCTTTTCAGTTTCGAAGAAAAAATAGGCAAAAAAATGCACAATTCGCGCAGTGTCGTTTTTCGAGTTGTTTTCTTGCAACCTCTTATCAACGTTATAAATAGTGAAATATAGAAAAAGAAACAAGAAAGGAAGCAAGAGAAAATCTCGTTTTCTCTTTATTTTTGTGTGTTTTCTTTCTCTAAACCTACTGCTTGAACGAGGTTGAAGTTTGCATCGTTGGAATGCAATGAAAATTAATATCTCCGAATGTCTTCGAGGGGCGAGATTTTTGTTTTTAAGGAAAGATTTCTTCGTTTTTTTTTAGACTTGGAGAATTTTTTATTACTACTTTTGTATTATTTCTCTATTCTAAAAATAATTATTTTTACAAAAAAAAAATGTTAAAATACAGTTAAAAATTACCATAATATGTGTACAAATTTTTACGGTAATAGATTTAAAGATTTTCTCAAGAAAAATTCTTGAAAAATCGATTTTTTGGGCCTCCTGGTATATAACCCGTTAATGAGAAACATCTCTATTCCAAAATATCTCACGTCTAAAACATTTCTCTGCCGAACGATCTCCATTCGCGAAGATCCCAATGCCACAATAATTCAGTTCTGAAATATGACCGCTCTCAAATAACTCCATTCGACAATCTCTCGTATCCGAAACTTTTCTATTCTTGAATATCTGTATTCTTTGTAATCTCATGTGACATCCAAAATATCTGTATTCCGACAATTTCATCTCGCAATATTCATCTTCCGAAACGTCTCTGTTCCATTCGTGATATTGCATTTATTATATTGGCCACGAATAAAACGAGTGCGTAAATAAATCAATTGGGGCCGGGTTGAAATTCCGAACTTTGAATGATCAGAACGTTCAAAACTCCGAAAGAATTTTACGCGAAAGACCGAAACTCCGAAAATCTGAACACCGTCGAAATAATTCGGTATAACATTGTCTAGAAAAGTTTCAAAATTGACGCAAAATCACTTTTTAATAAAAACAAAAATCCGAAATAATTCGTCGATTTATCGAAAATTTTGAAACTTCAAAAACTTCCATAGCCGAATTATTTTGACGGTGCTAATATTGTCAGAGTTTTGGTCTTTCGTGTAAAATTCGTACGGACTTTTGATTTTTCGGGTCAGTATTTTTTCGGACTTTTGAACGTTCCGGAAATTAAATTTAATTAAATTTATTAAATTAAATTAAATTAAAATTTGGAATTTTAAACTGTTGGAGCATTCAAAGTTCGGAATTTCAACCCGGCCCCAATCAATTCTTCGAAAATTCCACAGCCGTCTCAGCCCTTTAAAAAAAATACCACGTAACAGCCAAAAGTACTAATAAAACGTACCCTAACTCCCAAAAATGGCGGAGAAGTCTTTCCTGAAAATAAAAATAATGAAAATTATCAATTTTTTCCTCGACCAAAAATATCTCGCCCTCAATATCTTGACAGATTTTTCGATCAAAAAAATCCTTCTAATAGAATTAAAGAGATTTATAAGACAATAGAAACAAGGAAAATAAATGCAAAGAGCTTTGGTTGCGTTCCAACGATACAAACTTCATCTTCTTCGTCGCTCAATCACTTATCCTCCTTACAACAAATCGTATCATTAAAACTGTACAAAGTGTGATCACGTGGCCGGGGGCATTGAAAAGTGCCTACTTTTGATTCTCAGCTCCCCCTCGTCACGAGAGACACGTTTCACTCGCGCTCGCTCGCGAAGCACCATTTTTTCGATCCCCTTTACACGGGGATCCCCTCCTCGAGCCTCAAGCTCGTGTCAAGCCCAAAGTCAATTCGATAAAAAGAGACGAAAAAAAATCTGTCATCGTTGCTTCGAAATATTGACTACTTTTCCCCTGTTTTACTTTTTTTTGCGGCTCGCAGCATTGGGCACTTTTGTTTTTTACTTAACAAATAGATTGGGAGAAATGCGTCTGTGGAATAGCGGGAGAGAGAGAGAGAGAGAGAGAGAGAGAGAGAGAGAGAGAGAGAGAGAGAGAGAGAGAGAGAGAGAGAGAGAGAGAGAGAGAGAAAGGAAAGCGAGATAATTCGAGACGGCGAAAATTCATTAGACAAATTTAGCAATCGGATCTAATCGCGAGTATATCACATTGTATATAATACGCCTCGACAACGGAGCGCTTTATGCAATTAATAATAATAGTAATTTTAATAATACCTGGCCATCTCGGTTGTCATCGCCACTCGTTTCTATATATATATATATATATATATATATATTAGGGTGATTCGTTTCAGGGCAACTTTTTTTTGACCCATCGTGCCCGAAAACCTTTAGTTGGTACCCAATAACGAACTTTCGTGAAAGTGGGGTATTGTCAAAAAATATTTAGAGGTCGCGAATCAAAATTGAAGGTTTCCCATTTGATTAACATTGAAAAAAATGTTTTTCTCATTATTAGTGTTACAATTCCGCGAATTTTGATATCGCGATATTTTCCAAGTGGGTTCTCATAGGAAATACGATACTCCACAATAAAGTTCATTGAGCCATGTCCGTAAATTAAACCGTTTCAGCGGTATCATTATTTCAAGTGAATATTGTGCGAAAATATCTATTCAAACGGCTGTAACGCCTAAGCTATTAGATATATCGAAAAAAAATCAGATGAGAACTTTGCAGAGAAGGCAATTTCCTACAAAAAAGTCTTATAAGCCGAGCCCGTAAATTCAACTCTTTCTCAGCTATAGGTGGATGAAGTAAAATCGATTTTTTTTTTTTTTTAAATCTATTTATAAATAGATAATATAGTAAATGGAAATATAGTAAATATAGATAATAGAAATATAGTAAAATAAATGGATTTTTTTTAAACAAAAAAAATCTATTTTACTTCATCCACCTATAGCTGAGAAAGAGTTGAATTTACGGGCTCGGCTTATGAGACTTTTTCGTAGCAAATTACTTTCTCTACATAGTTCTCGTTTGAATTTTTTTCGATATATCTAATAGCTTAGGCGCTACAGCCGTTTGGATAGATATTTTCATACAATATTCACTTGAAATAATGATACCGCTGAAACGGTTGAATTTACGGACATGGCTCAATGAACTTTATTGTAAAGTATCATATTTCCTATGAGAACCCACTTGGAAAATATTGCGATGTCAAAATTCGCGGAATGGTAACACTAATAATGAGAAAAACATTTTTTTCAATGTTAATCAAATGGGAAACCTTCAATTTTGATTCGCGACCTCTAAATATTTTTTGACAACACCCCCCTTTCACGAAACTTCGTTTTTTGGGCACCAACTAAAGGTTTTCGGGCACGATGGGTCAAAAAAAGAAAGTTACCCTGAAACGAATCACCCTAATATATATATATATATATATATATATATATATATATATATATATATATATATATATATATATATATATATATATATATATATATATATATATATATATGCATATGTATATGTATATACACACATACATACATATACATGTGTGTGTGCGTGTGTGTGTATGTCGAGCAGGCGAACAAAACCGGGCTTTTCCACACTACGTCAATTCTTTGTTAACTTTTAGTTTTCGTGTTTTTCAAGCACACCTTCATTAGCTCCCAAAATATTTCGAATCAAATTCGACCCTTAATTCCTCACAATTGGTTAAAAATTGCGTTTTTAAGCGCAGAGGCAGTTTTTAGGAACGAAAAACAAAAATAAGGTAATTAAACAAATGTGACGTGGTGTAGACAAGTCCGACTCTGTTCGCCGGCTCCTCATATATATGAAAACGACGAGAAAATGAATTATTATTATTATAAATAGGTTGGAAAATACACACATAGGTGTACGTATTTTTTGTCTATCTATTTGTGATACTAATGGCAATGGTAATAATGAATTTTGTCAGTTTTTTTTATATTTGAAAAAGTATTTATATATTTTTTATATTAAAAAGCGGTATAGTGAAAAAACGTATATTTGAAGAAAAAAATGAATTACTTTTATAATTATAATTCATTTGGTAATGTTTTTATTGTGATAACTTTCATTCCAATTATAAAAATGAATTAATTCGAATTTTTCGAATTTTGATTGATACATTATCATTACAACTGTAAAAGTAAAATAAACATTAATAATGGCAATGATAATAAATTGTGTCAACGTTTCCATATATTTTTTAAAACTATATACATTAAAGAAAAGTATATATAAAAAACGTTGACAAAATGAATTATTATTAGAACCATTAACTATTTTATTATTATAATTGCGATTGAAATTTATAAATTGAGTTGAAATATGACGAAAAATTCAATTATAATTCTTTGTTTTTGAAATATACGTTTTTTTTTTATTATTTAAAAATATTATTTCCACTATTATGGCGAATACATTTTTTTCGCTATTTATAATAATAATAATCTTTTTTTTTCGTCGTTTTCATATTTTAATATAAATGTATATACATGTATGGATGTACGTGTGTGTGTGTAAACGCCTGCAGAGTCGTGTCGCTCAAGCCGTAACGTCGGTGAGCTCGCGAACGTGATTTCGCAAAAAGCCCATGAATTCCGTAAGCGCAATGGTTAGCGAGGTGTCGATTACTTTGCGCGGTAGCCAGCCTTTAAGATTCGTGTTGAGTAGCCAAGTGAAGCGACAGCGGCCGGGCGTGCTGTCGTTGCTCTCCATGCTCTCGGTCGCCCAGCAGACAAGACCGTTCTCGCCCCTGTACATCGAGAGATGGATAAATAGGTAAAAAATTACTTGAAATACGATATTACCTGAAAAAAATAAACGTGAGAAATCTTTGCAAAAACAAGCTTTTATTTGTAAACTATTGAACTAAAAAATCAATGATATTTAGTGTACGAAGTTAAGTAGTAATGCTACGGAATAATGCTATACTTGGTCACTGATTAAGGGGTTATACGCAGTTAAAATTTTCGAAAAATCGATTTTTTATTATTTTATTTTCGTAATGTACATATATTTAAGTACACACACAGAAAATTTCTTGTCAATCCGGCGAATATTCTCGAAGTTACGCGCACATTTGTAATAACGTGTCAGAGCGTTCGCAAGTGCTTTTGAAACTTTAAGGGACTATGATAGTGTGAAACTTTCAAAAAATCGATTTTTTTTTGCCTTTTTCGACAGTTTATACTTTCAAGAATATCATTATCATTTATATCATTTATATCAATATCATTTTATCTTGCAAAAATCGATGGTTTGATCTTTAAACGCGTTTTTCTCGAAATGAGATTTTTCAAATTTGCTGACATTGTAACTCAAAGGGCAATTATCCGATTGACTTAAGGGGTTACCCCCACTTGCGATTTTGAAAAAATCGATTTTTTTTTATAGAATTTTTTTGAAGTGCAATTTGAAGTGCAGTTTTTTTTATGCCAGGAATAGATGACTCTATGTAAGTTTACAAAAAAAAATTATTTTCTTCGTGTAACCTGAAATTGAAACTTTAAACGCGTTTTTCTCAAAATGGCATTTCTGAATTCGGTGACCAAGATTACTCGAACACTAATGAACCGATCTTCTTGAAATTTTGCAGGCTTATTTAATACATAAAAATGTAGTCTTTAATCGTTCGATTTTTTTTTTTCGAAAAAAAAAATGGCCGTTTTATAGCCAAAAAACGGCCGTTTTTTTCGTTAAAATCGAACCATTAACTTTGACTGTCCGCCATTTTGTGAAAAATGAATATTTTTTAAAATCCTTCGATTAAAGACTAGTTTATACTTATATTTGACTAAATCCATCCGCATTTTTTTTCAGATGATCCACTTTGCCGCAATGTTGGTCACCGCAAACCGTGTATATAAAAACATTATTTCATTGACGGCCATTTGCCACTAAACAATGTAATATTTTTCAATAAAAAAATTACTGAAAGTTCTTCAAGATGTGTTCTTTAAGATGGTATATTGATCGATTAAAAAAGTTTCGTAGTTTTCTTTAAAAAAATTCATGAAAAAGGCCTTTTTTGCGCTACAAGTGGGGGGGCAACGCCTTAAAATTTGAACTGAGTACTCTTGAATATATTTACTCTACAACGACGCAGGATATTTTTGATTGGATGAAAATTGAAATTTTTATTCATTAATCGAAGGTTTTTTCTCACCGATAAATATTTTCCATTTTATAAACAATTTTTAGGCCTAAATTTTTGTCAAAAATTATTATTTTGCTTATTCCTTTGATCAACTACAAGATAATCCATTATATTAACGAAATATTTTTGGTTTTTTTTCATTTCAGATGATCCAGTCCAGAGATATCGTGCTGACCCCATTTTAAATTCAGGTAGTTGACGAAAAAAAGCTTGCAAACAAAAAAAAATCAAAAGCCAAGTTGAGCCAGTATCATTCAGGGCAAAAGGCAATCTTTTCGTTCTCCCCGCGGTCTCGACACTCGCCGCCGCCGATCGTTGACCCACGATCGCAAAAAAAAGAAAGAAAAAAAACATCGAAGAGAAAACGAGTGCAGCAGTACTGACCTGACGAAATTTTTGCGCACCGGTATCTCGGTGCAGTGTATCGAGGCACCGCTTATTATATTGTAATTGCCGAGAGTGCCCCGACGTCTGAGCGTTATGAAGTCACGGGGACCGATAATGCCGCCCCCCTGAGATTTCGTTGTTTGATAAATGATATCGGTGTTCTGATCTATCTGCAATCGCGAAAGTATGATAAGAATCATAATACTGTAATGATAAATCTACTTTTATCGGTGCGATTGCGGTTATCATTTTTTCTAAGTCTCGACGGGACTTTTATATAGATATTTGTCAATGATAATCATAATAACAATGATGAAAAAAGGTGAAAAAAGGTCAGGTCGGGCCAGGTAAAGGATAAAAGAAAAAATAAAATAAAAAAGGTGTATAAAAAATAATAATAATAAATGAAAGTAGGGAAAAAATGGTCGGTTAGCGTGGGTAAAAATAAAATAAAAAATTAATAATACAAATTGTGTATAAACATTGCTAATATAAACAATAGTATGACATAAATAATAATAATTGTTTTCACAATAATAGAAAACACTTTTGACGACTATTATTGCTGTTTTTATTATTATCATTATTATTATTACAAGCCAGGACATCTACTCCAACCATTTAATTAGAAGAAAATAATAATAATAATAATTAAATAATTAAAAAATTTAATTAACAATAAATTAACAATAACAATCAATAAATCAAATAAAACAAATTTGCAAAAAATCAAAATATTTAAATAAATAAAATATTGCACAACCAGCGTTTGCTCTAAATCACCCAAAACTATTTATTGTTATTACCAATAACAGATTGCAGTTGTAAAATTAAAAAAATATATTATTATAAATTCATAGAAATATTTTGTCCCATAAAAATTCACTGGCACATAAAAAAATGAGACAAATAGAAGGAAAGAAAGAAGAAAATTACCAGCGTCCTCTTAGTGTCCATAACGTGTTTATTCCACGTTTGCGTCTCCTCAACGTTCTCATAGAGACAATCGAGAAGTTCCGAGGCCGGTGCATCAATCACGCCCTAAAAGTTACATCAAGGGAATAAAATGAAAAAGTTGCTAGCGGAGTGAGAAAAATTTCATGTAATTCGAGGACGAATATTCGTAATTTATTTTGTTGGTCTAATTGTGAAAAAGAAGGAAAAAAAACAAAAGATCGATCGATAGGTGAAAAACGGGCGATCAATGGTATGTTCAAGGCAACATCTCTGCCACCCGAAACAACTCGGTAATTATCGACGTCACAAAAAAATGTTCCAGACAAAAGTTGTACGGTGAGGAGGGGGCCATCAAGGGCGACGTTTTTTTTTAATTTCGGTGGAGGCGCAGGCGCACAGTGAAGAAATTTTCCACTGACGATTAATTCCTTACGGGGCCAGTGCACTTTGAAAATTTCAAAAAATCGAAAGCAAGCAAGACTCGAAGAAATCGACGATGATGGACAATCGGAAGGGATTTTTTACGGTGCAGGAATTGCCGATTGAGTTTAGGTAAGAGTTTTTCATAGTGTAAACTTCAAACGCGTTTTTCTCGAAATAACGTTTTCAAAATCTAGCTCCGTCGTATCTCTAAAACTAGTAAACCGATTCTCTTGGAATTTGAACCACATATTGTAAATATGATTCGCAACAAGATCACCCTCGATGGTTTTAAAATTTTGACTCTTACTCTTTTTTTTGCGAGAAACTGCGAAAAAACGCGTTTTTTTTTACTTTTTTCGTTTTTCATCTGCCATTTTTTAATTTTTTGATGAAACTTTATATCCGGGGGTCATTTTGTAGCTGGTGTCGTACTGAATCTAATGGGCTTTGATTTTTTTGTTTCAGACAAGCCGTTGCCGAGTTGTGATGGAGCTACCTAGCCCACCTATTTTTGAGGCGTTACGTTAAACTAGTTTTTGTACTTAAAAATGAATAAAAATGAATTAATTTTTTCTAATGTATTTCAAGACTTTATTTATCAAGCCCAACAAATTTATATTCATATCTTTTATAAAATCCTCAAAAAAAATCGCGAAAATAGCCTTTTTCGGGGCTCCAACGTGGACTGGCCCCTTAAGGAGGTACGGTGATGACCATGCTAGTAAACTTAGTCTATTTCACGCTGCAATACCGCCACGTTTTAGATGTATGTATATGGCCTATTTTTCGAGAAATATTTTTAAGTATTGAATTTCGAGTTTCCTATTATTTATATAATATGGAAACAATCTTAATAATCTACTACTCGACTTCAGTAGTACGCCATATCGTTGACGTTTAGCATCGTCGCATTTTCGGTGGCTGTCATCGGTTCCACGCGCCCGGCTTATTATTTTTTGTAGCCGGTTAACATGGAGAATGAAAATACTGTGGAAGTTTATCAAAAGAGTAACGGGATTGTACCTGAAGTCCAGTTTAGAGACAAATGTAGATTCTGACGGACAAGAATTAAAAAATGAAAAGATAATATTGCGATTGCAAATAAAAAACGTCGCGTTGAAGTTAACCTCAATGTCCAATGTCCAATCTGTCCAAAGTCAAAACATATTTCATCGATTGTTATGTTATTTTTCCCTTTCCCAATTTTCACAATATTTGCAGGTATAAAAAGGAACGTTTATTTTATATGACGGTTCTCCCATGCTGAATTTATATATAGATGCGTTGTGTAGGTACATGTCGCCAGAAAAATTGAGATGCCTTTGCTGTACGTAAAAGAACTTCAAGTAAATATCGACGAAAGGCCCTTTATAATCCATTAAAAAATGTACGGCTTCGCACAATCATATTTTTAATTCGCGTTGAAAATATCCGATAGACGAATCAAATTTGCGCGGGTATCCGGCGTTGCCACACGTCGAGCAAGATGGCTGCTGTTACGTCACGAGAAGTCTCGCTCTCCGAAAACTTCGGTTTTTGCGACTTTATTTCTAAATTTATTGCTTATTTCTGCGGTGAGCTTTCCAATTCAAGGTGCCTTATCGATCACAAAGATTCAACGAACGCAACCATCAGTTTGTTTTTACGTGTTTCTTGGCTCCAAGTAGCACAAAAAAATCGATATATGAGAGGACAGGCACATTTTGTCGTCTACGTGTGACCAATTCACCAACTGTAACAATTAATAACTCGGAAAGTGTACGGTAAATCTCGTGGAAACTCCGCATACGCATGGACGAAGGTCTCGACAATGCTATAAAAAAATCGGGCTTTTATCTTGAACTCGCTCCAATCACAGTACCTCCTTAAGTTCAAATACCTACAACTTTTGAATAAAGCAATATTTTTTTAATTCCGTACGTACTTCTCTAGGTATTCTAATGTAGATTGACGAGAATTTTTGTTTTTCGTTTTAGGTAAAAAATCGTGGATGCTAAATGTCACGCCGCGGAGCGCCTAAAAAACGTGGTCGGACATTTTGTAAATAAAAAAAAATCCTAACAGCTTGATATTCATACTAAATAGATGTGTAATTAATTTTATGAGTGAATCACTTTTTCATACGAAACAAAATTGTTAAATTCGCACATGATTTTATACCCGTTACTGTGGCCTAGCCCCTTAAAAAAATGGAAGTGACCTTCAGTGTGCGTCAGCGCCTCCACCGAAATAGACAAAAAATTGGTCGCATTTGATGGCCCCCTTCACACCGTACAACTTTTGCCTGGGACATTTGTTTGTGACGTCGATAATTATCGAGTTATTTGGGGTGGCAGAGATAAGAGGGACACCCTGTATATTGTCGAGCCTTTTACAATAGTGAATAATCATTTCGGGGATAATAGATAGTCAAACACGCCACCCAAATGACGAAAATGACTATGACGAATTTTACTAGCCCCTCCTTTACCATGGGCGTTTGTTTCAAATACCATGAACTTTCCTCTCACAAGTAACGTCACTTTGGTGTCCACCTCCGATTTGGTGAAACTTTTTTACGTGCGAGAGTATCAAAAACTAAGAGACACGTATTTTTTTTTATCGGCTGAAAAACGCTTTCAAGGGGTGAAACGCACCCTCGAAAATAGGGATGTTTTTTGTTTTTCGTCGATAACGTTATCGTTCTCATCTCCAATTTATGGTACACAAGAAAATAAATATTGTTGCATTTTGATTTTTTTTTATATCTCGTACCGTTAAAACGTCATGGACGAAAAACATCCCCCATTTTTGAGGGTGTGTTTCACCCCTTAAAACCGTTTTTTCGCCGATAAAAAAAAATACGTGTCGCTTAGATTTTTATACTCTTCCACATAAAAAAGTTTCAACAAAATCGCGGGACACCAAAGTGATGTTCCTTGTCAGTCAGAGCACAACAGTTTCGAAACGTTTCAAAGCATTAGGGACGTTTTAATGAAGCATTCATTTTTTTCGAGAACTTATTCAACATCCGAATAATAATAATAGATTGTTGAGAAACCTCGATTTTCAGGATCCTCCCGTGTTTGGAATTTATGAAGGATATCCTGTCGCCGTCGCTCGTCGTCTTCACTTCCGACCACTCGTCCGACATGAGCATCTTGTGACAACTGTCGTGGAACTCGACCGCCTTGCACTTGTACTCCTCTATCTGATGGAAAGATGGCCAGGAGGAAAATGAAAGAGAGAAAAAAATGCACGTGATTACCCAGGAAATGCGATGACATCGTTGCTCGTCATTTCCGTTTTTTTTTTTCGAATTTGATTTTTTTTTGGGTTTCGCGACGATCGGAAATATTGTGGACTTACTGAGGGCTTTTTGGCGACGGCGTCGACTCGATCGCGGAAGGGATTTATCTCGGTTAGGGACCAATCGCTCTCGATGCGATCGCGGGATTTTTCGATCGCGCCGAACAGAAAAGTTCGCAGGAAATCGATGTCATGTCTGAACAGGACGTGCGTCACTGATATCGGCAACATTTAGGATTTTTTAATTTTTTTTTTATACAGGAACCGATGATTCGATTGATTTCGAGATTCAATTATTTTGGGATTTTTGACGATTCAATTGTTTGAGAATTTTTGACGATTCGATTATTTAAAGATTTTTGGAAATTCAATTATTTGAGGATTTTTGAGGATTCAATTATTTTGGGTTTTTTGACGATTCAATTATTTCAGGATTTTTGACGATTCGATTATTTTAGGATTTTTTCGAAATTCAATTATTTGAGAATTTTTGACGATTCAATTATTTTAAGATTTTTGGAAATTCGATTATTTGAGGATTTTTGGCAGGTCAATTATTTTAGGATTTTTGACGGATCAATTATTTTAGGATTTTATTATTTTGGGAATTAATGTGGAAATTTCACTATTGCAACAACTTGAATTCTTTTAACAATTCAATTATTTTGAAATGTCAATTATTCTGAGCTTTCGTTGCCGAATTATTTCAAAATTACTCTTGTGATTTCAATTTCAAGATATAATAGTTTTTTTTGTTCCTCTCTCGTGCCGCACGACCCAAAATCGAAGCTAGCGGGTTTCCAAATTTTTTGAACCACGCTAAGGAAAATTCTCCTTTCCTAGGCAACGAACGACTGCGGAATGACAAATCGTCGGGTTACACGATTTTATTCTTTTCAAGTCCCTTGTCGCGTGAACGAGCACTCGATGGAATAACGTCATACATGCGTATACATACATATACATGCATGTACGAAGCAAAAGTAACGGTCAGTCGAGTCACGAATACAACGAGAGTAAAAAAACCTCGATCGTAATCGCGACTCCGATAGAAATCGTTTTGCGAACACGTAACCGTGCACCGGATTTCAGACTTATATGCGCCATTCCGTGTCAATCGTGTCATAGTAATATTCTTTTCACACAAAAATTCAAAAACAGCAATATACATTTCGCGTTTGTGAAAAAAAAAAAACAAAAAAATGGTGTGGATATTTTGTGTAACATATTTTTTTTTCAAACCTGAGAAAAGTTATAATTTCACGATTTTTTCAGCTTTTTCTCAATTCACCCACGAGAAAAATATACGGCAATTGAAAATTCTATTGGTTTTTCATTTTTTTTAATTCCAGAAGAAAAATTACTTTTTTGGAGTTTCTAATTTCCGCCTTGATTGAATTTCTCATTGAATATTCGGTTTTGGGTTTTTTTTCGACTTACAAAACAAAATTATTTTCGACAAATAAAAAATAAACAATTCATCGAATTTATAAACTAAAAATTCCAGAAATGATTCGGCGCTTTTCGCTCGAAAAGAAGACACGTGCCGAGCCGGGAACACCGGTACACTCGACGTTAATTAAAATAAAAAACCCCCCCGATAAGAAATAGAATTTCGGACCGAGTGCAGCCAAACTTTCCGAGGTTCCCATCCCCCCCCCCCCCCCAAACGAGACAGAGATAAATAAAATCGAAGGACAACAACAAAACGATACGATCAACATCCGGAAATGGTAATTGATGTTTTTTTTCACTCTATTTTTTGGCGTTTATCGTTCACGACCGTAATCCGCGTAATCGGAATTTCTTTTTTTTTCTCGTCTTTTCGTTTGCACTCCTCGACGGTGGACTTCCCCCGGTGGCAGGAAATCGCCGATAAAAAGTGCTTTCGAACCCAGCAATCTCGTTCCCTCGTCAAATATCAAGTATAAGACACAATAATACTAATAATAATAATGAAAACAAAATTGAGTAAGAGTTGGCCGATAATAAACGAAATTAAATAATATTTGAATAATACTAATAAGCGAAAGTGAATAATAATTACGCGAAAATAAAATAATAATGAGAGATAATCACATAATAATAAGAGAAATTTAATAATAAAGTGAAATGCGATTTTAAAAAACAAGACGAGAAGAAAAAAAACCGAGTCGAAGGTCCAATGGCGAGTGACTAAATCTTTTCCAAATAAAGGCAAAACTCGATGTCGAAATAATGGACAATTGCACCGGCGAGAGTGCATCCGGTGGTGCAGCTGCACTCGCAAAGGGAGAAAAATAAATTAAATTTTAAATCGAAGGAAAAAAATAACGTTGCTCATAAGGAAGAATGTCCTTGGAGTCTGTGCCACGTGCGTTCGATATTCCAATGTTCAAGCGCAGATAGTAAAATTGCAGGGTAAATATATTGAAATGGTAATGGGTATGAATGACAATACGCCTGGCTATCGAGTACTTTCCGCGGCTCAGCTCGCGTAGTGTTGAATGCCCCTTTATGAAATGTGCTCCTTAACTGGAGTTTTTGAAGAATTTGGACAGAAAAAAAAATAAGCAATATTGAGGGATTTTTCAAACTAAGAAATAATTATTCTACAATTGTCAAACTTTAGGTATACTTTTGATAGTATATTTAAGTATACGAAACAATTTTTCAAAATTAATTCATCATCAAAATGACAGAGTTGTGGCAGAGTGCTACAGCAAGGTCGCAGCGGGAATTGCGAATCTCGATAATTTCGATAATGCAGTTTTGAGAAAAACGCGTTTGAAAATATTCTACATATATATATATATATATATATTCTACAAAATATTCTACATATGAGGGATTTTCCGTCAATTCGCCACTTTTTTTCGACCATCTCAGATCTGCCCCATAATTGGTTACATCAAAGTACTACTAAAAGGCGTTCTATGTGGATTTTTTCAGATTTTTTAGTTCAACATTTTAGAAAATGCCGTTTTTTTTCCCAAATGAATATATCTCGGAAACTAGGAGTAACTGAAAAAAAATGTCTGTACATAAAAGTTGTAGTTTTGTGTTAGCTTTCGAGCGGACGGCTTGAAATAATTTTTACGTTCCGGTAACGCTGATTTTTTACCAAAAAGGGGGAAATTATTTTTTTTATTAAAAAACGACCATTTTTTTTGGCTGAAAAAATTACAGAGTCTTCCAGTATGTCTGACGATATCGCAAAAAAATCGCCAGAGTGGGGCGGATCGAGGTTCTAAGGTAATAAAATGAAACCACACAAATTAATTTTTTTATACCGGAACCTCACTCCGTGCCACTCTGGCGATTTTTTTGCGATTTCGTCAGACATACTGGAAGACTCTGTAATTTTTTCAGCCAAAAAAATGGCCGTTTTTGAATAAAAAATAATTTCCCCCATTTTTGGTAATTACCAATTACAATGTAATGTGTAATGAAATTTTTTGTCATTACGCATTACATTGCAGCTTGTAATGAAAATGTTTCACATTACAAAATGTAATGTAATGAGTAATGGAAATTTTTTACAATACAAAATATAATGTAATGAGTAATGGGGATTTTTTACATTACAAAATCCAATGTAATGAGTAACGGAAATTGTTTGCATTACAAAATATAATGTAATGAGGAATGGATTTTTTTTTACATTACCGAATGTAATGTAATGGGGAATAAAATATTTTTTTCATTACCCATTGAAAAAGTAATGAATAGTGGCCGTGTTCGTTGGGTCTCATCATTTTGATACGAACAAGTGCGCATGCGCACAATGATGCGCAACGCGCAACTGCGCAATGAAACGAGTCATGCGCACAACGAATAACTCGCATAACTCGTTTCATTGCGCAGTTGCGCGTTGCGCATCATTGTGCGCAGTTGCGCGTTGCGCATCATTGTGCGCATGCGCACTTGTTCGTATCAAAATGATGAGACCCAACGAACACGGCCAGTGCATTACGCTTTAATTACAAATTTCGCAAGCCTGGTAATGGGGTATCAATGTGGGGGAACTGTGTAAAAAGTCGGCAAGAGTAGACTTGGGAGCAAAGAACCGATTATCTATTTCAATGTTGATCTATTTCACTGATCTATTTCAACGATCTGTATCAATGTTCAGGCGTAGATGACAACGATACTGCGTGAAATATATAAAACAGCTACTGATATCGAACCAAAAGCAAATAGTGATATTGCCTCGCGGGAGTTGAACATTCACGTGGAAATGAGCGGTGGGCACATCTCGGCGCAAGCCCAGCGCTCACTCCGAGATGAAATCTCTCGTCGCGAAAAAAAGAATTTAAGGGCGAGATATACCTTGAGGCGAAGCAAAGATCTTGCTGATTTTCATGATTTTTTATCCATTTTGAGGACACATTCAATCTGATTGACTGACTTTATCTGATTATGATATGATATGATAAGACACTGATTGATCCCCCTGAATCTGATTGATCTGACTTTATCTGATTATGATACGATATGATAAGACACATTAAGTGATTAGCTGCCAAATTTCAAACGAACGCAATATTCTGTATTCGAGATATTGGCGATCAAAGATTGCGCGGTTTTACACGTGTCCTTGTGGGCAACGGTGGAAGGTTTTACATTTCGTGCAATAACGACGAAACTTTTCTACAGATTTTTCTCAAAAAATTTCTCAATTACAGAGGAACGTATGACGAAGTGGGTAACAAAAGGTCATGAATTTTGATCGTCTAAGTTTCAGAGATATAGCGATTTAAATTAAGGTTGTTATCGGGTTAAGTCAACATGTTACCACCGAGCTGAAATTTTTTCTGGACCTTTATAACCTCTTTGCTGATCATCCTGTGCAGTTTGAATACGATCCACAGTACCGTTTTTTTTTAGAAAAAAATCGAACACTCGACCTCTTTCGTGAGCTAATTACAATACGCTAATGGGAAACTCCCGATCATTTTTCAGTACATTATTAAGGGCCACTCTAGAGGCCGAAAAAAAGCTTTTCGAGGATTTTTTTCAGAAAAACTACAAAATAAATCGAGATTACAAAAAAAGGTATATTTAAGTATAATGGATTTCTTTTTACTACACACACACCGTTATAAAATTTTATATATATATATATATATATATATTCACAGAGTTGTGAATAATGCATTATTTTGATAGTGCATTACTGTATACATTACAAATTACAAAATTAATGTGTAATGAATATATGTTCCATTGCAAATTACAAAAGTAATGTGCAATAAATGCATGTTCCGTTACAAATTACAAAAAGTAATGTGTAATGGTTGCATGATCCATTACAAATTTCAAAAGGTAATGTGTAATGGACGCATGTTCCATTACAAATTGAAAAAGTAATGTATGACTAATGAGTGCTTCATTACAAAATACAATTACAATAAGGTAATTCGTAGCGGAGAATATTCCATCACAAATAGAAAAATTGCCGTGCTCACATTATAAATTTGCACATTGCTATCTCATTATTTTATTTCGCTAATTGCAATTTGTTTTAAGTAAATTCGCTTTTCTTCTGCATAAAACTCGACAACACAAAAAAAAAGGTTTATACAAGCCAGATTTGTATCATCAAAAAAAAATTACTTCTCAATACAAAGTCACGATCTCCCATACTTTTATGTGCACTCTTTCAGAATCCGGGGTCAAAATTGAGTTTTGTGCATTAGAAAAATAAATATGGCCGTTAAAAAAACCTCGTGTTACAATTATAACGACAGAAGCGAGAAAAAGATCGAGAGAGAAAGAGAAAAAAGTGGCTAAGATGATGTTTCATGTATCTCACGAATCCGCAGAATGGGCGGAAGAAATTATACTTAACACAATTATAAGCATTCTAATAAAATATACGTAACCTAGCTAATAATAAAAGATGTAAATAATAATATAAGTAATATAACAAAAATGAATACAAGTTACTGAAACAAAACATGTCGCTTTATATAGTTTCTGCATGATATACCTATTTTATTATTTCAGATAACTATATAGATCGTTTGAAATTTATAACTCCTTGAATGGATTGTTCAGTAGACCAAACAATTTCGATCTATTTGAATTTGAAGTGGAGTTTTATAAGTTTGCAACGCGTAATCTGTTACACGTTGCTTTTATAATCGATATCCATTATCAATTGATAATAATAATAGTAATTGCTCTTTGCATTTATTCATGGTATATTACTTTTTCAATGCTCAATGAGGCACGCATTCATAACACATAATTTTTGCTTTTTTAAAGAGGAAGCTTTGTGATAAAAAGAATTTGTTTTCCAGTTTTCAATGTTAATGCTCGAAAAATTCTTATATATCTCAAAACTTCGAAAAATCATGCAAGACAATATATCATATCAGATCAATTTCAATATGCAGTTTTTTTCATTATTTGTAACCAGCTTTGGCTTGCAACTTCGTCCATGTCTTTAAAAGTATCGACTTTTTCATGTAGATAGCTTTGTCTGTGTAAAACAGCAAGGTGAAAGTAATGTGCGAACTTCTAATTTGAACGTTTTTCGTCTGCATTATTGAGTTTCAAGCAAAAAAAAATGAATTAGTCTTGAAAGAACTTTTAGTGAGCGAAATTAAATAATAAGACAGCAACTTTTAGCAAATGTGCAAATTTCTAATGCAAGCACAGCAATTTTGTTATGTGTAATGGAATATTCTCCACTACAGATTACTTTTTATCAATTGTAATTTGTAATCGAACATGCATCCATTACAAATTACTTTTTAAAATTTGTAATGGAACGTGCATCCATTACTCATTACTTTTTGAAATTTGTAATGGATCATGCAGCCATTGCACATTACTTTTTGAAATTTGTAATGGATCATGCAACCATTACACATTACTTTTGTAATTTGTAATGGAGAACTTATCCAATACACATTATTTAAAGTAATGAGTAATGCATTATTTTAAAATTACTATTTCCACAACTCTGTATATATATATATATATATATATATATATATATAGGCAAAAGAATTAAAGGATATTGAAAAAGTGCGCCAATTTTAGGGTCATTTTCAAATAGCTGTAACCCCTCAAAAAATGGTCGTACAGCAAAATAAAAAAAGCAAATTGAAGGTGTGAATCTCTAGTTTTGAGATCTTGAGCTCAAAAATTTTTCGCATCAGTCAATTTTTAGTAGCCATCAAAAAACCAAAGTAAAAAAAGTTTCCAAAATTTTTGCTCATCTTTCACAGTCTGCAAAGACTTTAATACATTTTTTTGAATGATCGGATTGAAAGGATCGTCTAGCTGGATTCTTTCCCTTCAATTTGAGCGGTGGGAGAGCTCTGTACGATTTTTTCTCGCGGAGTTATCGATGTTCAAAGCAAAAATGACACTTTTGACTTTGATGACCGATTACTCGGAGACTAATGGTCGCACAGAAAAAAAACCGGAGGGTTTTGGAAACTTTGAAGTATTCTCTATAAGATGCTTTTATCATTTTTTTTTATCAAGATTTTTTTTTATGCGGGAAAATGGATTTTAAAAAACGTGAAAAATGGCATATTTACGAATATTCTTTTAACTAAGGATTATTTTGCCAATATCGAATAGATCAAAAAAAAATTCGGTTTTTTTATTACCTCAAAGTATTCTAAAAAAGCCCTCAAAAGTTTAAAACCCTGCGATTTTTTTTTCATTGTGTTCCGAATGATCGAAATTGTGGTTTTTGCCAAAAATCGATTAAAGGCTAAATCTACCACCTTTTATTCGTCTTTTGAGAATCACAATTTTTTTTGGCACTGATCCGAATTTCCGGTGCTAAAAAATGTTGATTGTTGAACAACGGGAACTAAAATTATAAATATAATATAAAATAAATTATAAAATTTATTAAATTATATATATATATAAAAGTATATATATATAATTTTATAACGGTGTGTGTGTGTAGTAAAAAGAAATCCATTATTTTGCAATAGATAGCTTTAGTGATCTGTATCTCGCGTTGTATAAGCGCGATCGGATTACGCTAGATGGCGTTAGAAAGATAAGATTTCGTACTAAAATAATCATCTCAGGCAGTTTTGTGATTGCTTGACGCAATATTGTTTGAGCGCGCGTCAAAGATGGCTATCAGCAAAGTGCGAATACGCCACATTTTACAGTTTTTCTTCGATAAAGGCGAAAACGCAAGCCAGGCGGCTGAAAATGTGAATAGTGTTTATGTTCCTGATACTGTAAGATCCAATCACGCGCAATTTCGATTTCGTCGATTCCGCTCCGGCAATTTTGATGTCAAAGATGCACCGCGCTCTGGGAGGCCAATTGTCGAAAATGTCGATAAAATAATGGAAATCGTTGAGTCCGACGGTCATGTAAGCACTGTTTCGATTGCCCAGGAGCTAAACGTTGCACGAACAAACCGTTTGGAACCACTTGAATAAGGCTGGATACAAAAAGAAGCTCGATGTATTGGCGCCACACGAGTTAACGCAAAAAAACGTCACGGACCGAATTTCCATCTGCGAATCGCTGCTGAATCGCAACAATATCGAGCCATTTCACAGTGTACACAAACAGCAAAGTCTGACGGCGAGTTCGATGGGCGGCAGGTTATATGTTCCATATTTTCGGAGAATATGCTTCGAAAAAATTAAAATATTCGTTTGAAAATATGTATAAAATATTCACAAAGTTTGAATTCTACTCATTCATTCCTTGTGAACAAAAAATCACGAAGATCAGAAAATAACCGTACTCCTAAACTGGTTTGCCGCCTTAAGGCCTTAAGCCACAGTAACGGGTATAAAATCGTGTGCGAATTTAAGGGGTTACCCCCACTTGCGATTTTGAAGAAATCGATTTTTTTTATTGCATTTTTTTGAAGTATAAGTATCCGGGCCCATACCTCTGTATGGGCCCGGAATAGATGACTCTATGTAAGTTTACAAAAAAAAATATTTTCTTCGTGTAAACTGAAATTGAAACTTTAAACGCGTTTTTCTCAAAATGGCATTTCTGAAGTCGGTGACCAAGATTACTCGAACACTAATGAACCGATCTTCGTGAAATTTTGCAGGCTTATTTAATACATAAAAATGTAGTCTTTAATCGTTCGATTTTTTTTTTCGAAAAAAATGGCCGTTTTTAGCCAAAAAACGGCCGTTTTTTTTTTCGTTAAAATCGAACCATTAACTTTGCCTGTCCGCCATTTTGTGAAAAATGAATATTTTTTAAAATCTTTCGATTAAAGACTAGTTTATACTTGTATTTGACTAAATCGATCCGCATTTTTTTTTCAAATGATCCACTTCGCCGCAATGTTGGTCACCGCAAACCGTGTATATAAAAACATTATTTCATTGACGGCCATTTGCCACTAAACAATGTAATATTTTTCAATAAAAAAATTACTGAAAGTTCTTCAAGATGTGTTCTTTAAGATGGTATATTGATCGATTAAAAAAGTTTTGTAGTTTTCTTTAAAAAATTCATGAAAAAGGCCTTTTTTCGTATGAAAAAGTGATTCACTCATAAAATTAATTACACATCTTTTTATGAATATCAAACTGTTAGAATTGTTTTTTCGATGTACAAAATGGCCGACCACTCGAAACTTCTCGAAACAGCTTTTTTCCAATTGGCGTGACAAATAACTTCAACAATTTTCACTCGATTTACTTGAAATTTAAAGGTTATGTTCCTAATTGCATTTCGCAGAGAAGTACGCACGGAATTTCCGATTAATCGAAAACTTTTCATTTTATGAGCAGTTTATGAGCAGTTACAACGAAATTTTTCACGGAAAATTCATTTCTCAAGTTCAAATACCAACAACTTTTGAATAAAACAATATTTTTTAAATTCCGTACGTACTTCTCTAGGTATTCTAATGTAGATTGACGAGAATTTTTGTTTTTCGTTCTCGGTCAAAAATTGTGGATGCTAAATATCACGTCGCGGAGCGCCTAAAAAAAAGATAAAAGAAAATATTAGTAGTCGGCCGTGTACATCGAAAAAAAAAATTCTCACAGCTTGATATTCATTTCAAACAGATGTGTAATTAATTTTGAGTGAATCACATTATCATCCGAAAAAATTGTTAAATTCGCACATGACTTTATAGCTGTATACTAAGGCCTTGAGGGATTTCATTCTTTTTCGTTCTGAAACTTTAAAGAAGGCTCACTGACCATTCTGGGGGTGATTCTCGGCATAGGGGGCAGATCGTTGCTCGACTCTTCGATGCTACCGGCGCTCACGCCGATCTCATTGGCCTCCTCGTCGTCCGATTGATTCGGCGAGTCCATCGGTGTGAAGAAGCTACCGGGATTCTCGACCCGTCCACCTCTTCTCCCGGGATCCTCGAAAAAGTTACGTATCAACGAGGCTGTCTCGGGATCCACCGAGTTACCTGCAAAATCCAACGTTTTCCTATGTATTTCCCGTCGTCGATTTCGTCCAAACAGCCTCGTCTTTTTCGACAAATTCCCATCGTCATTACGGCATCATCACAGTGTGACATTTTCAAAAAATCGACTTTTTTGCATTATCCGACAAAAAAATGCACAAAAAAATACACGCCATTCTTTATCTCGCTATGAAAGCTTTTTTTTTAACGAAAAACTCGAAAAAATAGGCCAAATTAGATACTTTTTTTTCGAAACGCCGCCATTTTTTCAATTTTGATTGTTAAAAAAACTCTAGAGCAAGATAGCTGCTTTCACGCTGACTAATCGTTTTTTTACAAATTTTGTTTCGGATAATATTTACGGCCACAACCGTGTACACCGCGAGGACCTCTTTTTTTTCGAAGACATTTTCAACCGTTAAAAAAACGTAAAAAATATTAAGAAATAACCTTCAAACATTTATGTTCTATTCTTAATGAGTGCTTCGATTTGACATTAAAAAATCAGACTGATTAGCGTATTTTGACCATCGAAAAAAAAAATCACGAAAATCAGCTATTCTCCGACCCGTTACACTGTGATGATTCCTTAAAATTCATTTTTCTGTGCATTCAATTTGTTTAACTTATTTTTTTCTCTTCAAATATACCTAACAACCAATTGTTGGCGGCAGTTTCCTGGGGTATCACGCGAAAATCGAAAAACCACGCCTCGCCCCATGCCAGTGTGAAGGACGTTATTATGAGGAAGCCTTGGAAAGCTGGCTGACTGTTTTGCGACCACTGCGAGAATAATGTTACATTTTTTTTTTCGTCTTTATTCTTCGTCACACTTTTATACGATTGTTGCGCTTTTTTTTATAGTTGTGACAATTGTACAAACAATGACAACAATAATAATAATAAAAGCGACAATCAAATGACAATGATGATGAAAGCGGCAATAAAATAATAATAATTATAACAGCATCGGAAATAAACTAATGATAATAAAAATAATGATACTATCGAAGACAGGAACAACAATAATTACTCCAAAATAAGCTCCAAAACATATTTCAGCCAAAATATTGGAAAAACAAACGAACCTAAGCAGCCACGAAGAAATAATAAACATACGAATGACAATAATAAAAGGTATTATTAATGATGACAATAATAAAGATGAATAAGATACTCACATTGAAGTACGATACCTTGGCTATGAGGAAGGCACATGTCGCTGTGGTAGTGAACTTGCGAAGTAATCAGAAAATGAACGGAAAGTGTGAGTATTCGCAAAGAAAGTAAAAGTGAAAAAGTTGCGGCGCTAAAGGATCAAATTACTACGACGAATGAGGATTCAAAGATATGGGGTGGATTTTATTGTATATGTGATTTTTTTTTCTTTTTTTTTGTTATTTGAGGCGCTTTTGAGGAAAAAGAATGGGTCAAGAATTTTATAAATGGGTGTTTGTGTGTGAAAATTTGATCTCTCTCTCTCTCTCTCTCTCTCTCTCTCTCTCTCTCTCTCTCTCTCTCTCTCTCTCTCTCTCTCTTTGGTGTTTTTATTTTTTATTATATAGAATCTTTTCATTGCTATTGCATCTTCTATATTATTTTGTATTCTTCTACTCAGTCTAATTTGCCTGCTAGTCTTCTAAGGCATAATTATTTAAGTTTAAGTATAAGTATTTAAGGATAAGTATGAGTTTGAGTATAAGTTTACGTATAAGTTCACGTATAAGTTTAGGTATAAGTTTCAGTATACGTTTACGTATAAGTATAAGTATAAGTATAAGTTTGAGTATAAGTTTAAGTATAAGTGTCAGTTTAAGTATAAGTATAAGTATAAATATTTAAGGATAAGTATGAATTTAAGTATGAGTTTGAGTATAAGTTCAGTATAAGTTTACGTATAAGCTTAAGTATAAGTTTAAGTACAAGTTTACGTATAAGTTTGAGTATGAGTTTAAGTATAAGTTTAAGTATAAGTTTAAGTATAAGTTTGAGTTTAAGTTTAGGTATAAGTTTCAGTATACGTTTAAGTATAAGTTTACGTATAAGTTTAAGTATAAGTATACGTATAAGTATAAGTATACATTTAAGTATAAGTTTAAGAATAAGTTTAAGTATAAGTTTAGGTATAAGTTTAGGTATAAGTTTAAGTATCAGTTTAAGAATAAGTTTAAGTATAAGTTTAGGTATAAGTTTAGGTATAAGTTTAAGTATCAGTTTAAGGATAAGTTTAAGGATAAGTTGAAGTATAAGTTTGAGTATAAGTTTAAGTATAAGTTTGAGTATAAGTTTAAATATACATTTTAGTATAAGTCTACGTTCAAGTACAAGTTCAAGTATAAGTTTAAGTATAAGTATAAGTATTTAAGGATAAGTATGAATTTAAGTATAAGTTTCAGTATAAGTTCAATATAAGTTTAAGTATGAGTATAAGTATAAGTTTAAGTATAAGTTTAAGTATAAGTTTGAGTATAAGTATAAGTATACATTTAAGTATAAGTTTAAGAATAAGTTTAAGTATAGGTTTAGGTATAAGTTTAAGTATCAGTTTAAGTATAAGTATAAGTTTATCAATGAATCTCTCTCCCTCTCTCTCTCTCCCTCCAATTGAATTTGTTTTGCTTTTATGCAGAGAGCGTACTTACAGCTATGATGATGCGATGATTAAGCTGGAGTACGGCGTAGAAAAGCAGGAGCACCGTGAATCTGCAAGCGGCTCCCATCTGCGAGGAGGATAATGGCGCGACCGAGCGCGAGCGAGAAAAAAAAACAAAAAACACCACGAATAAGTATCTTTGTTCCGCTCGCGGCGACGTTTTTTTCATACATATTTTCTTTTCATCGTTTCGCGCGTATAAAATAAGCCGGAAGCCGAGAAGGGACAACCGAAGTTCTTACGACGATGTCGAAGAGCGAGGTCGTCAGCTGATAATGAACCACCTGCTTCTCGAAGGCACTTTTCACGCTCTCCCCGGCGATCTGCGGGCACGAAACACAAAATAACCAGCTTGATTCACCCTCTCGCTATTGCGGGAAGGACGAAAAGTAAAAGGCAAGCTCTCACCATTGTGCATATGAGCCAGACGAGAGCGGTAAAGGCCAAGTCGAACGTCACCAGGAGGCAAAAGAATCTCCTGACGTTGGAGATTTTGTTGCCCTGATGGGCGCCCGCTATCAGCTCCTCGCTCGGCATCTCGTCCAGCATTCTATTGACGCTGTTGACGCTGCTCCGCTGCGTGTAGGAAGTTCTCTGCGATTGTAACGAAGCGCTCAGCAGGGATTCCCCCATGAGGGTCGCCCTCAACTGGCGATGATCCTCCGCCATCATCCTGACTGCTTTATTTTATCTCTGCAGCGGCGAGCGAACAAAAAGAAAACAATTTTGCGTGCTAAATAGTGAATGATAATTGGGACACGTTCTTACGATTTTAACGAGTTAAGGGGTTACCCCCACTTGCGATTTTGAAAAAATCGATTTTTTTTATTGCATTTTTTTGAAGTAAAAGTATCCGGGCCCATACAGAAGTATGGGCCCGGAATAGATGACTCTATGTAAGTTAACAAAAAAAAATATTTTCTTCGTGTGAACTGAAATTGAAACTTTAAACGCGTTTTTCTCAAAATGGCATTTCTGAAGTCGGTGACCAAGATTACTCGAACACTAATGAACCGATCTTCTTGAAATTTTGCAGGCTTATTTAATACATAAAAATGTAGTCTTTAATCGTACGATTTTGTTTTTCGAAAAAAAATGGCCGTTTTATAGCCAAAAAACGGCCGTTTTTTTTTTCGTTAAAATCGAACCATTAACTTTGACTGTCCGCCATTTTGTGAAAAATGAATATTTTTTTAAATCCTTCGATTAAAGACTAGTTTATACTTATATTTGACTAAATCCATCCGCATTTTTTTTTTCAGATGATCCACTTCGCCGCAATGTTGGTCACCGCAAACCGTGTATATAAAAACATTATTTCATTGACGGCCATTTGCCACTAAACAATGTAATATTTTTCAATAAAAAAATTACTGAAAGTTCTTCAAGATGTGTTCTTTAAGATGGTATATTGATCGATTAAAAAAGTTTTGTAGTTTTCTTTAAAAAAAATTCATGAAAAAGGCCTTTTTTTGCGCTACAAGTGGCGGTAACCCGTTAAGGCCTTAGGCCACAATAACGGGTATAAAATCGTGTGCGAATTTAACAATTGTTTTCCGTATGAAAAAGTGATTCACTCGTGAAATTAATTACACATCTATTTAGTATAAATAATAGGTGCGCAACTAAGTTCCCGCTGTTTTTCAAGAGATGGCTCCACTAGTAAGTGCTGGTCGATTGTGACATAACCAAAACGTCATGAACCAAGCTTAGACGTATGGTAAACAAACCGCTTTGACACATTAGTGATTTTGTTTTTGCGTCGTATACTTTTGGTTGTGTGAAAATGTCCGATTTTGTGCCAAATAATCGTAATTTGCGGGAAGTGTTGGTTTTCTTCGTTCATTCGAAGAAAACGGCGGCTGAAGCGCATCGAGAACTCGAAAAAGTTTACGGAGATGCTGCTCTAGGTGAAACAACGTGCCGCGATTGGTTCCGTCGCTTCAAAGACGGTGATTTCGATGTTGACGACCGTTCACGTGAAGGAAGGCGACAAAACCTTCCAAGACGCTGAATTGGAGGCATTGCTCGATGAGGATCCGTGCCAAACGCAAAAAGAGCTTGCTTCAGCGTTAGGAGTTACCCGCCAAGCCATTACCAAGCGATTGCATGCGTTGGGAATGATTCAAAAACAAGGAACTTGGGTTCCTTATGATTTGAAGCCGAGAGACGTTGAGCGTCGCTTTTTCGCCCGTGAACAACTGCTCCAGCGGCAAAAAAGGAAGGGGTTTTCTTCATCGCATCGTTACGGGTGATGAAAAATGGATTCATTACGGCAACCCAGAGAAAACAAAATCATGGGGACTTCCCGGTCATGCTTCTACATTGTTGGCTCGGTCGAATATTCCCGCTGCGAGGGTTTTGATGTGTATTTGGTGGGACCAGGGCGGTGTTATTTATTATGAGCTGTTGAAACCGAACGAAACCATCACCGGGGAACGGTGTCGAACTCAATTGATGCGATTGAGCCGAGCACTGCGCGATAAGCGGCCGCAATACGAGCAGAGGCGCGAAAAAGTGATTTTACAGCGTGACAATGCTCGGCCTCACGTTGCCAAACCCGTTAAAAGCTACTTAGAAACGCTCAAATGGGAAGTCCTACCCCACCCGCCATATTCCCCAGATATCGCGCCGTCCGATTATTACTTGTTCCGTTCGATGGCACATGGTCTGGCTAATCAGCAGTTCCGCTCATATGAAGACATCTCAAAATGGCTTGATTCGATAGCCTCAAAATGGATAGCCTCAAAACACGAACACTTCTACCGTGACGGTATTCGAGCTCTGCCAGAAAAATGGGAAAAAGTTGTCGCTAGCGATGGGCAATATTTTCAATGATTCATTTGTAACCATTTTTTCACAATAAAGTGGCATTTTCGAAAAAAAACAGCGAGAACTCAGTTGCGCACCTAATATCAAGCTGTTAGAAAATATGTATATTTTTTTTCGATGTACACAATGGGCGACTACTAATATTTCTTTTATCTTTTTTTTTTAGGCGCTCCGGGTGTGACATTTAGCATCCACAATTTTTTACCTAGAACGAAAAACAATAATTCTCGTCAATCTACATTAGAATACCTAGAGAAGTACGTACGGAATTTGAAAAATATTGTTTTATTTAAAAGTTGTAGGTATTTGAACTTGAGAAATGAATTTTCAGTGAAAAATTTCGTTATAACTGGTCATAAACTGCTCATAAAATTAAAAGTTTTCGATTAATCGGAAATTCCGCACGTACTTCTCTGCGCAATGCTATTAGGAACATAACTTTTGAATTTGAAGTAAATCGAGTGAAAATTGTTGAAGTTATTTGTCACGCCAATTGGAAAAAAGCTGTTTCGAGAAGTTTCGAGTAGTCAGCCATTTTGTACATTAAAAAAAAATATATTTTCTAACAGCTTGATGTTCATACTAAATAAATGTGTGATTAATTTCATGAGTGAATCCCTTTTTCATACGAAAAAGAAAGTTCAATTCGCACACGATTTTGATTGAATTGAAATTTGGTAGAAATATTGATAATATCAGTACCTTCTACTTGACGAGAATTGTTTTTGAAAAATTGAAAAAAAAAAAAACCACTTTTTTAATCCACATTTCACAGAAATGTTGCTTGAAATGTTGATTTTTCGTTGTAAATGCGTGCCATTTTTTTTTATTTGCATTTTCTTCGTTTTAATTACCGTCACATAGAAACTATACATGTTCTGACTGAAAAAATGTTTGAACTTTTTTGCAAAGCAAAGTCTACGGGAAGCTAGACCTCACGCCGATTCGCAACTCCTGCGGCAACCTTGCTGTAACACTCTGCCACAGCTCTGTCAATTTGATGATGAATTAAGTAAAAAAAATTGGTTTGGATACTTGAATATACTATTAAAGTAAACCTAAAGTTTGATAAATGCAGAATAATTATTTCTTAGTTTAAAAAATCTCTCAATATTGCTTATTTTTTTCCTGTCTAAATGTATATCCCGCCTCAAATATAAATCAAAACAAATCAACTTTATTTGATTGAATTAAATTACTGCAATAATCAAAGAAATATTAATAGAAAAAATAATACTGAAAACAAAAGCGATAATAACAGTATGCTAATACTGAATAATAATAATTCAGCGTATCTTCGTTATCGACAAATGATAAAGTAATCCAAATGGATTAGCGATTACAAATTGGCGCAAATTATGGCATTGAATTGGAAACTTATCCTTATCAATTTAATATATACAGGGTGTCCTGTTATGAACGGATAATCCTGCAACCATTGATAAGTCAGATCATGTCCTACTATATGCTCAATTTTCAGTTTAGTGAAAGTTCCTCCGTTTTCGAAATAAAAACCATCAGCCTTTGATTTTTCACATGCCATGATAACGTTTTTTGGCCCTAATAAAAATAACTCATTATCCATTCATACCAGGACACCCTGTATATATATATATATATATATATATATATATATATCGAATAGATGAGCCCGAAATACTTTTTTTTGCTATTTTCCAGTTAACAAACTTTTTTCTTTCAGAATAACAAATATTTTTCCAAAAAAGCGTAAATTCATGATATTCTTTGCGAACGATGATGAAATTATAGTTTTGTCAATCGGAAGATGCTAATTCACGAGACAATGAGGTCTGTTTATCGGCTGTGCGAAGGACCACCGACGTTGTCAGAGCTCGCAATCTCCGTAGACATTACAAATTGAATCATAAGCTGAGCGAGCCAATTGCCCGAGATTATTTTCGATATTCCGCAGGTGGTTTCAGTCGTCTAGGAGAACGCGAGCAAGGCGAATACTTCGTACGGAGATTATCGCTTAAACAAAGGGAAATGAGTCGAGGACGACGTGACGTCTCGAAACATAACCTCGAAGGGACAAAGATCGCGGCGTTATCTTGGATTTGATAACGATTATTCGCGATTAGGCGGAAATAGCCGTAGATAAGAAAAATCGAAGATTTCGAGAAGATTGATTATACTTTTTGTTTTGTTTTTTAGATCGCCATTTACATTAGCGGCCGCGAATGTACGGGAATACGGGAGAAAACGTATTTTACGCAAATGCATGTACCTTACCCTCGTAGGGAGAAAAGTTTTCGTCGATGGACGCATCAGCGTCGAGGACAATTGTTCGGTGGCATTCCGGCGACTTTTTAACGTGGTTTTTTTCGTTTTTCCTTCTTCACAGTGAAAAATGGACGAGCACTGGCGAGGCGAAGCACGCGATTGACGTACGCTGGAAAATCGTAGATATTTTGTTTATACAATTGATCGCGGACAGTCGAGGAATGTCTTTTGTTTTCTCGGTTGTCAGAGCGTACACACGTGCAAATTGTGACGGCAGCGGTCACACGCACGCACGGGCGAGAGCAGAGTGGCGGCGCGGCCATCGCCCGAGGCTCTTTGGATGCGGCGGTCGGTAATGTAGGTGCCCGACATTACCGACCGAGGAGGCAGGCTCTTGATGCGGCGATAAGTACACAATTTTTCAAGGCAAATAAAGCGCGTTTCGATCTCGACCATCTCGACCACGGTCTTACATACAGGTCTGGAAACTCGATGAAATTCGGGCGGTGGGGGTGGTTCCACTATTGAAACAGAAATCGTGGTGTCGCTAGTATCGAGGAGTCAGTTTTCACAGCGAACACATTACCTGAATATGGTCGTCGAGTAACCGCGAAGTAATGCCGAAGTCCTGCGTAGTACCGGAGTGCAATAAGGCTTACAGAAGCCTAAAAGTGAAACTGTCAATGTTTTGCAGCTATATAAACTGCTGTCAGTATATAGCGCGATAAAGCCTCCAAAATATGGTAATTGTACCATTACAGAACGGCCTGAGCCGCAGATTTTGATATCGCTAAGCGATCTGAAAGCTTTGAGTGGCGAAAAATCGGAACCCAAAATAGTTAAGTATCGTGACGAAGTTCGACGAAAATTAGACGCCGTTTCAGATAAAGGAGAATGGGACACCGACGATGTCATCGAGTACCCTGTCGATCACGATTATACCCTTCCTCTGGCGATAGACTGTATAGTTTATTACGCGACAGGTTTTTTTTAATTTTAACTAGTTTTTCATGAAGCAGGCTTCTTATTAACTCAACGTAGGTAACCGTAGAATAAACGAACAACTCTCATAGCACGACGGTAGAATCATCGAAATCATCATCCGAGTACAAAGAATTGTTTTCAATTCTTTCGCTACTATTAATTACAGCTGATAATTTAAATAATATATATTTATCTAACATTATGGGGTTTATGTCTATCACGTTTGATGCGTTCCTTTTTACTGCGACGTAAGTTAAATTTAAATATAATCTTAGATTTCAATGCAATTTTTTGCACTTCGCAGTGTTTATGTTCTGTGTTTGTCAATAAATTAATAAAATCATAACGTGCATACTTTCAGGGTACTTATGCAAGCAAGTTCTGAAGAGATATGATGCGTGTGTCATCTGTCGCGAAGGGGTCTGCTTGAGTTCTAATAGCTCACCTGCTCTTTCTTAATTGGTGGATATGAAATCTCGTGGCGGGTTAATCCATGCCAATTGAAAATTCTTTAATCTAATGCACTGCCTTGAAACGTGTTTTGCGAAGCATTCCTCAAAGGTTAACGTGTTTGATTTAACACTCGAAGATGTATTAACGGGATAAAGTTTTCTTTTCCATGTGAAAAACATGGTTAGGATATCTTATTATACGCGATAATTTATTGCATTAGGTTGCGCATGAGGCAAAACATCTTTCAAGAAAATATGAAATAAAAAAAAATTTGTCGTAAAAAAAGATGTCTAAATTGACAAACCAATGAACGAACGATCAACAAAAAGTAAATAAAGGTTTGGTTTTCTCGTTATTTTGTACATTTCACCCCCCCCCCCCCTCCCTGCAGAGCGATAATGACTAAAAATCTTCCTTATTGCCATTATAAGATGCCATTATTTGAATTATAAGGGATAAATAATTGTTATTATATGATTGATAAACGCGAAATTACATTTGCGCTGTAATATAAAATGCTATCTCCATATATAGTGTTAGGAAAAACAACAGATGATGAACACGTATACGTAGAAATATTTGCAAGTAGTAACTCCGATAAGTACTGCTGCAAGCATTGGTGAGTGAGAGTGAGTATTGTTGTCTCTCTCGCACACTGACTCCTCGATTGCAGCGCCTCTCGCGGCGAACTTCAGCAAAGGAACCATGTGAACTAACGGAGTTTCCAGACCTGTATGTAAGACCGTGATCTCGACCCACGTGCTTTGCAATAATGTGAGAAAATTTCGAAGGACGAAGACGTTTTTTTCGGTCGTTTTTACGATTGTGCGCGTTTACGAGGCTTCGTTGGAATCGGCGGAGACGAGCTGTAAAGGTAATTACGGGACGGCCTTTAGCGATCTTTTTTACGATTTTGAGGTTATGTACTGCCGGTCGTTCGAACGCTTACGGTGTGATTCGGAGTTACGGGGTGATTCGAAAATTGCACGAAAAATGTAACTTTATGTTCGGACTTTTGTCGATTACAGGAAAACGGTGAATAATTCGACCGATAGGAGCGGAGCACGCGGGAGAGCGCAATGGCTACGTCGTTGGCGCAGCAGTTGAGGAAGCTGCGGGCGCCGCAGACCACTATATTGCTGCAGGACAAGAAACGGCCCAGCTTGCTGTTCGACCCCAAAGAGGCGGCCAATCTCGACAGGGCGATCGTGCGGAATATCGGTATTTGTCGTTCCGATATATTTTTCTTCCTCTGGCGTCGCGCCTCGTCGAAATCGAAGGAGTAATAAGCATTTTTTATGATTTACCGGGACGGAGCATGGATAAATAATCATTTATCTATATAATGATGAATAAATAACTTTTTTCTATTATCTTCTATCGGGTGAAGGCAGGAATGGTCATTTCTTATTTTTTATTGAGGAAAGAATCAATAATAATTTTATGAATAACGAGGAATAATTATTCCTAATGTTTTATCTCGAAGAGGCGAGAATAAAGAAGTATTTTTTAAATTCTTTACTGAGAAGAGGCAAGAGTGAATAATAATTTTTAACTTAGCAGGAAGCAGCAAGAATAAATAATTTGATGAATAATAATGAATAATTATTTTTTGTCTGGAAGAGGTAGCGATGGATAATCGTTTTTCAATTTTTTACCAGGGAGAGGCAAAAATTGATGATAATTTCCAATTTTTTACCAGGAAGAGACAAGAATGAACAATAATTTCGTATTTTTTTTACCGGAATGCGGCAAGAATAACTGTTCAATCAATAACAATAAATAACGATTTATTTTTTTACGTGGAAGAGGCAGGAATGAATAATCATTTTTTAATTATCTATCCGGCATAGGTGGTCGTGAGTAATAATTTTATTTTTCACCGAAAAGAGGCAACGGAGAAGAAAATTTTTTACCACAAGGAGGCAAGAATACGTAATATTTTTTTTTTTTTACCAGAATGCGACAAGAATACTTAACCATTTTTTTTTTAATTTACCAAAAAGCGGCTCACCCATTTCCAAAAAGAATTTCCAAAATCAATAAATAATTCCCAAAGTTTGAATTAAGTCAATTTATTCGTTCCCCGTAAGGAAAAAATCAGGAAAGACAAAAAAACATGTAATCCTAAACTGCTTCCCCGCCTTAAGGTATAACACCACTCTAGCGGCAGAAAATGAGGCCTAACTCTGACAATTCATGTTGAGAGTATGAAAAAGGAATAAGCTTTCTTTTGAGAGGGTTTATTTGAGATATATTGAACTATAAAAATAAAATTTTATTATAATTTTCGTACAAAATGGCAGCGACAACCACAGCTGCTACTCCGCTCTTTCCGGCGCTTACTTCGCAGCGCTCCGAGCGTCCTTACAAAGATGCGTGCATTTCCGAGAATATTCGCTGGATCGATTTGAAATTTTCAGGGAATATACTCACTGATTTGTACATTCCGAAAATGCAATAAAAAAACATCGATTTTTTGAAATTTCTAACTGCCTGTAACCTATTAACGGAGACTTTGTCCTTGGAGTGCCATATTTCAGGTGTTTACATTTTATTTTTTTTAAAGGAAACGAGTAAAGCTTTTTGAGTGCGGTTTTTTTCTTGATTTTATTCATGATATACAGAAGGTTAAGAAAAATTTTTTTGAAAAAAAAAAAAACAAAATGGCGGCCGTTGCAGCTCCGCGAAAACAGGTCCTCAAATCGCGGGAGGTAAACGGCTGACATAACTGCCCCCTCTTTGTTGATCTGAAACACAAATTCAAAGCATATTATCAATCTGTGACCCTTTGGTCATGGAATGACGGATGGGTTTTTCGTTTAGTACAAATTTCGGAAAATGGCGGCAATTAAAAAAAAAATCGAATTTCCGCGTTTTTTTTCGCATAAAAAGATAAATAATAAATGCAAAAATGTATCTATCCAAAAACCGATCCGTCATTCCGTGAAGACATATTTTCTGAGTATGCTCTTCAAATTTTTCAGGTCGATATGTTAATTACAGCGGTCAGGAGAATGTCAGCCATTTTTAAAAACGTGTTTTCGAGAAAAACGCGTTAAAAGTTTTGTAATGTGTTTACACAAATGTGTTTATAATTACCGCTAATCGGCAATGCCTGGTCCATAGAGGCATCCCTCCTCTTCTTCTAGCTGCTCATGTTGAGCTCGAATTGACTTTTTGAAAATTTCAAGGACAAAGTCTCCCTTAAAGAAAAAAAAGAAAAGGGACCGTTTTTTTTATCGTTGTAAATGTACATTCCGCCTCAACGATCGATTCTCTTACCCAGGTCAAAGCGGTCTCCAGGACTCGATAAAGTTATGCCCATCCTTCAGCGAATTCTCGGAGACTCTATTTTCCCCGAGTTCCGCGAGTCTCGAGCGTTCGGTGCAAGATTCCACCGTGAACGATCGTCTCAACGCAGCGATCGGTAACTCACCAGGCCCTGCTGAAGGTCGTACAGTCACTCGGGGACATCGTAGCACGGCAGGGAAAAGTCCTCAGTCCGGAACTCGAGATTTTACAGCAGACTGCTCTGATCAGTCTCAAGCTCATGGCGAGGCTACTCGCGACCCAACATCCCGCGGAGTTCAAACCCGTGAGTATGGAACGCCTCCGACACTGAGGAAAAAAGCTATTGAGTCGAATAAATATTTTGGTTGAGTCCACGTCATTCCACGTCACTTCAGCCGGTAGAAAAAAATTCACAAATAATTTTGAAAAATCGAGATTGTTTATTGAAAAATATTCAACGAGCGTCGACATTTTTTAAAAATTTCCGACGTTTTTTCTCGTTGATTACCATTTTTTAATATTTTCTATTCAAATGGCTGTATCTTTGGCGGGATTTGACGTATTTACATTCGTAAAAAACGAAAATGTGCGTCTTTTTCCAGCCTTCCGGGAAAAAATTAATATAGATTTTATTGAGCAAGTCGAACGTCCGTTTCAGGGCGAAATATGCAAAAATATTTTTTTTCTCAAGGAAAGACACTCGTTATTTTATTTTTAAGAATTTCTTCGAATTGTGAATACGAAAAACGGATTTTTGGTATTTTTTATATTATGGGATTCCTAAACACCGTGAAGTAACACCGTGAAGTCATTGCCATCGTCAGCGCGATGCAAAAAATTGTCGAATCCATCGGTAATTTTTTGTCGTTGTATCTCGATCAGTTGTTGCTCGAACTTACGATACTAAGGTCCATGTACAACGATACGGAAAATCCAAAGGTGAGGGGCAGTATATATACGCGATGGGAGATGCGAAGGTGGGCTGAAAAATTCTCGGCCGAGGTACCACGCGAAACCCTATCCCGCGTGCATACTTTAGGCCGAGAACTTTTCAGCCTACTTTTGTCTGAAAAGTTCTCGGCCGAGGTACCATGCGAAACCGTATCCCGCGTGTGTACCAGAGGCCGAGAACTTTTCAGACCTGAGCAGGCTGAAAAGTTCTCGGCCGTGATACCACGCGCGACCCTATGCCGCGTGTGTACCAGAGGCCGAGAACTTTTCAGCCTACTCTTGTCTGAAAAGTTCTCGGCCTCGGGTACACACGCGGGATAGGGTTTCGCATGGTATCTCGGCCGAAAACTTTTCAGCCGACTTTTGTCTGAAAAGTTCTCGGCCTGAAGTACACACGTGGGATAGGGTTTTGCATGGTATCTCGGCCGAGAACTTTTCAGCCCGTTCTTCTCTGCATAGAAACGACTTCTTTGATGTCTACGATATTCAATTTTTATGTCTTTTTAATTTTTATGTTGTTATCGCCTATTTTTATTCTGTTTTTTTTTTCATGCGGATCGGCCTGATAGTTTCGCGACTGCGGGCAACGACTGAAAAATTAGCCAGCTGCATACCAATGCGAGTCCTGTTGCCGGCAATATCGAAAACTTACGACCTCATGCTCGCCTCGGGTGCGTACGCTTGTATCGCACCGTTGATGAGCGTACTCGCGTACTACCTTCCGACCCTTCTATTACAAACTCTACGACTGGGCCGCGAGATATCCCGAAATGAAATACAGAAGCATCACGTTTTACAGGTGGGACACGGATTGGAGTGGATGTTTTTTTAGTAGCTGCAAGTTAGGGATTTTTTTGGTGAATCCTAATTTTTGGGTTTTTTTTGTTACTAGACTCGACTTTTTGGGAATTTTTACTGAGATGAAAATTCTCGGGGATTTGTTTCGGAATGCTAATTTTTTGGGTTTCCTTTATGTTACTAGATTCGCAGTTTTAGGGATTTTTGGTTAAACGCGAATTTGCAAGGATTTTTTTTTGGGATACAAATTTTTCTTCATGGATGTTCGTTTGCGGGATGTTTTTTTTTTGGAAGTGCAATTTGTTAGCGATCTTTTTTAGACGATGTTAATTTTCGGGTTTTTTTTCACACTAGATTGGGTTTTTTTATTACTAGATTCGACTTGTTGGGATTTTTTTTACTAGATTTATCTTTTTGGGATATTTACCGAGTTTGTGATTTTCCACAAATTTGCAAACTTACCACAATTTTTTGTTGTTGTTTATTCGTAATACTAAGGATTTTTTTTATTCAGGGATTTTTATGAATTGACAAACTTTTTTTCTAGCAAGTTTGTAAAAATCCCTAATCTTCATAAATCTACAAACTTAGTAGAAAAACGTGTTTGTGAATTTGTGAAAATGCCCAAATAAAAAAAGAAAACAATTTTTACGAATTTACAAACATTTTTGCTCTGGTAAATTTGTAGTTTGTTAAAAAAAAACCGCAAAAAAAATTCCTCGATTAAAGCGGTACGGTGATTGGAGCGAGTTCAAGATAAAAGCCCGATTTTTTTAAATAGCAATGTCGAGACCTTCGTCCATGCGTATGCGGAGTTTCCACGAGATTTACCGTACACTTTCCGAGTTATTAATTGTTAAAGTTGGTGAATTAGTCACACGTAGACGACAAAATGTGCCTGTCCTCTCATATATCGATTTTTTTGTGCTACTTGGAGCCAAGAAACACGTAAAACAAACTGATGGTTGCGTTCGTTGAATCTTTGTGATCGATAAGGCACCTTGAATTGGAAAGCTCACCGCAGAAATAAGCAATAAATTTCGAAATAAAGTCGCAAAAACCGAAGTTTTCGGAGAGCGAGACTTCTCGTGACGTAAGAGCAGCCATCTTGCTCGACGTGTGGCAACGCCGAATACCCGCGCAAATTTGATTCGTCTATCGGATATTTTCAACGCGAATTAAAAATATGATTGTGCGAAGCCATGCAATTATGCATTTCCGACGTTTTGCGACGTTTACATAATCCAAGCATGCAATTATGTAAACGAGTAATTGCTGCAATTTTGTGCTTTTTTTCAATGAATTTTTTTCATTGTACAATTGCCGCAATTTGATGCTTTTTTTCATCGAACAATTGCCGCAATTCTGTGCTTTTTTTCATCGCATAATAACCGCATTTTTTGAGATTTTTTCAATTAATTTTCTTCATCGGATAAATGCCGCAATTTGTTCTTTTTTGAGTTATTTTTTTTTTCATCGAAAAATTGCCGCACTTCTGCTTTCTTTCATCGCATAATAATCGCATTTTTTGAGATTTTTTCAATTAATTTTTTTCATCGGATAAATGCCGCAAATTGTGCTTTTTTGTTATTTTTTTCATCGAAAAATTGCCGCAATTTGTGCTTTTTTAATTTATTTTTTGTTCATCGAGTAAATGCTGCAATTTTGTGGTTTTTTTTTCAATTAATTTTTTTTATCTTATAATTTCCGCAATTTTGTGCTTTTTTCGATTCATTTTTTCATCGAATAATTGCTGCAATTTATGCCTTTTTCGTTTATTGTGCTTAATTACCGCGTTTTTGAGCTTTTTCCAATTAATTGTTTTCATCGAATGACTGCCGCAATTTGTACTTTTTTCAATTATTTTTTCTTCGTCGAATAATTTGCGCAATTTTGTGTTTTTTTAAATTAATTTTTTCCATCAAATAATTGCCGCCATTTGTGCTTTTCGATTTTTTTTAGTGCATCGAATAATTTCGGAAATTGTGTGCCGCAGTTATGTGATTTTTTTAAATCATCGAATTGCCGATTATCAGGTCGAAATAGCACGCAAGCTCGGCGAGGATTTCATGCCGCTGCTACCGGAAACGGTGCCGTTCCTGGCCGAGCTGTTGGAGGACGAGGACGAGGGCACGGAGAAGGGGGCGCAAAACGCGGTCCGCACCCTCGAGGAGATATTGGGAGAGCCCTTGCAGAAGTACTTCTGATTCGTCGGCCACGATCATCCTGTGTACATAGCCCTGTCGTTTCGTATCCTTCAATAACAATAAAATTTCCGACATTTCATATTTTTCTCTCCTTTTCTATAAATCGATTTTGTTCTACAAAAATCGCCAAAAAATGGCAAATATCCCCAATCTTTCTCCACGAGAATTGCCAATAATGTGGAGAGGTTTTTTTAAAAGGCTGATGGATCTCCTTCAGGCAGCTGATAATAAGCGAACGTTCAAGATTTTTTTATGTCAAAACTATTTATTTCGGATAATTAAAGTTTATGTATATTAAATTTTTTAATTTTCCGTTTTTTTTTTCAATTAAAAATTGGCGTTTAAAATTAAGGGAGACTTTGTCCTTGAAAGCAGCGGGAGATGTTAGCGGCTCAACATGAGCAGCTAGAAGAAGAGGAGGGATGCCTCTATGGACCAGGCATTGCCGATTAGCGGTAATTATAAACACATTTGTGTAAACACATTACAAAACTTTAAACGCGTTTTTCTCGAAAACACGTTTTTAAAAATGGCTGACATTCTCCTGACCGCTGTAATTAACATATCGACCTGAAATTTGGAGTGCATACTCAGAAAATATGTCTTCACGGAATGACGGATCGTTTTTTCGATAGATACATTTTTGCATTTATTATTTATCTTTTTATGCGAAAAAAACGCGAAAATTCGATTTTTTTTTTAATTGCCGCCATTTTCCGAAATTTGTACTAAACGAAAAACCCATCCGTCATTCCATGACCAAAGGGTCACAGATTGATAATATGCTTCGAATTTGTGTTTCAGATCAACAAAGAGGGGGCAGTGATGTCAGCCGTTTACCTCCCGCGATTTGAGGACCTGTTTTCGCGGAGCTGCAACGGCCGCCATTTTGGTTTTTTTTTTTCAAAAAATTTTTTTTTAACGTTCTGTATATCATGAATAAAAGCAAGAAAAAAACCGCACTCAAAAAGCTTTACTCGTTTCCTTAAAAAAAAATAAAATGTAAACACCTGAAATATGGCACTCCAAGAACAAAGTCTCCGTTAAAACTCAACCAGTTCGTGACTGAATGGGCTTTTAAGGGGTCAGACTATTATGACGGGCCGAAAGTGAGGGGTAATTAAAAATAATAATTTTGAAGTAATAAGGCGATTGAAAAATCGTCTGGACATTTTTTCTCATAAAATTAATTACATTTAGTATGAATATCAAGCTGTTGGAAAATATATATTTTTTTCGATGTTCAAAATGGCCGACTACTCGAAACTTCTCGAAACTTCTCGAAACAGCTTTTTTCCAATTGGCGTGACAAATAACTTCGACAATTTTCACTCGATTTACGTCAAATTTAAAAGTTATGTTCCTAATTGCATTTCGCAGAGAAGCACATACGGAATTTCTGATTATTCGAAAACTTTTCATTTTATGAGCAGTTATATCGAAATTTTTCACTGAAAATTCATTTCTTAAGTTCAAATACCTACAACTTTTGAATAAAGCAATATTTTTTCAATTCCGTACGTACTTCTCTAGGTATTCTAATGTAGATTGACGAGAATTTTTGTTTTTCGTTCTAGGTAACAAATTGTGGATGTTGAACTCCACGCCGCGGAGCGCCTTAATAAAAATAACAGAAGAAAATATTAGTAGTCGGCCATTTTATACATCGAAAAAAAAATTCCAACAGCTTGATATTCATACTAAATAGATGTGTAATTAATTTTATTAGTGAATCACTTTTTCATGCAAAAAATTGTTAAATTCACACATGATTTTATACCCGTTACTGTGGCCTAACTCCTTAACGTTTTACCAGCAGTTTTCTATCGTTGTAATGACTTTACCTTTACTCTGCGAGACTCTTCAAATTGTCACAGAGTAGCTTGACTTTTTAATGTGCATTTCCAGGGCCTATAAGGCAGCCCCTCAGCTTCCTCGCGGAGTTCACGTTCGGCCGTGAGCTCCTTACGTTATAAAATGACGTACACTGGTTCGAATTTTTATGAAAAAAAAAGACATCCGTTTATTTCGACTTTCACATCTCGTCGTAAGGATGACATATATATTATCTCCCTATGCTTATAATACAGCTTCTCGTCATTATATTTATACGTGTGTGTATGTGTTTTTTTTTCCCCACGTTTTATGATTTATGGGACGCCTGGTGATAAATGTAACGACGAACTTTTGGTTTTCTCTTTTTCTTTACCAATTGTTTTCCTTTTTTGTTCTCGTGTGCAATGAGTAGGGCACTCGGTACTGTGTGTATTGGGGAAAGGGGTAAAAAAAAATAGAGCAATTCACTCGGTACACCATAGGGTACATAATTCGTTTGGAAATTCGTTCTTCGAACGGTGAAGAAATTCGTCCGGGGATTATTTTTTCCTTCCTCTTCGCGAGCGTCTCGATCGGACGTTTTTTTTTTCAGAGTGCTGTGTTCGAGTTTTTTCTTTTCTTTTTTGTTCTTGCGAGTTTTAGGCCTTAGAGATAAAACTTAGTGTTTTTTTTTCGTCTTAGCGCTATAGATAGAGGGATGATATTTCTGCGTGGGCTTGATCGGAGGCAGCGGCCACGGCGGCTGGTCAGACCTGAGGCAAGCCCGCCGGTGAGTTGAGCGAGATCTCCTCGCCCTGGACCACCGCTGGAGCTTTCCTGCAAGAGAGAGAACCGGAAGTTTAAACAAATGGCAGTTGGCACAACAATTTAAGTTGTCTTTTTGCAAAATATTTTTAAATAAAGTTTTTTTGTTTTCTTAAGGGATGACACCACTCTAGAATTTTGGAAAAATCGTTTTTTTTTTTGCTTAAAAAATACTTTGGGGTCATAAAAACAATAGCAATTGGTCCTGTAGCCATTTTTTTTTCAATGTTCAATTATCGATTTTGCCGCAGTGTCGCGGTCTTTTTTTCAGGCGCCTCGTACAACTTTGAGGGAAGTTTCTGCCCTGTTCGATTTTTCACCAGTTTCATTTTCACCGAAGCGAAAAAATCAAACATATTTTTACCTTGTACAATATTGTGTATAAGTTGATCTAGAATTATCCAAAAATATCTAAAAGTTTTTATTTAACGAACAAAAAACTGCGAAAATGTTTGGGACGAAAAACAAACTTCCTTCCGATCGCTCACTATTTTTTGATTTTTCAATTTTTCTTGATTCTACAGGGTGTCCAATAGGAAGTTGCTAAAACTAAACAAGTGTCTCTTCCCTCCGTGAATTCAATAGGGGTCCCTTTTTCTAAGGCGCATACCTGAGGCCCCGCAGTTTTATTTCAGCCGTGGTTGAAGCAAGTACGCGCGCGTCAAAATGAGTGAGCTCACCACGGAAGAAAAAGTATATCCTATTGAGTGCTTCTTCTCGAGGGGAAAAATTTATAGTAATGGGTATAGAGGGTTTCGTACTAAGTTTGGAACTCATAGAGTTGCCAGCGAAAACACTCTGAAAAGGTAAGAATTTAATATTTATTCATATTCATCTATCACACAACTTGTGTTTCAATTCAATTAAACTGCATTGAAGTAATTTTACGTTAATTTTTGTAGGATAATCGATAAGTTCGTGAAGTATGGTACACTCCAGGACCGTAGACACGAGTTGCCAGGTCCATCTGTTACGGTGACTACACCGGAGAAGATCAACAAAGTTGAGAATTATTTCAAACAAAATCCAAATTATTCGATTCGGAAAGCTGCTCAAGCATTAAAAATAACCAAATCATCATTACACAACATTTTGAAATATTTTTCAAAGTTTCATCCGTATAAAATAAGCACTCGTCAATTGTTGACTGAACATGCCATGACGAAACGCATCGAATTTTGTAACACTATTACGGGAATGTTTGAAGCCGAAGAACTTAATGAGAAATTGATTATTTATTCCGATGAAGGACATTTTTGGATTAATGGGTACGTAAACAAGCAAAATTACCGGTTTTGGGGAACGGAAAATCCCAACATATCGCTAGCGAAGTCCCTTCATCCACAGAAAGTAACGGCATGGGCAGCGATTTCAGTAAAAGGAATTTATTTGCAATTCTTGGAATCTACGGTAACAGGAGAGAGTTACAAACAGCTTTTGGAAACGAAATTCTTCCCTGATGCAAAAAAGAGGGGACTGGTTAAAAATGTTTACTTCATGCAAGATGGAGCGACGCCGCACCGGACTCGAGGTGTTTGAAGCTATTCATCGCGTATATGGGACTCGAGTAATCGGTCTGGGGTACCCTAAATTTGCTCAAGGCGGACTAGAATGGCCTCCGCACTCACCGGACCTGAACCCTTGTGATTTTTTCTTGTGGGGTTACATTAAAGATCATTGTTACGCTAAAAAACCCAGCACAGTAGAAGAACTGATCGCGGCCATCCAGTAAATGGTTCGCGGCATTACGAACGATATGTTGGACACAGTTTTTCACAGTTTTCAAAAGAGATTTGATTTTTGTGCACAATCTAACGGTTCGCACTTCGAAAATATTTATCATTAATCACTGTACTTTTACGTTATTTTTATAAGATGTAATAAATTGACATAAAAAATATTTGACTAGGTTTTATTTATGTGCGTTTAAAATTGCAGAGTTTCCTCTATTTAAAGCAATTTGGCTTTTCTGATTCTGTGCACGTGTTTTAAAATGACAGTCGATTAGTTTCAGCAACTTCCTATTGGACACCCTGTAGTTCAACTTATACACAATATTGTACGAGGTAAAAATATGTTTGATTTTTTCGCTTCTGGTCACCTGTCCGGGACTTGGGACTTCCGCAAGCGAAGAATGTCATCGCCCGCGCACCGACATTCGTGGCTCCTCCCACTCCCAACATCATGTTTTGTCAAACTTTGAAAAATATGTCGATGTTCAATAAAGACCACTCAGTCAACGTACCAAATATCAACATTCTATATTTAATACTTTTCGCATAAAAAATTGGTGAAAAATCGAACATTTTTCGGCCCAGCAAGGCAGAGGTCGCTGTTCGTTGGGTCTCATCATTTTGATGCGAACAAGTGCACATGCGCATAATGATGCGCAACGCGCATCTGCGCACATGTCACAGCTCGTTTCATTGCGCAGTTGCGCGTTGCGCATCATTATGCGCGTGCGCACTTGTTCGTATCAAAATGATGAGACCCAACGAACACGACCAGATACTTCCCTCAGGTAATCCTACGCAATTTTAATATTTATTTTCTCTGTAATCAGGTCGATAAACGACCCACACGGAAATAAAATATATGTAAAAATATATTTTTCGATATATTAAAGATGGATGTATAATATATTTCAGATATATATTATGCATTTTAGATGTAGATTAGATATATGCAATATATACGGGAAATGCATTAAAAATATATTCGCGATATCGAAGTTTTCGTCCAAAAATTCAGAATGTATATAAAAAAAATATATGTTGGATATGCGGTTACGTATATTCGAACTATATTGAAAATATACTTACAATGTACTCAAATTACCCTCAAAATATACTACAAATGTATTTTAACTGTATTCGACTTATAATTGAAATATACGTTAAATGCATTTAAACTACACCTAAAATATACACGATATTTGTTCATACTACATTTTAAATATTATTAAAATATATTCAACGTGTATTTAAGATATATTTAATCTCTACTTGAACTATTCTTAAAAATTTTGTTATGACGTTATTTACACATCATTGCACCCTTTTACGATATTTTTCCTTGCCATTAATTACGATTATGGTGTTTGCGGTTCAAATATTTTAATGGTTCAAATTTAAAATCTTGCACGCCGTAAGGTGGTTTCGAACCCGGGACTTCTGAGTGATGAGCTGGGACCTTCCCCACTGAGCTAGTTCTACTTGATAAATTTATTTTCGTATCGTCTGCATATGGTACAATACACAATGTTAGTTTATTGAGAAATGTGCGGATTTACAAGAGTAACTAACATTATCGGGTCAATTACTTAATTGCGTTCGCATAGAGAGCGATAATCGAATAGAATTACGAGATTACATAACCTTCAATTTTTTTGTCCGATCATTTATTTCGGATAGTGCGGCTAGGTCTTCGCGAGATACCGACTTGAAGATGTTTTTCATTTGCAACGTCATCTGTTGCTCAAGTTGCTTAACCAACCATATTCATGGTATATTAGTAAATATATACATATAAATATATAGTAATATATTCAGATATACATATAGCATACCTTAAATATATTCGGATATCCTATTAAAAATGTATAAAGCGTACGTTAGTCATGCAATTTCAATATATTTTATATGCATCTTGAATGTATCTTTTTCTAGATGTCAGCATACATTCTCCGTTATGCTCCCGAGTATATTAAACATATATTCAGTATACACATCTAATATATTTAATGTACATCTTAGAAGCTATTTATGTTTATATATCGCATAGGTTTTTAATCATATCCAAAATTATACTTGACATATCCAACTTTTCGTACAAAATGTATTTAATATATGTTTTATGTATCTTTCGATATATTTTTTATATATTTTATTTCCATGTGGGGACCCTGAAATTTTACGGGACGATTATTAATATATTTACTGAAGCTCGAAAAAAAAAAATATTAAAATCCTATGGATCGAAGCCTGGCGATAGGACTACCTTAAGGCGATCCTCTAGTTTCTCGGGTTGAAAAAATCGATTTTTTTTTTAATAAATCACATCTACAACATGTGTAGAAAATGTGTGCCAAAGGATTTTTCGATATTCGAAGTGGTTCACAATGTACACCCCTGGAACGGAGCAGGTATACGGAGCAGGTATACTTTCAAACGCGTTTGTCTCGAAACACCATTTTTCGAAACGGTGACCACGATATTTCAGAAACTACTGCACCGATCTT